>CM024586.1:18289650-18660075 GCA_014182565.1 Eucalyptus marginata | reverse complement strand
CAAAGAGGACCTTGAAAAGTTGAATTTGACAAATTTGATTGGCACAAACCTTCTAAGAGCTTATATGCATGGGTTCTTTATTGATCACCGTCTTCACAAGAGAGTGAGTTCATCTCCTCTTTACATCAATTGAATAGATCTGATGCATTGTTACTCTGATTTCATGCTTGATAATTGTTTATTATGCTGCAACTTTTCTTTTGTTCATTTTCCATAGATCTTGCATAAAGGGGGAAATGTTCTCAACATCTGTTTGAGTGAAGTTCTGCTTCCCGTGCCATTTTAGCTTGACACAATCATGCGGCTCTCTGTTTGCATGGGAAAGTGCATATATAGGCACTCGTCCACTTATGTGTATGCGTAGTCATTTAAGGTTTATCCAGAAATTTTTGCAAAATTACTCCCTTTCGAGTTTATATATGCAAAAAAAATTATTCTGAAGAATTCAGCCTTATTTATAATCAGATGGTTTTATATTTTAGAGAATTTGGTTGGGAAAGGAAATGAAATATTGATTATGCTGCTTTTAGAATTTTATTCTCGTTAAACAATTGTGTTCTTGTATCTGGTGTAGAGGATGCTCGCCTTTTTATTGTTAATGATGTGATGTCAGGATATTTTACTTTATGCATGTAATATTGCAGTCTGTATTGCCTCCAGTTACGCATTATGGGAGGAAAAAAACCCTACTTCTTAAGATTTTAAATTTCCTTGCATGTGATTGCGTATATCTAGACTTTTTGAGTAATGAGCAAGTCATTATTGATAGAGATCTTTTAGAGAAATATCAATGCAACTCTTTCTCAATATATTTTGAAACTGCAGGCAAAGGCATTAGCGGATCCTTTTGCATATGATACATATATAGAGCAGAGAAAGAAAGAGAAGTTGGAAGCTGAACGTGCCTCTCGGATCATGGTTAGTAAATGCAAGATTTCCTTGCTTCTTTGCATATCATCTCTGTAGCTATATAGCCTCATCTTAGCTTTGCACAAATGGGGATTACACGGCAGATTTGGCTCCAGGAGTTGTTGGTAGCTTTTGAAGTGTAATTGGTTTGACATGGGCAAATGCTTCCTAGTCGGCCATTACCTTTGAGTAGTAATCATTTAATCTAATTGATTATTGTTTTCTCCTGCAGATTAAAAGAAAATTACCTAAAGTTAACAGGGTTCTTGCTGCTCGTCTCCTTGAGAATGATGAAGCTGAAAACGAGAATAAAGAAAGTGATGACAATGAACCCAAGAAAAAATCAAAGAAGAAGAAAGGACTCGACGGTGAAGTTCTTAAAGATGAAAGATTTGCAGCTATGTTTGAAAATAAGGTAAAGAAAAACCTGACATGCCATAGTGTGCTAAAATGTTTTGCTGGTCCTGAGGTTCTTGCTGTATTTTCCCACTCCGGCACCCAATTTGCTTGGGTAGATTTTGCATGGTCTGATGCTGATGATGAACCAATTACTCTTCAGAGAATAAGTAGTGTACATATGCACTTGTACTTATTTCAACATGTTGTGATATAATATGCGGAATTACCAGGATCTTGCAATTTACGTCAATGCGAAATCACCCCAGAGAAATTAGACGAGAAAAATAAGAACACCAGAAATTTACGTGGTTCGGTCCGAGTATCGGTACCTACATCCACGGGGAGAGCCAGCAGCAAATAATCCACTAAAATCGGAGAATCAGAGTTTACAACCGCTCAATCGCTCAAGTGTTTCCCACACCTAGATCTAACCCAAAACCCTAAGTGTTTATAAATAATAACTCAATTGGGTATAAACTCACGGCACAAAATTACCGCGGTACAAAACTCTCTACGTACGGCTTCGCGAGGCTTCAAGATCTTGCGGATCTTCTTCAAGCGGCGTGGACGTCTTCTCACGTACATAGGGCTTCGGTGGACGTTGAGCGGCTCCTTTCGATTGAACGTGCGGCTATATTCGTAGGGTTTTATTTTCCTCGTCTAATTTCTCTGGGGTGATTTCGCATTGCCTTAAATTGCAAGATCCTGGTAATTCCGCATATTATATCCCAACAATTGGTATCAGAGCTTCAAGTTAGATTTCTTGATTGTGATTTGGGGCTTTTGCTTGTCTGATTATTATCTGGAAATTCTGTTATTGCAATTATGTCTGAGAGGAAATCTAAGATTGAGAAGTATGATGGGAGCAATAACTTTGTGTTATGGAGAAGAAAGATGCGAGCTTTATTGACAACACAAGGTTTGGCCAAGGCACTGGATGGTGAAGATGAGTTGCCGATTATAATGAAAACCTCATAGAGGGTAGAGCTGATAGAAAAAGCAAAGAGCATAATCCTGTTAAATTTGACGGATGAGGTCTTAATAGAGGTTGCTGAGGAGAAGGATGCCGCAGCATTATGGGCAAAACTTCAAGCACTCTATGTGAAGAAAGGTTTGAACAATCGCTTGTATATGTTGAAGAAGATCCGCAAGATCTTGAAGCCTCGCGAAGCCGTACGTAGAGAGTTTTGTCGCGCGGTAATTTTGCACCGTGAGTTTATACCCAAATTGAGTTGTTATTTATAAACACTTAGGGTTTGGGGTTAAATCTAGGTGTGGGAAACACTTGAGCGATTGTAAACTTTGATTTTCCGATTTAGTGGATTATTTGCTGCTGGCTCTCCCCGTGGATGTAGGTACCGATACTCGGACCGAACCACGTAAATTTCTGGTGTTCTTATTTTTCTCGTTTATTTTCTCTGGTGATTTCACGTTGACGTAAATTGCAAGATCCTGGTAATTCCGCATATTATATCCCAACACAACATGTGTGTGGATATACATATATACGTTTGGAAGTTGCCAATGGCTTGGTGTAGAAGGTGCAAAATCGTAGGATTTTAGGTTTTAAAACTTCTGGTTAGGTTTCAAAACTGCTTATTGAAATTCGATATACTTTTGCTTGTTGTCCACAGGACTATCAAATTGATGAACAATCACAAGAGTAAATTTCCTTATATCCAATGTCTTCTACGAAGCAACCATCATTGGTTGAGGAGCATTTTGAGCCTGTCAATGCGGAGGATGATGATGGTTCAGATTATTCTGATGCCTCTGCTGAGTCTCAGACATCAGAGGAAGAGCCTGATTTTGATAAGGATAGAAGCAAAAAGAAGTCTCATGTTCCAAGGTAAATTTTGTCCATAGCCAATTATAGTCTGATGTGGTGGATGGTGCATATTACCTTGCAGAAAATGGGAGGAATCAATGTTTCCTTTTTACCCGGTGTGGATGTCCTATGGATATTTGTGGCATGCATGTATGTTCTTAAATCGGCAGGCTTAAAAAAAACACTGGAAGTGAACGGGGTGGACTCATTGGATTGGGTGTTGGGATACATGAGATTTTCTTTCTTCTTTTTGTTTCTCTTTTTATGGCTAATATTTTCCTTTGATGAACTGTAGATTATATGAAGTTAAGGACGAGCGTCATGCAGAGGCGTTCTTCAACCGCGTGTCGCTAGCAAAGGAGGACTCTCTTCCTTTGGGAGAGAGGGTGGCGGCTCTCCAACGCAATCAGCGCACTCCTGGTGCTCCAAATGATGTCAAATTGGGACCAGGAGGGTCCAGAGAAATATCCTTCATTTCCAGAAGCTCAGCCAAGTATGTCGAAGACGAGGAAGACAGAGATCCCCGGCGTGAAAAGAGGAGGGGAATTCAATCACTGGGGTTGAAGTCGGATCAACGAGGCTTCCCCGGCAGAGGGGAGGAAACCGTGGGAGAGGAAGCCGTGGGAGAGGAAGAAGAGGTCGCCGGTAACTGATACAGCAGTCTCTCTTTGTATCCCTTCTTTTGTTTTTCCTTTTTGTATTGTGTAGCATTCTAAATTAGTTGACGAGGCGCACGCGAGGACTGGTTATTGAAATTGCGGTGCCTATTCTTTTTTACTCAATGGATAGAGGAGTTAAATCTTCTTCCCCAGTTTAGGAGCATTGTAAGGAGATACAATTTTCATGTGAGAGTAGTGGCTGGTTCCAAGAGAACTTAAATTTGTCAAATGCAATTTCGTTTTCCGTTAGGCTCGAATGCAATTTTTGTTATATGGTAACACTAAAGTGCAATTTCTGTGAAGTCCAGGCATGTAAGGCACTGTTTGGTAACCATCAAAACAATGTCTGATTCTGATTTTTTGTTCCTAGAATTAGTTTGGGAACAGAATCGTGTTTGGTAAAAATTTTATCCAAAACTGATTCCGAGAACAAATTTGTTATCGGAATCAGTTTTGGACAAGAATTGAGAATAAAAAAAAATATGATTCTCGGTTTGAGAATCAAAATAGTGAAAGTCTTATTCTTCCCTTCCGCCATCTCGTGACCGCCGTCCACCACTGCCCGCCGGTCGCCGTCCATCGGTCCGGCAAGCTCGCCGGAGGCTCACCCAGCTGCTGGCGAGGATCGGTCAACGAGGGCCGGCCTCGCCGAGAGGGCCGGCGACGATCGGTCGATGAGGTCGAGGCCCTCGCCATGCTGAGGTCGCCGGTCTCCGATCCGGCGACTGGCCAAGAAGAAGAAGAAGAAGAAGAAGAAGAAGAAGAAGAAGAAAGAAGAAGAAAAAAAAAAAAAAAAAAGAAAAGAAAAAGGAAAAAAAGAAAAGAAAAAAAAAGGAAAAAAAGAAAAGAATAAAAAGGAAAAAAGTAAAAAAATTATTTAAAAATTAAAAGAAATTGATTTGGAACAGAATCAATGAGCACGGTACCAAACGCAATTCTATTCCAGAATCAGAAATTTTGGATAGTTACCAAACGCGTTTTTTTACTTAGAATCAGTTCCCGGGAACAGAATAAAAAAAAAATCATTTCTGATCAGAATCTACTCCCGGGAACAGAATCGTTACTAAACACACCCTAAGAGGTTATTCCATCATGGGTATGGATAATACTTGTCATATTCGTGATGAACATAGTATATATACTAAATTGAATTTGGAATATTGAGGGTCGTAAGAAATTACGGGATATGGATTCGTTATGTTCTTACGTTGTCATCGTATTATTTAATGTACAGGTAGTCTTGGAATGCTAAATAAAGTGAGACAAAATCCAATGTTGACTTAAATATAGATATAGGTAGATACTATACTCATAAAATAATTCCTCCGAGCCTATGCGTGGTATGGCAGCTGATGCGCGTGAATTATGGTGATAACCTCGTTCTGGGCTCGTGTTTGGGTGTGCGGGGCGTGCGCACTTGACAAGTCACTGTTTTTCTTTTTCCTTTTCTTTTTCCTCATAGTTGAATTGAATTGAATGACCCATTAAACAAAAACAATTAATTGCACTCAATTAAGACCGAAAATAAGAAAAAAAAAATCCATCAAGTCAGGGAAAAAAAGGGGGGATTACGAGAAACAGTTTACCAAACTAATGGAATGAAAGCCTACTAACAAACTCAACACATGGATATGCCTATTATAATATGTGGCTCGTGTTATAAAGTCCGGTCTAGAAGCATAAGCTGATAGGTGAAAAAAAAATTACATGTATATAAAAAGCGTATAAACCTCATAATTAAATAATATAGTACGTTTTTAAAACCTCTTCTCATGTGCAAGTTAGGCTACGAGTGGCACGTGAAATTTGAATAATTATGGTGTATGCATAAGTGAAAATGACAAAACTTGGCTCTAAAATCATGTGAAAAAAGTCCAACCAAAATGTTAAAGTGGTAAATAGAGGCATGATGTCATATCTAAGTAACAGTTTATATGGCATACGTTTAACCAAATAAATCAAGAAAAAAGGCATAGAAAAATGTATTGGAGTGCTCGTGCATGGTCAGCAATAGAAGTGAGCACAAGGAGCTTAGCCACACAAAACCCACGAGTCCTGCACACACTAGAGATACACGCGTGCACGTCAGGTGAAGCCTTAGACAATACATCCATAAATTATATTCTGTCCAAAAGAGATGAACTTGTTGATGTCACGGTGCCTTAATCAACCCTATTATTCGCGGAGAAGATAAAGAAATCAGTCATCTTGCTCCAATATATTACGTGACCAATCTTTAGCTGAGTTCAGGAATGGGAGTTTATATATAAACAAGTCATGGTCTTCCACCTTCTTGTAGATCTAAATTTCAAAAACCTTAGGAAGAGTAATACATACCGATGTTGTCTTTTCCTCCTAGTGGTTGGCCCTCAGAAGATTCCACAAGCCATGAACAGTGGAGCCACATGCACAGAGATGCCTACACTTGCTATTCACCACCTCTCCTTCGTTTTCCCTTCTCATCACCACCTGCACTGTCTCCTCCGGCGGAGCTAGCGCTTGATCCTCTCGATATCCCATTTGGAGGGGCCAAAGGCGAAGAAGCAACGATGGTCAAGAAGCTGAACCACAACGCCAGCGAGCGTGATCGGCGGAAGAAGATGAATGGTTTGTACTCCACGCTCCGTTCGCTGCTTCCAGCCGCTGATCGAATGGTAATTATACTAATGCTATTAGTCCCGTATCTACGAGGGAGTTTTTAAAAGCTTTTGTTTTATTCCTTTCTTTGGATACACTTTGCCGAAATTAAAAAGAGTGATGGAGAGAATAGTAAAACATTAGTAGCTAGTGGACATTGTGTAATCATATATAACCCTAGTTGCTTTTCTCTAAATCCATTTTTTTGCTGTTGTCTAAATTCATGTTTTTGATCTTCTTTCCTGACAATTCGGATCTTTTAAGGCTTCAAGCGGATTCTTTGACCTAATAGCAGCCTATTTTTCGACTTTGTTATCTCTTTTATCTAGAAAAGAACATTGGCAGTGCCCCAATTTTCATACAACTCTCAAATTTTAGAACTTTTTGAGTGGTCATTTCAATGCCACTTTGGTAAAACAACAATCACATAAGTATTATTACTGATTTGGGATGTTAGAAATTTGACGTGACAAATATTCTGACATTTTTTACGACCAACATGGCTCGCCGGTATAGCGGGTCAGCAGCACATGACTGCCCTGAGTTCAACCTTTTCTTTAAACCCTAACCTCACAACCAAGAATTTGGGGCAAAATTAGTTGCTGAAACAGGCAATGGTGGTTTGCTACTTCATTTGTGTGATTTTGTTTCACCGGTATTGAAATTTAAACACTAGAATTTGGATGATGGATTGTAAAAAAGGCCAGCGTTGAGAGTAAACCAGGAGCCCCGATGAAGGGTTTGGATTTTGGGAAAAAGAATTACAGTGAAGAACATGTTCAAATTAAGAGGACGAGGGACAACTAATTGGTGGTGGTGATGACAGTGGCGAGGGACATGACCACGAGGCAAATGATGGGAAAGGAGATAAAGTTGGGGGAGAAGAGGACGGCGACGTTGCCCTTCCGGATGCCCATGGTGGAGAGGTGGGAGGCGAGGGAGTTGACGAAGCGCCAAAGGTTGGTAAAGGGGACGAGGAGGCTAGAGGAGGCGTCAAAATGAAGGCCATAGAGCCGCGGTGGGAATGGGAGGAGACGAAGGTGGTGACGTTGAGGAAGGGGAGTAGAATGGGCTTGCGCTTGCTGTTAGAAGGGGGAGTTGGAGATGAATCGTGACATGACGAGAGTTTAAGCTTGACACACAATCCCTCCCTCCCCACCCCCTTCTCTCTCTGAGATTGGTCTTCTGTAGGATTAGAGAAAGAAGAGAGAACGAGAGAGAATGAGATTGTCCACTTGAATTTTCCTTTTTATAAGAAAGCCAAGTAAACATTAAAACTTATACAAAAAAAAGTCACGTTTTGTCGAAATTTGTCACTAGAGATACTTAAGTGATTGTTTTTCCATTGATATGGTATTAAAGTGATTGCTGGAAAAGTACAAAAGTAACTACACTTCTAATGTCCTTTTTCCATTTTTGTCAATAGCTGATTCAACTTCAAGTCACCGCATACTCAATTTATCTCAACATTTAGGTACTAGAAAATTTAGAGAAAATTGCCCCGAAAATTTGGTTTTAACAGAGTTTGATCTCATTCCTTTTCCTTCAGAAAAAGTTAAGTGTCCCGACAACGGTGTCCCGAGCGCTGAAATACATACCGGAACTGCAACAGCAAGTGGAGAAACTCACTCAAGAGAAGGAAAAGCTGTTATCAAGAATTAATGCTTCCCGAGATGGAGATTATTACACTGGTCACCAAGAAATTAGCAGAGGGAAAGGTTCACTTCAAATTTTGGTGCCATCCATCTCCACGACTCGTTTGAGTGAGAGTGAGGTTGCAATTCAAATAGGCACCAGAAAGGTCATGACTCATAAGACTGTCGATTTCTCTGAGGTCTTGCTCGCCTTGGATTATCTGGGATTTCCTGTAATAAGCTCTTCCACCTTCGAGTCATGCGGAGGAATGAAAACAACCTTCTACAATCTACACGTTCAGGTGCTTTTCCATCGTTAATGACCCATTTATTTTCTTTGATTTGATTTAAACTTACAGAATTCTCCATGACATGGTATAGCGTATAGATGTATTAATGACATGCGTGGTGATAACTTGAATTTTGAAGGTTGAGAGAAGCGGGGGTGTGAAGTGCGGGGATTTGAAGGAGAAGCTGTCAGCATTATTTGATCATCGGAAGAGAAGCCATGTAAACTTCCTGAGGCAACTTGGGAACCAGATAATGTAAAAATAGTTTCTCCATTAGTTTTGAACTTAATGTCAAAAGAAAGCTGCAACAAATTAATATCAATGAAGTCTTTCAACTAGTAAACTAGCTTTTTATATATATATATATCATGCCTCTCTACACATCCTGCATGTACTCCGAGAATGTCTTCGAGCATTTTCTTTTTGCCTGGTTCGAAGAGCTTTAGATGATATTGAGTGCAGACTCTACTAGTTATCTTACTTTAACCAGTGTATAAATGAAAAGAACTTACTCTTTCAGTCCTAGCAACATATGTCAAAGCTAATTGAGCGCATTTAAAACATGGTGATGGTGAGATTTACCCCCAAAAAAAAAAAAAAAAAAAAAAAAGGACAAACGAGGGCCTTATTGCATAATATGTAATTTCATTTCATAAATATCTAGTAATGCTTAGTGTTTAGGATGATGAAGGTAACTACAAACAGGTGTTTGAAAGAAGCAAAGATATGCTCTCCAGGCATCTAGATTTCCTTTACCCTATGAAGGAATAAATCCAAATTTTTATTGTTAACTTGAGTTTATATATTCGTAGAACTATTGCGCGAATTTACAAGAAGATGTTGGACATTCGTAGAGTATCTTCTTTTATAATGGTACTTCAGACACATAGCGGCCCTTTATTGCAGTAAATGAAAAAAATAAGATTCAGACAAACAATGATATCCATACGGGTAGGATGACTTCTTGAGTAATATATAATATTTATCTATAAATTCAAGTGAAAAAGTGTCATTTGTCTCACTTTTTGACCTCCATAATTACTCTTGCGAGAATAACATCCAGCTATCGAATAACCAGCCCAACTCCAGAGTGATCAGGGATTGAGATGGTTAACTTATACGACAAGGGATATGCTCATCACATAAGAAAATTACCCTAGGATAAATGGCATTTAACTCCCCACATAGTGGATTCCACCAAGAAGTACATAGTGTAGAAATACTCTAATCCAAGCGCTTAAATTCATCAATAATACATTCTAACCCTCAAGGAGGCCCTATGATGGCAAGTTCACAGACACAAGTTTCCAATCTGCGCATCACAATGGCTCATTATACATGCATCTAGACTTTAAGAGGTGTAATAATTGGATAGACACTATAATGTATAGTAACTTTGTCATGCGTTGATCCAATGGAACTCGCAACTATAGGAGTTTTCTATTGCTATATTTAATCAAAGCTATGGACATTACCCAATCCCTCTAACCTATATAATAACTTCAATCATCGCTGGAGTGGAAATTGTTGGAAAAACATGTGTTGACATGGCAGAAGATGAAAACCCTAAGAATTGCTCAACTAAAAACATAGAAATAAAAGAGTTGATTTGCTCAACTAAAAACATAGAATTGTTCAATCCTCGCTGGAGAGGAAATTATTGGTCTTTTTAATTGGTCATGAAATAGCATACTCTCTTGGCCTTTTTCCTACTTGGTCTAAACCCCGCAGATGATGCGTTTTAGTATACCGACTGCAGTTCACCGAAAATTGAGATTGCCAAGCTTCTAGAATGAATTAATACACATGTTCTAATGCCAAGATCTCCCACAGCTTTATTCTTTACTAAAAATTCAATTATTATCTTACTATTTGCATTTTACATCAAGGAAACATGCTATGCGACAGAAATCAATGACAGAAACCTAATATGCAATTCAGGCCGACCTGAGTGGAAACACTAAAAGAAAAAAAAAACATATGTCCGTAAGACTGGCCAAAGCCAAGCATTAGAAATTTAAGATGCTCTTTTCACAAGAGGTACGCAATTAGGAAATAAATGAATAAAATTACATATATGCAACCACGAGAATACATAAACCAACAAGGTAAAACAAGATCACGATTCTAACATTTACTTTTGATTTATATATGTTTTCCCACGTTGACCTTGTAAATAATACTGCACAAGCAATGAATATCTCCTACCGAGATCAGGTATTCACCAAAAAATCAATGATGACATCCACCGTGCGAATAAAATTGCCAATATACAACCCCAGGGACACATAAACCAACAACAACACAGTTCTAACCTTTATTTCTGATTCACATATTTTTTTCCCGCATTGAACTTGTAAAAGATGATACCACACAAGCAATGAATATCTCCTACTGAGATCAGGTATTCACAAAGCATAATCGTGAAAAGATATAGATCGCTTTAACCATGGAAACATTATTGATCGAATCTCACTTCGGATAAACATTAACTCATCCTCACAAAAACAGGGTATGAAAAGAAACAGTGACAAAGTGATGAAATTTGTGGTAAAACAAAAGTAGGGCGCACTGTAAAGCGGGATTTCATGGAAAAAGAGTCGCCTTTTCATGAGCCACAATTGACTACATGTATAAAAGCTAAACCAAGAAGGAAATCACAAACCTTGTAAATCGTGCGAATATCAATGCATAGAGAGACGAAATCTTGCGAGAAAGCAAAATCGCCATGGCTCCTCACTGGAGATGGTTCTTGAATTCACCGGATTAGAGCTACCAAGAAAAAAGATGTGTTTTTTGTGGGAGGAGTTGTGCATGTGAGAGAAGGAGAAAGACTAGGATAGTGTAGGGTTTTTTTTAATAATAGATCGAAAAGAAAAATCCTATTCGGGTCTATCCCTCCCCTCCCCCTTGGATTTTTTTATCCGGGTTATATCCCCTCTATATTCGACCTTATCATGTCCTAGCTGGCTATCAAACACGAAAAATGATAAAACATATCCTATCCGGGCTTTTATCCGGTTGACCAAACTCAGCCTTAGACTTCAAGAGGTGTGATACTGTAACATATAGTAACTTTGTCATAGGGAGGTTTAGTGGAATCGGTAGCTATAACCGATTCTATTATTATAATTAATAAAGTTTAGAACATTACCACATACCCTCTAACTTGTATAACAACTTCATTATCGCTAGAGAGAAAACTGTTAGAAAAACATATCCAAACTTGGCTAAAGATGAAAACCCTAAGAAATGCTCAACTAAGAACATATAAATGAAATAGTTGATGCCTAATGATGGAATGCTTAGAAATTGGAAAAAGGTTCTACCAATAACTATAAATTAATAGATTTAGTTCCGGCAAAAAGTGTGTTATCTCTTGAGATATATATATAGCTTAGATTTATTTCACAAACTATACAGATACTCCGCACTGTTGTATAACTATGGGAAAAGTACTTGGGGAACGCTGTGTCCTTATAGTAGATCCTGTCTTCTGAACATTGAGGTATCTACTCTCTATTATATCAATGTTTAAAACATTATATTTTGTAATGTCTGGCCAACCTCGGTCTAACACATAAACACTATGTATTTGTATGCATATATATGTCAAATAATGAACAAATTGATCTGTGTATTCATTACACTCATCTATCCAATTTCTTAGCCTATAAAATGCTACTATTTAAATTGATGAATAGAACGAAGCATTTCAATTAGAGAAGTTAAAAATAATGATGCGGAAGAGAGGAATGTGAAATTTGTGTATACTTTGAGGTATGTGCAATATATGTACAATCTCGCAATATTAACTTGCAATATGCATACAATGTCACAATCTTAACTTACAATATACGTGCAATAGCACCCTCAAGAGATGAGTTGAATCTCTAAGATTGCATGCAAATGCTTTTGGTACCATAACAGTTTTAGGATTTTGTGTCTTAAATTCCCCCAATGTCATATCATGCGTTCCTAATAAAGAATATTTGGTGAATAGATAATTGGTTTTGTAATTTTTTTGTACTAACTTTTATGGGGATGAAATCTAAATAACAATAAATTTGAGAACATAGCTTATTTTATGATAACGAGTTCATGAACGCCCAACTCATAATTGGCGAATTCGTAGGTTCAATTCCTACTGGATGCACGCCAATGGGACCCTACAATAAGTCTATTGGAATTGGCTTTGTATCAATGGAATCTTATCATCCATACATAACAAATTGATGTGGTATATTTATATCATAACATATGAATAAATAGTAAGAACTCCAATTCTTATTAAGACTCGAACAAGTATCCAATCCACACCTTACAATGATTCATTATAAATGCAATTAATTGGATGGACAATATATATATAGAAATTTTGTCATAGGCAGATCCAATGGAACTCGCAGCTACATGAGTTTTTATTGATATAGGAAATTAAGTTTTGAACACAATCAAATACCTTATGGCCTGTGTAACAGCTTCATTTGTCATCGGAGAGAAAAATGTTAAAAAATCATGTGTTGACCTGGCAGAAGATGAAAACCTTAAAAATGACTTAGCTTAGAACATAAAATGAAAGAGTTGTGCTTGATGATGACATGCTTAAGAAATTTAAAAGAGTTTTCACCAACAATGTATGAAGTAAAAGATTTAGTTCCAGTAGAAAATATGTTATCTTTGAAGATATGTGGCCTGGACTTATTTCACAAGCGAAGGCAATCATCATAAATCAGGAATGCTTATTAAGAAAAAAAAAAACCTCAAGTAAAAAAAGAATGAGAAAAAAAATGAGCTCCGTATGAGATTGGCTCCATATACTCCATCAAAAGTCGAATGAGTCTATCCATCATCTTTTCCCTTTTCTCTTTTAATTTTCATAATAAAGTAGAAGTTAACACCCTATCCCCTTCCCCTACAAGTAGATACTCGAAAACAAATACATATATTGATAATTTTAAGCCATGTGCTCCATTCTAATCTCACGTTGTTAGTTTTACTAATTAACAATAAGACTTGGCATGATATTAGGTCTCTAACGACTATACAAAACATGCATAATACCTTCCACAGGTTTCAAATTCTTAGGGTCTCTTCGTGAAGGGACATGATAGAGTTAGAATTGTATCCAACACCTATAAACACCTTTGGCCTTAGCTATATGCAACAAAGCACCAAGCTACATCCCAAATAGATATTGTGAAGTTTGCATGTTTAAAGTTCTACTAACCCGATAGTAAGAAAGGGAAAGGATTAACTTGCTTAAGCCACTTCAGGATGAGACCCCAATAATTAGAAAGCTGTGGAAGGTATTATGTATATTTTGTCTTTCATATGTTATATCGAACAAATAGAAATTTACACAAATAAAAGCCAAGAGATTTTTAAAAGTTTAGAAAGTTTAACACATGATATAATCAAGTCACTTATAGATTTTACACACATAAAAACCAAGAGGGTTGTAGCACCAAATATTAGAGGCAATGTTTGCAACAAACCAACGATCTCGTCAACTATGAGTGCAGCAAATGTGGAAGGGCTATGTTTCCTTGCTTAATTTGGCTTTATTTGCTTTGTTATTCATTTTGGAGGAGAATTGCGTGTAGTTTCTGTAAAATCTGGTTAACTAAAAATACAGTCATTGGAGACCTAACATCATGCCAAGTCTTCTTGTTAATTAGTGAAACAAAAAACATAAGATTAGAACGGAGCACATGGCTTAAAATTACTAAGATCTATATTTGTTTTTAAGTATCTATTTGTAGGGGGAAGGGGAAAGGGTGTTAACTTCTATTTTATTCTGAAATTTAAAAGAGAAAATGTCAAAAGATGATTAAAAGACTCATTCGACTTTTGATGGAGTACATGGAGCCAATATTACTTTAGAGTTAATGTACGGAGCTCATTTTGTTTCTTATTCTATTTCTACCTGAGGTTTTTCTTATGAGCCCTGATTTATGGTGATTATCTTAGTTTGTGAAATGAGTCCAAGTCATATATCTTCAAAGATAATGTATGCTCTACTGTAACTAAATCTTTTACTTCCTAGTTGCTAGTCAAAACTCTTTCAAATTTTCTAAGTATTTCATCGTCAAGCATCAACTCTTTCATTTTTATGTTTTAAGCTAAGTCATTCTTAAGTTTTTCATCTTTTCTCAAGTCAGCACATGATTTTCTAACATTTTCCTCTTCGACGACAAATGAAGTTGTTATACAGGCCATAAAGTGTGTGATGGTGTTCAAAACTTGATTTCCTATATCAATAAAAACCCATATAGTTGTGAGCTCCACTAGATCTGCCTATGACAAAATTACTATACGTATATTATCCATCCAATTATCACACCTCTTGAAGTCTAAATGCATGTATAATGAGTCATTGTAAGGTGCAGATTGGATACTTGTGTTCGTGAACTCGTCATCATAGAATAAGCTAAGTCCTTAAATTCCTTGTTATTTAGAAACCATCCACATAAAAGTTTGTATTAAAAAAAATTGCAAAATCAGTCATCTATTTACCAAATATTCCACATTAGGAACGCAAGATATGACACTAGGGGAATTTAAGGCAAAAAATCCTAAAACTATTCTAATTAATTTGCAATTGTTGCTTGTTTGGATAGGGCTCTTCCATACTAACTCCTCAAGAATGTACTTGAAATTAAGATTCGTAAGGGCTCATGCTACTCTTCTTTCTTTTGCAATGTAATATGTTTTTCGAGGTTTCAAGGATACCAAAACTCTTCTTTATGCCACTGTTATGAGAGATAATATTCTTACTCTTTTTCAAAAGTTATGCTTGCAATTGTTATGTCAAATCTACATTTAAGTGATTATCATTTACTTTAAACAATGTTATTTTTTTTAAGAACTTAAAAGTATGGAAAAATAGGTTCACAATGTATATATAACATATTTCTTAAAGTTAGGATGCACGTGTGATTTGTGTTACAAAAATCCCACATCGGAGTATTGTTTTTTTTTGGTAAGATGCATCGGAGTATTGTTGTGATGTAAAATAGTTAATATATCTTACTTGACCCATAACTCATTAACTTAAAGTAAAATTGTGAACCCAATTTGATATATTTAAGTTCATTCTAAATTAGTAATGATTTGCATTACCTTAACACTATTTTAATTGATTGCAATTGTCGCTTGTTTGGATAGGGTTCTTCCGTACAAATTCCTACAAGAACATACTTGAAATTAAGATTGTAAGGGCTCCTACTATTCTTTCTTTTATAATGCAATGTGCATTTGAGGTTTTAAGGATACCGAAACTCTTCTTTATGCCACTATTATGAAAGACAATATTCTTACTATTTCTCAAAAGTTATGTTCAATTGTTGTGTCAAATCTACATTGGAGTGATTATCATTTACTTTAGAAAACATTATTTGTCTTAAGAAAGGGGAAATTGGTTCACAATGTATACATAACACATTTCTTAATGTTAGGACGCATGAATCGAAGAATTATTGTATTGTAGAGTAATTAATATATCCTACTTTGCCCATAACTCATTGGTAAAAAAATATTGTGAAAGTATATTTAAGATTACTCTAAGCTAGTAATGATCTGTATTACCTTGACACAATTTTAACTAATTGCAATTATTGTTTATTTGGATAAGGTTTTTCCATACTATGGATAGGGTTCTTTCTTACTAA
This sequence comes from Eucalyptus marginata, assembly GCA_014182565.1. NCBI lineage: Eukaryota > Viridiplantae > Streptophyta > Magnoliopsida > Myrtales > Myrtaceae > Eucalyptus > Eucalyptus marginata. Next base: position 18,644,046 of record CM024586.1, on the reverse strand, counting down.
CCCCTACAAGAACATACTTGAAATTAAGATCCATATGGCGGCTCTTGTTATTCTTCTCTTTTTGCAATGCAATGCGTGTTTTGAGGTTTCAAGGTTACCAAAACTCTTCTTTATGCCACTTTTATGAGAGAAAATATTCTTACTTTTTCTTAAAAGTTTTGTTTCCAATTATTGTGTCTAATCTACATTTGAGTGATTATCATTTACTTTAGACAACATTATTTTTATTAAGAACTTAAAAAGTATGGAGAAATGGATTCACAATTTATACATAACATATTTTTTTAATATTAGGATGCTTAGAAAAAATACCACATCAAAGAATTGTTGTGGTGTAGAATAGTTAATATATCCTACTTGACCCATAATTCATTGGCTTAAAGTAACATTGTGAACCCAATCTAGTATGTTTTTACCCTAAGCTAGTAATGATCTGCATTGCCTTGACACTATTTTAACAAATTGTAATTGTTGCTTGTTTGGATGGGGTTCTTCTGTACTAACTCCTATAAAAATGCTTGAAATTAAGATCCGGAGGGGCTCCTGTTATTCTTCTTTCTTTTGTAATATTCTTACTTTTTCTCAAAAATTATGTTTCCAATTATTGTGTCAAATCTACATTTGAGTAATTATCATTTACTTTAAACAAAATTATTTTTCTTAAGAACTTAAAAATATGGAGAAATGGGTTCACAATGTATACATGGCATATTTTTTAATTTATAATGTATGTTTGATTTGTGTTAGAAAAATCCCACATCAAAGAGTTGTTGTGATGTAGTGTAGTTAATATATCCTACTCGATCCATAACTTATTGACTTTAAGTAACATTGTAAACCAAATTTGGTATGTGTAAGGTCACTCTAATCCAGTAATGATATGCATTGTCTTGACACTATTTTAATAAATTGCAATTGTTGCTTGATTTGATAGCATTCCTTCATACTATGGATAAGGTTCTTCCCTACTAACCCCTACAAAAACGTACTTGAAATTAAGTCCATATGGGCTCCTACAATTTTTCTTTCCTTTGTAATGCAATGCGTATTTAAAGATTTCAATCAAAATTCTTTTTTATACCACTATTATTAGAGATAATATTTTTACCATTTTTCAAAATTTATGTTTCCAATTGTTGTGTCAAATCTACATTTGAGTGATTATCATTTATTTTAGACAACATTATTTTTCTTAATAACTTAAAAAGTATGGAGAAATGGGTTCACAATGTATACATAATATATTTCTTAATGTTAGGATGCATGTGTGATTTGTGTTAGAAAAATCACACATCAAAGAATTGTTGTGATGTAGAGTAGTTAATATATTTTACTTGGTCCATAACTTGTTGACTTAAAATAACATTGTAGAGTAGATATTGGGCTTTTGTTGTGTACTTCCAACAATAACAAATGAGTGCTACAATAGTGACTAGCCAAATTTTGTTCCGTTGACGTGTCTATAGCAACAAAAAGGTTTCACTGCTAGTTCATCTATGTGAACAAATGATATTCATTGCCTTGCATTATAAGGACACTACTTGTTTCTTTAGAGACAATAAAGACTACAAATTGAAAGATTGGACATCACTGAGTATCAAAGAGCATATAACATATTGAATATATCTTTTGTGTCGCTCACCTATTTCCATGAAGGAAAGAGATAACAAACAAAAATGCCGTATGATGACTAACAATAATTGCCACTAAAAGTCCCAAGAACCATTGAAGTAGGCATATGTTGCGACCTCCCCCGAACAATGCATTACTTAAGGGTTGGCTAATGGATTATTAAGCTGAGACTCAACTCCCAAACCCTTACCAATTCGCGACTTAAGCTTCGAATTATTAACATGCAACATCGTTTTTAGTGGGTCAGTTAGAATCCCAAGTTAAGTATCAAGAGAATTACTTATTCCTACAAACCAAAAAAATATAGATTTTGGGACTTGAATACCCTAGATTATTCTAACGTTGTTTTGGTACATTTTCTTTCTTATTCAAAAACATTTGAAAGGCAGCTTGTATTGATTTTAACCACACACTAACATGAGGTGATCATATGGGTGCGAATGTAATCAAAGCGGTAAATAAATTGCAAGGAATAGTAGAATTACCTACCTCAAAGCAACGTAAGTATTTGCAATGTTAATTGGAAAAACACACATTCAACCTAAATATAGTTTCTAATTAGCACGCAATTCAACTCAAATTTGTTTTAGGATTTTCTTTTATTTAAATGAAAGCTAATGCTAACATGTATTGCAATTACTTTAAATGCAATAACGTTTAAAGTATGTCTATCATAACGTGACATGCAATTGAATTAAATGAACCTAGCATGCAATTCTTAAATGACGTGTAGTTTATGAACCTAATTCTATGTGACATACACATGACATTTTTTGTATTTTTATTAAAATTTGTAACTAAAAATAATGAAAATGAATTACCTAGATTAAGATATTATTCAACTCAATTTAAGAATTAACTATGCCAAATCCTAATTTAAATTGGAATATTATCGTAACTAGGTATAGCCTATCCTAAGGAGAAGGACACTATCGGTGCCAAAATTTGTGTATGGTCATTTTAGTGCCAATTTTTTTTTTTCAAATCACTTAAGCACCACTTATAAAAAAATGATTACTTAAGTGTCAACTTTGATCAGGGTTACTAGAAATTCGGCGTGTGCATATTTTATTAATTTCTCAATCTTACGTGGCTCGCCAATATGCTCAATCAGTATATAACCCCTAAATGACATCGCGTAACATATTAAAAAGTGATCACTTCAGTGCCGATTATTATTAAAAAAATGATCACTTCAGTGCTAGTTATTATTAAACAGTAATCATTTTAGTGTCAATCATTGTTAAAAGATGATAACTTCAATGTCAATCTTAATGAAAAAATGATCACTTCTGTGCAAAATAAAAAATAAAAAAATGCCATCTCAAATAAAATTTAAAATTAAAAAAAAACCATGTAATTTCTTTGGTCGGAACTTCTCATCAATAAATTTTTTTCTCCAATTTGGTAGTTAAGTGAATCGGTGAAAACTTTCCGTACTACTTTTAACACTTTTAGTGTTATTCTCCCCCGATCGTAACATGCAATCTTATCAATAATGCAATGTTATCTATAAAGATCTACCCCTTAATCTTATCCATTACCTAATCTAAGCACGCAAGTCTATTTAGAAGATTTTCTAAAATCTACATTAATCCAGTCTAATATTTTTTATATTTTCTTTAGATAAGAAAATAATCAAATCGAATCAAACATGGCAAAGATAGATTCAATTCAAATAAATATAGTATTCGCATCCAATCCACTCAAATTTAGAAACTGATAAATTGACGAATTGTATATTGCCAACGTTAATGATTAGGAAATTATTCCTAGTTCGAATGATACCCCAAATCTTAGAGATATGCATGTCGGATAACAATAATTCAAAATAGGTAATAAAATCAAATACTTAAATATTGGATCGGACAATTACCTATTCGAATTTTGAGTTCCCAAACTTGGACCGCGTACGATGGCCGGCGGTGAACTTAGTGTGGCTGACGGTGGTTGGTTGCTCGCAATGAGGGACTCCTCGATGTCCACCTCGGCAAGGTTGCTTGCAGTAATTGATGTTGACCAAGAACAAGCCGGCAGTGTGGACTTGCAGCGCTCGCGAGGAGGCAACCGCCGCATGCGGTTGCTCTCGGAGATCGACGGGGTCACGGAGCTAAGCAGCCGCAGCAGTTGTTGCATATCACCGAAGACCTGCAAAGAATGGATCGAGCTCGGCAAGGAGATGATTCACGGCGGCTCAGGGGGCTGTGTTGTGGACAGCCGGGCGTCGGGATGTCCAGAACCGAGCGGGAATCCGAGCTGCGTTTGACGTTCAGTAAACCTGCAGGAAAAGAAAAAAAGAAGGAACAATTTGCTACGAATTGCCAAGGATTCCCAAGCTGCTGACGATGGTGTGAAGAAGAGATACCACGGTGCAAGAGCGGCAGTGAAATCACAATGGTGTGATCTTTTTAACGAGCAAACCCCTTTCAGTCTTATCGCGAATAAAGAATCACACCGCTTTCTCGCGAGCCCCCGGTTCGACGTGGAATCCCCGACGCGACAGCAGCGGGAGAGCGTCCGCCGTCCTCTACACCGCCGGCGCATGTTCGAAGTCGAGAAAAGGAAAACCAAAGAGAGCAGAGAGTCAAGCAACGTCGATACGATACGCGGGGCGAACCGAGCGCTGATTGAACCGACAGAAAGGACGAAAAACGAAAGCCGGAGATGGCGTGAATGCGTAGTGAGGGAGCTCGATCGGAGTACCTGAGGATGAGATCGGAGATGAGAGAGACTGGTGTCGGTTTTGCCGAGCAAGAACGCCATGGAAGATGCTCTCCGAAATGCAGAAACTGAAAGAGGAAGGGAGTCGTGCTGGGACTACCATCTGAGTTGAAGCCGTGCTTTTCCAATCTGCTCTATGACCGGCTTTGTCGCCGCACGGCGTCGTTCTTCCCCAGAGAAGAAGAAACGTGGCTACGAAAAATCCGCCACGCGTGGCGGGGCAGTTTGTACGAGGAAAAACCGTCGCTTGGTTCAGCCCCGGAACAGGAAGATATGCATTATCTTTAACGGGAAATCTTTTAATATCTCTTCAAAACCGCAATCTGATCCAGTAAAATTGCTCTTCGAGTTTGCTCCCAAAATAAATCAATTTTCCAGCGTGGCATCATATATGAATTTTGGTTTATCCAAAGGAATAATGGGCTTGGCCACGTTGTTAGCTCATGAACTCATTTCAATTTATTAAATTCAAAGTCATTCAATTAAGTCCATCCGTGGCCAATCCAATATATAAAAATGTTCCTCATAATTTATGTGTAAATTAATTAATATTTTTAACATGGGATCGGAGTCGATCCCTAATTTTTTTATCCAATAAATGACTAATTAATTCATCGAAATTTAGATGTCACCAGTGTATAGAGTCTTTGCCAAACACATAAGCTTTACCATGCGCATAGAGCAATGGTGACTGATCCTAATAGGTCCGTAAAACCCTGCTAGATTAATCCGACGTTTTTTGTCGATCGTTTGTTATCTTGTGGGTAGACTTCATGATTGGATATAAATGTCCGTAGGCAAAAAGAGATCTATGCCAATAAATTGTTCTGTCAAGACAACTTGCCCTGCCCATCAAACAATGTCGTGCCAATTTGGTTTCTATAGTATTTCATTTGTTTTTTTTTTTCTCTTTTGCTCCTGTATCCAAATTTCTCATTGTTTCATTATCTTGCAATGTTTACGCCCCTAAATAAAATTATTCATGTCAATCAAACAATTGATCTTTGTAAGAAACGTAGTGAAAGTGCATAAAATGCATCCGACAAAAGAAGCAAATCTCACGCCTTCTTTTTTGTTTTTTTCCTTATAAATAAAAGGATAGTAATGGGCGACTGACGTTAGCGACATTCTCTAAGCATTACTATAAAATTCCATTAAGGGTGATGGATTCCTGATTAAATAGGTTCCATAGCTGAAATCTCATGTTAAGATATGAAATCTTCTTGATATCTTTTTGAATTTCAAATTAGCTTATTTAAAGGGATTACCAACTATAGATGAGTTGGCATTCCTTGATCTTTGCTCTACCAAATATTGTATATTTTCATCTCTTTATAAACGTGTACAATCTGTAAATGAAAAGTAATGAAAATCATTCACAAATATTGAGCTATTATATGGTATCAAAGCCTTATACTCCTAAAAGCTTTTTGATACGGCCATTCTACATTTCTTTCAGCAACCTACTGTTGGGAAAATACTGCTTCGAATTGGGTAAAACAATGAAGTCGGATTGAGTAATCAAGTTGGACTTTGAGGCGTGATATCACTTTCTTTAAGGATTTATTTGCCCCACAAAGTTGCTAATGGTCACCGGCAAATTTCCTCCAGGATACAACAAAGTCTCAAATGAGAATACTAAATAGCAATTCTAGTATTCCTCCAAGGTCTCCCATGGAAAACAATTAGAAACAATGGCTGTAGTTTCTCTCCAAAGAAAAACGAAAAGATGGAAGAAGATATGTGTTTGATCTCAAAACAAACATACTTATCTTTGTCTTTCGAATAGAGACAACTCTTCAAAAGATTGCAAAAAGAACAAAGGCAACATTTCGTGAACAAGTACGTCTCAAAGGTTACGTTGAAAAGAAATAAAGAATTCGGAATTAAATAAATAATAAATAATAAATAACCGTAACTTTTCGTGAACAGTCGCACTGTTTCAACAAAACTTTATAATTAATTTGTATAGAAATAAATCCGAATTTTCAATAAATAAAATAATGATCGTCGGTTAGTGCCAAATCTCGTTCACGTGCGCACTCACATATTTTCGATGTGGGACAAGGCACCTCTTCATTTGTTTTATAAACAAATTACCAACAATCCCCACTTTTGTTTATAAAACAAAACCAAGAAATAAAACGTTAGAAATATATAGCCAAAATTTCCGTGAGATTAATATACATACATAAAGGTCTTTTTTGAGTTAAACCTTTACTTAGTGCAAATATCTCAAAGCTCTATCAAAGTGACAAGTAGCTCGGCTTTAAATTTGTACTTTTATATAATAGAACCGGACATACCGCACACATACACTAACCTCTTGTCTCAGCGAGAAATTCTATATTACTCCGCACTATTATGGCCTTGTGCTTGATCTGTTTCATGAGCTCTCTAGAAAGCAACCCTAACTTTCGTAAGAAGCGGCACCACTTCTAAGCTCATATAGGTGAAGTATCTACCATGTGTTTCTGTTACTATCAACACATTATAAGTTTATACTATACTTCATTAAGAATTCAATTCAACCTACTAAACGTAACATACGATACTGACTTCTCATATCAGGGCTACATCAGTATCAAACAATCACATTCAATAACTTGTTCTTACCCATTAAACCTTGTAGCTAGTGATGTTCTAGAAAAATGTCAGGTTACCATTACTAGTGATTTTAATTAAAGGGTTTCAGCCCTATTTCTTGTGAGATCATTATTACCATGTGTCTTGGTAGAGCCTCCGTCAAGGGATCGGCAAGATTATTACTTGACCTCACGTAGACAATTGTTATGGTACCATCTTTAATCAATTGTCTCACATATTCATGTCTTAGACTAATATGTCTAGACTTACCATTATAGGTGTTATTATAGGCTCTTACCAAAGTAGCCTAACTATCATGGTGGATAGAAATAAGAGGCATAGGATTAGGCCATAATTTGATATCCAACAACAAATTGTTAATCCATCAACCTCTTTCCCACTTGCTACTAAGCAATGATTCAAATTTCATAGTTGAGTGAATTATGCACATTTGTTTCTTGCTCGCCCAAGAAACAACACATTTACGTAATGTGAAAATTAATCCATTAGTGGATTGTTTATCTCTCACACTTATAATCCAACTAGTATCGGTATATCTTTCCAATATAGCGAATTATTATAGAACAATAAGATAACCCTCCAATATTCTATATTGGATTACTAGTATTTACTCAACTTGCATATATAAAAAGTAATATCATATCTAGTATAATGCATCACATACATTAAAGACCAATATCACTCTCATTAAAAACTCTTCACCATGAATCAAATGGAGTACTCATATATTTGAAAACAAGATGTTTAAATCTATACAACATCTTCTCCATGTAATCTTGAGCTAACCCCCACTATTTTTTAATTTTAATACTTAAGATAGTATCTGTTTCACCCAAATCTTTCATTTTGAAAATGAAAGTCAGATACTTCTTAATCTCAGTGATTCCAGTCATATTAGTTCCAAAGTCCCTTCGAACATATTCCATTTCAAGAATATTCCAAGAGGTAATTAATCAAAATTATGCATCATCAAATTTTCATCCTTGATGAAATACATACATCAAAATAGTAAATCAATGCAATTCTACTCTCTTGGCTCATTTATGCTATTCCATAGAATCAAATCTATGAGGGGCAAGGATAGCAAATAAAACACATTAGAACCAAACAAGGGACACCTGAAAACCCATTCGATATCTCCAGATTGCCTCCATAAATAGAGCACTACATATCAGCCCATGCATGTAACAATATTCTCTAACAATTCAGTAAATGCGAGCGAATCAAGTATCGAGGTATCAAAAGTGCATAAACTGGAATTGAGAGAGGCGAAAAGAAGATACCGGCAATTCTAGGAATGGAATCAACAACATCGTATAATCCGAAACCTTCTAAAAGGTATAATCAGAGCCATACCTCATTTCTTCATCAAATTGCACGCAGGGCAAAACCATAAATTTAACATTATTATGCTTGAAACCATTAGAAAATATGATTGAATCGAATTTTCATGCCACTGCTTATGTGCTTGCATAAGCCCATAATAACATAAACATCCGTGCACATATTAATCCAGGACATCAACCAATCAAGCAATTCCAATTAATCTTGTGCTTGAATGCATGGCTCAAAAATACTAAAGCATGAAATTAACATCTCCTTTTAGCATGGCAAATTTAGCAAGAGATAATCCCATAAGAGAAAATCAGAATGGACAAGATCAATAGGGCTACACCAGGAAAGAAGCATGCGACATTCTATGCGACCAACACCCATCCCTTGTGATCACAAGGCGATGGTCCTCTAAAGTCGAACAGCAAAGTAACCAACAATTACACCGAGAATCATGTAAAGGAACAACATACCTGTGATAAGCGTCCCGCCAAAAGCAAGGGACATGAACCCGAGCATAACAAACAATATGGTTATACTGCCTTTCAAAGGCCTTAGTGTCCTTTGAAATCAATAGTGTAAAAACATTTTGAATTGGTTAGCAGAATAGAATCAGATGTCCAGTTGACCAAAGTTATGCATGCATGTGCTGGAAGCTCAGAGCGGCCTCACGAGGAGACATGGGGCACCCTCCTTGCAGACAGCGTGCCACGCCATCTATCTCCTTTTCCTTCCAATGCTTGACATCATACCTCATAATCCAAACCTCCTCCATCTCCTTTGCATATCTAAGAGCTTCGTAATTGACTCATGATTGTCGTGCAGACCAACAACCGTGGCACACTCTTGTTTCGAACCAAGATCTGTTACTCCACGAATAGAGTTGTTTCCACGAATTGATAGCTTGCCTAGTCCCCCATGACTTGAAGTTCCCACAGCAATAGCAGCAAGACGGACATCAGTGGCCTTTTTCCCTTCCAGGACCCTTGTGAGGTATCCATCATCCTTGATGGCAGGAGGTTCATCCCCTGATATTTCTTCATTTTCACCAGGGTTATCCTCCTGCTTCAAAGGCAAGGTGGTTTTGTTGCAACATAATTTGTCACCACGGATGTTGCTCAAAAGCATAAGCCAGCGCTTTGAGACACATGCACAGGCACTCCTCTCCTGGCCTGTAGACAACCTTCTGAAGATCTCAAAAGACACTCATCTGGAAGAACATCGATCAAGGCCTTCTTTTCTGCTTGAGCTGGTCTCCATTGAAAACGAACGGACCACTGATGCGAGACCTCTTACAAGTAGGGAAATAAACATCCACATGGCGACCAAGGGACAAAAAAAGACTCGTTTCCTTGGGATTCGGGTAAAGTGACGAAAGAAATTTCATTCTCTGCCCAAAAAGGGAAAAGAATTTCTTCTGTCCCTCTGTGAAAATGAATCATGGAGAGGGCTTACGAGTGGAGCGAAGCGAAGCATCGACCCACACGTTGTCCCGTAATCACAGAGCAGGCTTGAGAGAAGAGGGAGAGATACGGACGGCTAAATGAGAGAGACGATGGTAGTCAAATTTCCCTTCAGATTATGGTAGGAACGAGTTACGATCGCAGGCGGCGAAGAATTGGACCCGTGGCTGAATGGAGAGTGTTGGGTATTGCTTATACCCTAAAATCGGATTCGACACTAAATCGAATCCCTAAAACTAATGTGGAAGACGAGCCCGGGAAAATCACATGTATCACCGATCAAAGGCACACCACGAGTTCGAGCGTACCTTGTATCCACAAACTAAACACCAACGCTGATTTGAGGAAGAAAAACTGATCCCTTTCGATCCGATGATGTCAATTCGCCTTGAAGGGAAGAGAGTGTCTTCTTGTTCTTCTTTTTGGAAGGAGAGAGAGGGAACGTACGTTGTATCAAAAGGTGCGTTTCTCCCTCTCTTTATTTCCTTAAATACGTCCTCTCCAAAGGACGTGTCCCTTCGCGTAAAAGACGTTCCCCCAAAAGTTACAACTCTTCAACGTATCCCTCCATCCATGGGCCTAAACTTGTGGGCCAAGCTTTAGGTCCATCGTGGGCGGGGCCAACTTAAGCCCATATATTAATTAAAACCATCATCTCCCACTCGCACATGGTGGGCCAAAACCAACATGGGCGGACGGGGCCCACTTAAGCCCATCAAGTGAAAATCCATCAACTCCCCACTTGACATGGTGGGCCGAACGGAATCCTCTTTTCCTCCTTTGCAACATTAAATGCGGTGAATAGCCCATGCGACCAAAGCATACTTTGAGCTCATTGCCATACATACATTAGGAATATATAGCAGCTCATAATAGGCATCACATTCGAGTCAATTTTAGTATGCGTACCCTAGATCGATCGATCACATTTATATCTCTCTTAATCTCATTTAAATAATGATATATATATATATATATATATATATATATATATATATTGTATTCACAATTATGATTATCCCAAAGACAGTCATAATTAGTCGACCAGTGAATACAAAACTACAATGTGATTCTCCAAATTCGATCTTCCTCTTTCCTTCAAACTCTCAATTTCAATTCAGCTTGCTTTTCTAGAAATGTCCCATTAGATCGAATCAACTCATGACCATTGGCAACATCCTAAGATAGCAAACACTAAATAAAAATCTTGAGAATAAGTAAAAGTCATGAGGGCACTTAAATTGAGGGAACTCTTTTCCTCAAGAGTGTCACACGGCATAAAAGTTGAGATCAAACTTTTGCCACTCTTATTGGTCGTATCATGCATACATAGTATGAAATACGTATTACGGTATTTAACTCCTTTCCCATGGAGCGTATGTCTACATCTTTAATAACGTACAGATTATAGTTCAGACATACCCAATGTCTAACTTGAGTTCACATATCTACTCATACACAGAATTCATCAGAACTCACATCTGGCATTATAGACAGATAAAGTAAAATATGTGGGTTATTTTACTTTCGGACATAGTAAATATCATATCCTCATCTTAACACTTAGTTAAGGCGATATATATATTTTAAGCTTGAGCTCTCGATTATCACCTAGATAATAAGCTTAAAAACCATCTCATCTCTATTTATCACATAGTAAATAGATGCGATTACCCGTGTGAGTGGGCTAATCTCTTATCGTCCGACATACTTTCTCAACATAATATAATGCACTCGAGCATTAAGATGCATAAATGTAAAACAAAGATTCATAGGCATTAATGATGAAATCACAAATTCATTAAAGGTGAACAACTCAGGGAAATTACAATATCCAGTACATCAGACTCTACGCAATTCTAGAGATTTTACATGACCACAAAACACATCTCTAGGTATTGGTTTTGTCATAGGATCTGCTACCATTCTATGCGTAGATATGTACTGTAAGTTCACATCTTTTCGTGCAACCATATCTTTGACAAAGTTATACTTAGTATCTATATGTTTGGTCTTGCCATGATATTATGGATCTTTGATGTACGCTATAGCTGCTTGGCTATCACAGTTAACCAATAATGGATTTGCAGCTTTCTCAATAACACCTAAATGATCAAAAAATCTCTTAAGCCAAACTCCTTCTTGTACCGCTTTGATAATGCTACGAACTCAGCTTCCATCATGGACAAGGCTATACATGTTTGCTTCTTACTGCTCCATGATATGGCACCATTGCAAATCCAGAGGTAGATTTCCTTTCATCTAAATCTCCTCCCCAATCAGCATCTGTATAGCCTTCAAGTTGCAGATCATTTCCTTGGTAATTCAGCTTGTAATCAGCAGTTCCCTTCAGATATCTCAGTATTCTTTTAACGGCCTTCCAATGTGCTTGACTTGGATTGAATTGGTATCTACTCACAATTCCAACTGCAAAACATATGTCGGGTCTTGTACACATCATAGCGTACATTAAGCTCCCAACAGCACTAGCATAAGGAACATGTTTCATTTGTTCCTTCTCTTGTAGAGTCCTTGGACACGGTCTATGGCTCAATCCTTCACCTTTTGCAATAGGAGTATCAATGGGTTTACAATCTTGCATACGAAATCGTTCAAGAACCTTATTTATGTATGTTTCTTGCGAAAGAGATAATGATCTCTTCGAACGATCTCTTAAAATCTTAACTCCAAGGATGTATGCAGCCTCACCCATATCTTTCATCTCAAAGTTGGAAGATAACCAACTCTTAACAAGTATTAACAAACTCCATATTGCTTCCAGCAATTAGTATATCATCAACATATAATGATATGATCACAAATTGATCTTTGGATCTTTTGATATATACACAATGATCCTCATCTATCATTGTAAAATCATATGCCATTATGGCATTATGAAAACGTATATACCATTGTCTCAATGACTGCTTTAGGCCATATATCGATTTCAAAAGTCGACATACTTTTCCTTCTTGGCCTTCCATAATGAAACCAGTAGGTTGTTCCATATATATTTCTTCATCTAATTTTCCATTGAGAAAAGCAGTCTTTACATCCATTTGATGTAACTCAAGATCCATATTAGCCACTATTGCCGAATAATGCGAATCGAGGTAAATCTCACCACGGGAGAAAATGTTTCTTCATAATCAATTCATTCTGTTGATTATACCCCTTCGCCACAAGGCGAGCCTTATGCCTTTCTATCGAACCATCGATTTACGCTTTATTTTGAGAACCCACTTGTTCCCAATAGCTTTGCGTCCTTTTGGAAGGTCAACCAGTTTCCAAACTTGGTTTGACTTCATTGACTCCATCTCCTCTTCCATTGCATGCATCCATTTTTCCTTACTAGGGCAATTTAGAGCCTCATTAAGATTTCTTGGCTCATCTTCATCTTGTGGAGCAACCATAAAAGTTTCCCCTTCAATGTTAAAACGTCGACGGGGAATACTTTTGCGACTTGTTCGCCGTATGGGAGATTGTGCACTTTGTACATCATTCCCCATCATGCTCCCACTCGGATTAGATAATGACGATATCATCTCATCTTGTGGTTGTAATTGAGAGTGAGTTGAATCAAATTCATTACTTTTCATGTTACTCCCACTTGGACGAACTCCACTATGTTCATTATCTTGATCCAAGGTTTCAAATAGAGAGTGTTCCTCACCTATTTCGCCCTTCTTAGGAAATTCATTCTCTAAGAATGTGACGTCCCGTGATTCGAATTCAGTTATACTTCCACTTTCCTGCTCACCGATGAACACATATCATCGAAAATACTCTTCTTTCCTCTGGGACCCAATTTCCCAAACTTGTGAGAGGACTCATGAGTATAGGCAGCACAACCCCATGGCTTAAGAAAACTTAAGTTCGGTTTTCTACCTGTCCATAACTCATATGGAGTGGAGGTAACTGATTTGGAAGGCACTCGGTTAAGTATATATGTAGCAGTTAATAACGCATCACTCCAAAAGGTGATAGGTAAATTAGCATGCGCCATCATGGACCTAACCATTTCCGGTAGGGTTGTTTCTTCTCTCCGCAACACCATTTTGTTAAGGGTATATGGAATAGACAACTGTCTTTCTATTCCTTTTTCATCACATAATTTTCTGAACTCATCGAGATAAATATTCTCGACCTCGATCGGATCTTAATACTTTTATTTTCTTGTCTAATTGATTTTCTGTCAAGTTCATAAACTTTTGAAACAACTCAATGCTTGATTTATGAGAAATCAAATAGACATATCCGAATTGAGTATAATCATCTATAAATGTGATGAAATAAACAGCCCCATGCCTTCCTCTCACATTCATCGGACCACAAACATAAGTATGAATTAAATGCAAAGGAAATTCAGCTCTTTTACCTTTTCCAAATGGTTTCCCTTGTCGTTTTCCCTACTAGGCAATGCTCACATATAGGCAAATCAACTTTTTCAATGTTGCCCAACAAGCCCTCTTTGGCTAGTCTATTCATACGTTGTTGGCCAATATGACCAAGTCTAGCATACCACACATTCACATCATTATCATATGAATTAGGAGACGTGAGAAGGGAATAACAAACATTTGCATTAACATAGTCAATATCTAATACAATGAAACCATCCAGAAAATAACCACAACCATAGAAATTTGTATCCAAAAACAAATCCACACCTCTATTATGGAAGTTCATATTAAAACCAAGCTTGACCAACAATAAAACAGACACTAAATTTCGACGAATCTCCGGAGCATACAATACATCATGCAGGAATAAAGTGCGTCCACCACGCATGTTCGGTTGGCGGAGTGCCAATTCCTTTTACTTCTGCTCTAGAGTTGTTTCCCACATAGATCCACTTAGTTCCGGTTGGTACTCGTCGAAATTCCACGAAGGATTCTCTATCCTTCGCTATATGGTCTGTCGCTCCTAAATCTCTGAGTCCACAAAGGATTAGACTCGAGTCATAAATACAGAACTTGACACATAGGCAAAGTTCCCAATAGTATAAGGGTGTGTACCTTCTTTGGCTCACGACAATCACGAGCATAGTGACCCTTCTTGTCACAATTGTAACACTTCACCCTTGTAAACTTCTTCATTTGAGGACGCTTTCCTCTTTCATGTTGATCAAGCTTAGGTTTCTTCCCTGAAGGACCTGCTCCCTTGCCTTTCCTTTTATCGAACCAGTTAGGATGTTTGCGCTTGGAGCTCGAAGCTCCATGCGAGCTAGAACAGGCATGATAAATTTCAGCTTCCGGCTTAGCCGCCAAGAGGCGGTCCTCTTCCAGCTCAAGATGACGCATTGCATCCTCAAAGGTTTTGATATTTTCATTATGGGTCAGGTGCACCTTCATATGCTCCCAACTCTGAGGCAAGGAACGAATCACTGCTTGCACTTGCTGCTCATCAGTCAGGACATGGCCAGCATCATTCAACTCACTTATCATGTTTGACATCTTTCTAAGGTGTTGCTTCATGGTCTGACCATGAGGCTTCTTATAAGAGTCAAACCTAATAGTGAGTTGTCTCGATCTGTCATAGAAGTATGACCAAACCTTGCTGCCAACGCTTCCCACATTTCCTTGGCATTCTCAAAACGCATGAACTCTCACATGACGTCATTTTCCATGTTACTCAGCAACGTAATGCAAGTAAGGGAGTTCTTTCTTTTCCATGCAGCAAAAGCATCCTTATTTAACTTATCTTTGCGCAGTGTTTCCTTCTTCAGGTTCTACCATAGTCGGGTTAAGAGCTTCTAGTACCTCTTGCTCTTCCAGCACATATTGGATTTTCATGTGCCAGATTTCATAGTTGTCGCCATTGAGCTTTTCACCTTTGTTCAGTTCGGCAACTATGCTCTTTGTGGCTGAAGCCATTGATCTGATCACATCATACATATATGCACGAATAATTAATACCTATCATTAATTTTGCATAGACCCATCATATTAATGAACAATTTCAAGTAAGGTTTTAGAATCAAAAGGTCACTATGTTTCCAATCATCCTCCAAAAAATCCTAACCTAAAATTATCATTAATATATAATTGTCTTATGCAAAATGTATTCTATGAAGCTACAAAAAAAAAAAAAAAAAAAAAACTTCTATGAACTACCCACAGCAGTTAACAACAACAGAAAGCAAATAATATCTTACATCTAATAGAATAATAATGCTTTCACATAATACAACTTATATATTAGTTGCTACATCAACAACAACCAGATAGAAAACATTACATAAGATGTCCACAAAGCACACTAAATAAAGATCAGCCAAAACAACTATCACCACTTCAAAAAGTGAACAGGGAAAGATCCTTTTTTCCTCAATTTCTTGATCTTTTCTTTTGTAACAATCAAGTAATAATCATCTATAAAAGCCACCACAGTACTCCTATATGAAGCGGCTTTGTTGACATCGCATATGCGATTCAACACTCCTTTCCATTCTTGTGGAAGAGTGTTCATGAAAAAATCGCACCATCTCAGACTGTGACATGGGACGACCATTCCATATGACCTTTTGTATCTTCCCGTTGACTTCAAGAACATGATCAATTAAGTCACCACTCTCCCATCGATAATCAGTCAGCTCAGCTATCAAACTAGAAAGCCTTTCTTTTTGTTTATGGGTAAATACGCGAATAGGCGTGCGTAATCGAAGGGGAGCCATTGTTCCTGCAACAAATGCAGAACAAATAAGGGATTACATATAATCCACATAGACTTAATTGGGAAAAAAAAAAGGAACAAATCTTCTTCTTCTTCTTTTTTTCGGTCAACGGTCAACGGTCGCGGTCAACGGTCAACAGTCAACGGAAGTCAACGGTCAACGGGTCGGACCGGTCGGACTAACCGACCTGCACGTGCCACGCGCGTGCTTGGCTGACGTCACAATGACGTCAGCCGGCACATGCGTGGCATGCACCAGGGGCCGAAACGACGCGCCGTTTCGCATGCGCTTGGGCGAAACGGCGCGTTTCAGCGGGGGACCAAATCGGCGCGTGCGTTGCACGCGCCGATGACCCCGTGCGTTCCGGCCGCGCGTGGCGGCGCGCCCGCGGCCTCGGCGGCGATCCGCAACTCAATTTTCTCGTATCGACGAGAGCTTCATCCCTGCACTTTCAAAAACAATTTCGACTTGCACAAAAACACGAAACGGGCGAACAATACACGGGTATTGGGTTTTTCGTCCCCGATCGACCAAAAATGATTTTCTCGAATTTCGAGAAAAAATTAATCCAAGCAATAATAAAGGGGGTCGGGAAACATGAACTAGGGCTCTGATACCAATGTTGGGTATTGCTTATACCCTAAAACCGGATTCGACACTAAATCGAATCCCTAAAACTAATGCGGAAGACGAGCCCGGGAAAATCACATGTATCACCGATCAAAGGCACACCACGAGTTCGAGTGTACCTTGTACCACAAACTAAACACCAACGCTGATTTGAGGAAGAAAAACTGATCCCTTTCGATCCGATGATGTCAATTTGCCTTGAAGGGAAGAGAGTGTTTTACTGTTCTTCTTTTGGAAGGAGAGAGAGAGGGGAACGTACGTTGTATCAAAAGGTGCGTTTCTCCCTCTCTTTATTTCCTTAAATACGTCCTCTCCAAAGGACGTGTCCCTTCGCGTAAAAGACGTTCCCCCAAAAGTTACAACTCTTCAACGTATCCCTCCATCCATGGGCCCTAAACTTGTGGGCCAGGCTTTAGGCCCATCGTGGGCGGGCCAACTTAAGCCCATATATTAATTAAAACCATCAGAGAGTCTTGAGAGTGGGGTGGTCGCGAGCAACGGGCAACGGCGAACTTCGACTTGGACTCCTTCCGCGGATCAGGAGGATCCATCAGCGAAGAGACTGAATCGTACTTGGTGGTGGGATTGCGGACGCAATTTCGCGTCAGGATTCCACTTCGGCAACTGTGGCGGCGAAGAAAATCGCGTTCTTCACGCACAAATTCGAGCTTAGACTCCGTCTCGAGGATTGCTCGAATTCAAGAGCGCGGTCCCACAGTCCCCTCGGTCGCCACGTCCGTAGAGCGGTACAGAGACCTCGCGTATGTGCTTGCCGCCAAACATCACGCCCTCATGAACAGATAAACACCCACAAAAACATGGTCGCAGTCCCGGAGGGAGACCTTTGCCAGGTCGAATTCCATCTCGTGCTTCCACTCGATTCCTCTTTAGGCGTTACTTGGACGACCAATGCCTCATATTAGTCTGGACCGAAGGATCGCTGAATCTCCTCCCGAACAACCAATTTGCATCGGAGAAGGAGTTGGTGGGATTCATGGCGACTTGGTTCTTGGCGGCGTCGCCTATCAATTCCTCTCATTTTTTCGGCCATTGATTCCTTTGTATGCACATCCACACCCCTCAGACATCTCTCTCGGACGATCACCATGGACGGATGTGGGAATAATCCAAGATACAGAGAGCCAAAGAATGACAAAAAAAAATGTGCTTAGATTTTCAATCTTTAACGACAAAGAAACGTAAGCAAAATTAAGTCAGATGCGTAGGGATCGGATTTAACCAACCCCGGTTGCATCCCAAAGTGATTCTCTCAAATTGAAGGATCCCCGACTGAGAATCTCCAAAAGCGAGCCAAGCATTCACAGTTAAATAGAAGCACCGTCTACTAGACGAAAAGCAATCGAATCGCAGACACCCAATTGCAGTTACAAACAACGAAACACCGAAACATACAAGAGATAACAAAGAAGTAAGAATTCTCGGATTAGTATTTTGGCACATACCTCATGGCAACCCACAACCCATGTCAGGATTTGATAAAATTGAACCCCACACGGTGCGCATAATTCGTTGCGGATCGCTCTTGCCGAAATCTTTCTTGTCATCGAGTCCCCCAACCACCATGCGCACAAATAACAAAAAAATGAAGGAAAGAAAAGCAAAGACTCACGGATCCTCTGGATTTCCTTGATCCTCAGTAACTCCACCAGTAGATCCAATTGATTTTGTGAATAGACAAAAAACGCACGGATTGGACGATGAAGGCTTGCGTCGACAACCGGCGCTTGATTCATAACTTTCATGCACTTGACTCCATTGTTGCAAAATAAATCCTTAAAATTGTTGGGAAAATACTGCTTCGAATTGGGTAAAACAATAAAGTCGGATCGAGTAATCAAGTCGGACTTTGAGGCGTGATATCACTTTCTTTAAGGATTTATTTGCCCCACAAAGTTGCTAATGGTCACCGGCAAATTTCCTCCAGGATACAACAAAGTCTCAAATGAGAATACTAAATAGCAATTCTAGTATTCCTCCAGGGTCTCTCATGGAAAACAATTAGAAACAATGGTTGTAGTTTCTCTCCAAAGAAAAACGAAAAGATGGAAGAAGATATGTGTTTGATCTCAAAACAAACATACTTATCTTTGTCTTTCGAATAGAGACAACTCTTCAAAAGATTGCAAAAAGAACAAAGGCAACATTTCGTGAACAAGTACGTCTCAAAGGTTACGTTGAAAAGAAATAAAGAATTTGGAATTAAATAAATAATAAATAATAAATAACCGTAACTTTTCGTGAACAGCGCATTTGTTTCAACAAAACTTTATAATTAATTTGTATAGAAATAAATCCGAATTTTCAATAAATAAAATAATGATCGTCGGTTAGTGCTAAATCTCGTCCACGTGCGCACTCACATCTTTTCGATGTGGGACAAGACACCTCTTCATTTGTTTTATAAACAAATTACCAACACCTACTGCATCCTCCAGCCATGGCAGGACCTCAAATTCTGGTTCGAATTCGATCGGGACAGCCGCACCTAACGGACCCAATTTCAATCTCAGCAGCTGTCCAATTGCCATTCAAGCTTTCCACTGCCAATTATCCTTCTTGGTGCTCAATTTCAGGCATTGCTCATTAGTTATGATCTAATGGGATTCGTTGACGGGACTTTTGTCCGTCCGCTTCTCACCATTTCAACTAGAAATCAAACGGTGCCAAATCCAACTACAACAACTTGGATTCGCCAGGATCAGCTCTTGCTTCATGCAATTTTTGCATCCATATCCAAACCGTGATTCCTCTCATTGCCTCTTGCGATTCATCACATGCTACCTTGGACAAAACTCATGAATCTATATGCAAATAAATCTACATGTAACAAACACCCAAAATTTTACTCCTTCCAGCTCACATGAAACCCAACTTCCCACTATCAACAATGAACAAACATTAGAACCCATATATCCACCTACACAAACTCACAAAATGACCACTAGATCCCAAAATAATATTTTCATGCCCAAACAAATCAACCACATCACCACTAAACATCCACTTCCACTGACTTTAGAACCAACGGGAATTACACAAGTTATGTGCAATTCTCAATGGCGTGAAGCAATGTCAGCTGAGATCAATGCCCTTATTCGTAATGGGACTTGGAAACTAATACCTTTTGATCCATCTTTGAATATTGTAGGTTGCAAATGGCCTTATCGGATAAAAAGACGTCCGCACAGTAATATTGAGAGGTACAAGGTGTTAGGGCTAGTACTATCACCTAAAGGGGGGTGAATAGGTGTAGATAAAATTTTTTGCAAGACTTGGAGAATTAGTTTTTCCTTTGATAATGAAAGACTTAAAAAGTAACTCAAATTGAGCAAGTAAACAAACAATATAAGAAAGTAAGAAGTTCAAGGAGAAGAAAATAAGAACACAAGATTTATAGTGGTTCGGCTTAAATTAAACCTACGTCCACTCTCCGCGCTGACAGCCTATTGGCTAGATTCCACTATGAATCAAAAGAAATGTTACAGCTTGTGATCTCGACTATCACAGTGACGAGTCTCTATTGAACTCTCACATAGTCTCACTAAGAGTATCTCTCTTTTGTATACAACATTTAGCTCGATGAATGAAAAAGCGAGAAACTAGAAAGCTTCAGACTTTGGAATTCTCTTTCAAGCACACTCTCGAACAACTTGAGAGTCTTCCTTATATACTCCTCCATACCTCTACAACTGTTGGCACTTTCCAAAGGAGTTCTTCCAATCTTCCCGTTGGACAGAATCAATCAAGAAGATCTCAAGTCATTTAAGAAATGTAATGATAGCCCATCAATCATGTTCACCCTTACAATCAGGATCTTGAGTTTCCATAAGTAGAACCTACCAAGTTTGTTTGCGTTTCAAAGATCTTCATATCGGAGCAGATCCCAATAAGAATAATCAATCAAACAAATATGAAATCCAGCTATAAGGTCTTCCAATAATTATACGAATCGAAACCTTGAAGATAATCCTGCATTTGGATATTAATTCTGCATTTGGATAAATCTTCATTCTTCAGTCTAGAACTGTCAGAGGGAATAGACTTTGAGATTAAAATTTGGCGATCTTCAGACTTTGACAATAAAGTCTTGAAATCTTCAGATATAGACTTTGGAAAAGTTTTGTCAACTTCAAAATAGTAAAGGAGCTTTATCTAACACAAGGCACATCTTGTGGCCAAAGGTTTTCACCAATGACCGGGCCTTGATTACACCAATACATTTAGCCCAGTCATTAAATCAAATACAATCCGGGTCATCTTATTGTTGACTCTAATGCGCAAATGGACATTGAGACAGGACATCAACAATGCCTTCCTCCAATGAACTCTCTAGGATGAGGTCTACATGTCACAACCACCTCATTTTAAAAACCCAGAAAAACCAACGCACATTTGCAAGTTCTGCAAAACCATATACGGATTGAAGCAAGCTCTGCAAGCTTGGTACAATGAGCTAGGTTCATTCCTTCTTGTAAATTCATTTGTCAATTCAAAGAATGACAATTCATCGTTGATTTACTCTCATGGTGGCATTCAAGCCTATTTTCCAGTGTACGTAGATGACCTCGTTATCATGGGAAGTGACCAGAATTTTGTTTTGGACTTCATCACCACTCTCTCTAGTCGGTTCTCAATTAAAGACTCAGGGCCACTGAATTTTTTATTTTTTATTTTATAAAATTGAAGTCATTCCTACAAAGACCAGCTTACTTCTTTCTCAACATAAATACATAAGAGAGCTACTTGAATGCTTTAAAATGGGAGACGCAAAAGAGGTAGGGACACCATTAGCCACAAGTCAAGCCTCTTTCGGTCCATGACAAAGAACACCAGCTGATGCCTCATTGGTGCACTTCAATGCCTCAACATTACTCGCCCGAACCTTGGTTTTACGATAAACAAGCTTATCTCAATTCATGCATAAGCCAACCACAACCCACTGGATGACCACAAAAAGGCACTTGCGCTATATCTTAAGGGAACATTATTCCATGGGTTGCACTTGAGACGCAACACAAAACCTGTACTTCATACCTAATCCAACGCAGATTAGGCAGGAAACATTGATGATCGCATATCTACTTCAGGCTTTGTCATTTATATTGGGACAAATCCTATCTCTTGGAGTTCTTGGAAACAACGATCAGTTGCACAATCATCTACCGAAGCAAAATACCGAGCCATTGCTAAGGCCTCATCGGAACTCATTTGGGTAAAATTTTTGCTTCAAAGAACTTTGCATTCGCATGGACATGGCACCAAGCTTGTATTGCGACAACATAGGCACCGCCTATGTTTGTGCAAATCCCATCTTCCATTCCCGAACAAAACACATTGAGATAGATTGCCATTTCATTCGGGAATTTCTTAAAGTTGGCAAGATGCAAGTCTCCCGTATTTTCACCCATGATCAACTAGGCAACATTCTCACAAAATTGTTGTCACGGCCGCGGAAAATAAATTACGAGACAAGATGGCATTTCCAATGGAACGTCCATCTTTGTGGGGTATGTTAAGACATGAAATCTTTTCTATGGAGGCCTTCACCAAAACTGTGGCTGCCTTTTTTTCTTTAATTTAGTTTTTTAACTTATTTTAATTAATATTTATATTAAAAAAATAATTTTGGGGGCCTATAGAGCCATGTGGACAGTTTTTTTTTTTTAAAATTGCCACGTCAGTAAAAAAAAGTCGCTAAAAAATGCCCTGTCAGCACTTTAGTTGGAGTTCGCATTGTTGGCACTTAAATATTTCATTCCTTTATGATTTTGGCACTTAAGTATGATTTTTGAAACTTTTGGTATTTGAGGCCATGTTTAGTAACCATCTAGGCTTGCGGCGTCCAACGGGGGACATGTTGCGGTGCACGCGCAGCACGGCGGAGCTCGTCGAAGACCGTTCGACTCGACATGGGACTATCCTCTCGCATAATTGAGACAGAGATGGAGAAAAAGCCAAAAGGAATATGTACGGTCGAGCGCACAAATACAAAATAAAGAGTTAACACCTCACAAGCAACAATTAATTCATTTACTTTTCAAGTCAGCGCATTGTTAGTTCAAACGTCACTATACATAAAATAAAATAAAATATAGATCCTTCAAAGTTCAAATACACCATAAGTACATACACAGCCACAGTCGTACCAACTCTAATTTCCCTTTTCTTGACAAGAGCAACCCTAACGTGCACGTCCATTTATTTGGCGGGGGGCGAAAGAATGACCCTCGGACTCTCGCGAGGACAGAAAATGTGGTAAGAGAACATGTGACCTGTCCCAAGGAATCATGGAGAATTGGAGAAATGCCCTTTTTTTCCATTTCTAATTTCATTCCTCATTCCTCATTTCCTTCTCTCCTTTTCTTTTCTTGTTTCGAAATAGCTTGTGGCTTCTCCCGCTCGGAATCTATAGACAAGCCGCGGTAAAGGACGAAACGTGGAGTTGGGCCTAACTTTTTGTAAAAAAATAATAAAAATCTATTTGGTAAAATTTTTGTTTCCAGGAATAATAATATATATTTTTTGTTCCCAAAAATATATTTGGAACAGAATTAAGAAATAGAAAGAGTTGTTTCTTGTTCCTGAGAATAATTTTAAGAATCGCCTAACTTTTTTATGCTTTCTTTTCTCCTTCTCTCTTCTTCTTCTTCTTACTTCCAATCCTAGTTGGTCACCAACCGCCGCCGTCGGCTGCGGTGGCCGGCGACCGACCGATCAAGGTGAGCTCTAGCGAGCTCACCGAGGCTCACCTAGCCACGACGAGCCTCAACCTTACCAAATCTGGGTGAGGCTAAGCCTCGCCGAGGCTTGCCATGGCCAGGCAACACCTTGCCCTGGCTCGGTGAGTCTCTGGAGAGTTCGCCGAACCTTCACCGGCCACGGCGGCTGACGACAAGCTATAAAGAAGGAGGAAGAAGAAGAAAAAAGTGAAAAGAAAAAAGAAAATAAATATAATAAAAGTTTAAAAAAATTAATAGAAATAAAAAAAATTAAGAATTCTACCAAATACATTTCTATCCTGAAAATAAAAATTTCGTATAATTACCAAACATGTTCTTTTGTTCATAAATTGTTCTCGATAATAAAATCAGAAAAAATTATTTTCGATAAAAAAATTATTTTCGAGAATAGAATGGTTATCAAACATACCCTAAATATTTTCCGTGCAAAATTTTGGCAGATACGATGTACTTTGTCTAAGTTAATTCGGAGCAAATGTGGTACGATAGGCATAATTTAAGTTTTTTTTTTTCGGGCTTTATTCCGTGCAGGAGGTGGATCTCCAGACAAATCTTAAATATGGGGTTTTTTTCACGTGTGGCTTGAGAGACGGATTCTCCAGCGAACGCCGTCTGCGTACCAAATTTGGACGATCGAGTAGCGCACCGCGTGACCATGGATCGATACCGTCTGCCCCCGTTTCCGTCAGCAGCACCGGCTCGGACTGCAGACACGTGTCGCATGTACCGCCTCGGGATCCGGCTGTCGGATCTCCTTTGTGCCGAAACCGAGACCAACAGTGCAAGAAGGAGAAGGAGCCTGAGCATGACGCACTTCTTCAATAGTTCTTACGTCTTCGCATACGCACTTCTCTGCGGACATATAATAAAACCCTTCATCTGAATCCTCCGGGAGACTCCAATCGTACCCCTGTTCGGTTTCTTTCTCCAACCCTCCTGCAGGAGGTTCTCTCTCGGCTTTTACCGGGTGAGTGATGATGTTCTGCTCTGATTCTGTGCCGGTCGCTTTGTTTTCTTCGCGCCCTGAATCATGGGTTGTTCTTGGTCGACCTAAACCTCCCTGGTTTCGATGTTGCTGAGGTCCTAACGTCGAAACATTTGGAGGGTCGTACCGAAATTCCTCTCCCGTTTCTTCAGGGGATTAAAGACCGAACCTTTTAGGATTGTTTGATTGGTGGGCGTTGAGTTATGGGGCTTGAAACTTGACAAATTGCGGAATTTTTGACATTTTCTTGGTTGATTGTGATTGAAAGGAGATGGGATGTGGGACACATTGTATTCCCGGTCCCCGACCTTGTTCCAAGGCGATAATGGTTCTCATGACGGTTTGTTCTTTTGATGGCCAGCTTGAGAGAGCTTATTAGGATTGCACTGATGGCGTTGGTTGACATATTCATGAGCAACTTAGTGTTCATGAAGTTTAGTAATCTCTCTTGAGCTCTATTAACGGGGTTGTTGTGGGAGTTTGGCGTCTTGATTCTGATGAGGTGCAGAACTGGCAATTAAGTCTGACTTTGTTTTGTCATCTGCAGGATTTGCCTCGTTGAATATTGGGTCAAGTCTCACTGTTGTACATTCTCCACCGTGGAGGATATTTTTGTCAACAGATTCTTAAATGCAGTTACAGGCAAACTAATGCACAACAGCTGGGTTTCGGTTTAGGTTTGCAATGTCTCGGCTTGCCAAGGGTAAACGAGTTTGCAAGGAGGAGACTTCTGTTACCCCTTCCCATGGAGTTCGAGGAGGCAGAAACTCAGGTTACTTAGACCATGATATCGCTCAGTTGACGAAGCTCAGATCTGAGCCCAATGAACATTTGAGAAAGGCTACGGTGGGCGGATTGAAAATGCCTGTCTCTACCCTGAGAATGTTGGCTGCTCGAGAAAGCAATTATTCGGGGAGAGGGAGGTTCTCCTTGTCTGATGGCTGTCATGTGTTGAGTAGATGTTTGCCTATTTATGGCCCTCAAAAGGTGGATGAGATGCAATCCCGTGCATATGTTTCTCAGTTTTCTGTTGATGGTTCACTGTTTGTGGCGGGCTATCAGGTAATCATTAGCTTCCTGATGGCATTTGGAAAATTAAATGCCACATTATGAGTTCACTTTGTGGTCTTGTCCAATTAAGTTTATAAGCACACTTGTTTCTAGGTGATGCTGTTTTACTGTTAATCCATAGCTTGTTACCATTACAGGGGAGCCATATTAGGATATACAACGTGGATAAGGGCTGGAAAGTTCAGAAGAACATACTGGCAAAAAGTTTGAATTGGACGATTACCGACACTTCTCTTTCTCCTGATCAACGTTACCTCGTAAGTTTGTAAAGGTTTTCCGACAAGGAAGCACATTATCACATTAGATGAGGTTTCTTTGATTTGATCTCCATGTCATTTGAATTTTTTTTTTTTGGACAACAACTGATGTCCCTCCTAACCTTTAAACATTCATATATCGTGCACTTTTCTTTTCAATGTAGGATTATCTTTCTGTGAAGGAAGTACATTTTTTAAGTTTCATGGAGTCATATATATATATATATCTTTTTAGTTTCTTCTTTTGATGGAACTTCTGTTTAGACTTCCATGAAATAAGCCAGTGGTTTCTTTGTGAAGCAGCTCAGCCAGGTCTCTGTTTTGCAGGTCTATTCTAGTATGTCATCTCTTGTCCACATTGTTAATATTGAATCTGCTGCAACAGAGTCACTTGCGAATGTCACGGTATGTCTGTGACTATGTGATCTGGAAATCTTGAAATCTTTTTCCCAAATTTCAAACTACAAAGGAGTATATTGTGCATTGCAGAATTTTGTGGACTGTTTTGCAAAATGTTTAATGGAATTCTGTTATTATATATCTATACAAACAATTTAGTTCAGATGGAACTATTATGCAAGATGATAATTGGGAATCCTTAAACTGGCGAAATAATATTGTGCTCGATGATGTTCCTGTCGCGTGTCAAGATTTTTTTGGGAATAAATCAGATAGGAATTTTGCTTTTGAATTGGAACCTTCTGTTAGATTACCTCTAGAGTAAATAGGACGGGAATTTCTCTTTGAAATGGGATCATTCAGTTAGATCATGTCTCATAATTTTAAATGCAAATTAGATGACGCAAGATATAAGACAGTCTCACATTGATTTACAGCAGTTCAATCAGTGCGTGACATAATACATCATATAGAAGCATGGGAACTTCGTCTAAAGAATTAAGTTTAACTTTATCCTTAGGTTGGGACTTGAAAGGTGAAGTACTTTTCAACCTCATTGGTTGCTTTGTTGCTTTCTCATTACGTAGCAAGCTATCCATATCTGATAGATAAAACTACTCTTTTCATGCTGCAAGTCCTCTCTATGCAGGAAATACATGATGGCTTGGATTTTTCTTCTGATAACAATGACGACAATGAAGGATTTTCTATCTTCTCCGTGAAGTTCTCAACTGATGGGCGAGAGCTTGTTGCTGCAAGTAGTGATGGGGCAATATATGTATATGATCTTGCAGCAAACAAGGTTGGCCTTCAAATTCCAGCTCATGAGGTATGCCAACTTTTCAATGGATGTAGTGCTTTCATTTAATCAGAACAATTGGGCATGAGTTTGATATGCTAAAAGTTAAATATTTAAACTGAATGAATCGAAACACTCACGTGCATTTTTTTCCCTTTTATTTATTTATTTATTTGGTTTGGGTCTGGCTCTCACTAGACCCCTTCTTTCACATGCGGAATTCTTGTTTAATTAGATTTTATATTTGTCGTGTCGAAGAGTAGAGGTACTCTTTTTTCTGTTTTTCTGCATGACTAGTTTCGCTTAATTAGCATGGTAATTTTTGTTCCTTTATTCTCGACTTTGGCTATTTATCTTATTCACACTTACATAGCTTGAATTTTGGGCAGCATGAAATTTCAAGCTTTAGCTATCATCCTAAAATGATCTGTTTCTGATCCTTATGTCATAGTCCTTTCTATATCAAAGTTTCCTTTAAAGTAAATTCAGGTTCCAACTGTTCCCCAGTTTTTCAGTTGAACTTCCACTTTACCCAGTTGCTTATAGATCTGGGCATTTTAGAAATTTTCTTTCATCAAAGGCCAGTTGATTAAGCTTATTATGGTAGCTCACTAGGATAAGCGCTAAAGTCAAGATAAAAACTGATCATGCTTATTAGGAGAATGTTTCCAGGTAATGTTCTAGCATGAAGTGAAAAAGACTTACTGAAAAGGATGATGAAGAGTGAGATTGATGCCATCAATTTAACAAGGTTGATCTGAGTCTTCAAGAATTTGAATTTGAACTAACTTTTGCTGGTGTTTTTCCTTTGGTGGACATTCTTATATGTGTCCGTATTCTTCATATATCCCTGCTGTTCTGGCTGCATGACTACAAGACATAAGATGCTAAAAGCTACTGTCTTATACTTAACATTGTTAGCATAATGCAGGTTGATGTTAACACTGTATGCTTTGCGGATGAAAGTGGCCATGTTATTTATTCTGGAAGTGATGATAATCTCTGTAAGGTAATTATGATTACCTTCTTTTGGAGGAAGCGAGTGAACTTGACTAATACTTTTTGTGACTACTTTGTCTTTTTCTGGTGAGGGTGGGGGATGTAATGTGACGACTCTGTTGACAGAAACCCCAATTTCTTAGTTTGGCTGATGACTTTTCTCCAAAAAAGCTTGGCATGAAGAAGGGAGCCGTCCATGGTTTTGGAAATGATGTTTTTGGCTCAGTCAAGGGTCTAGCTTGCTACTCAAATCAAGAAACTAAATTTGATTATCACTTAAGTGGTTTGGTCTTGAATTGGTATTTTTGTCTCCATTTTTCTAGATGATTATATGTAAATATTAGGCACCTATAGGTACTTTGTTAGTGAATTTGAAGGGAACGTGTTACAACCATCTGTTTCCCGTTGGAGAATCAAATATCTAATTACTCAAAAAAAATTGAGTTGTGCAGCTTTACTGTATCTCTCCCTTGAAGATGAGACAAACCTTTCCTCTTTGTTGGTTGACTGGACTATTTAACATGCATAGATAATTAGGAGAAAGCTATTCTCTGTGAACGAAATGTAAAACTTTGTGAAAAACATACTATTTCACCCTGTCGTATTGCAGGTATGCACTTCTGATTATCATAATCAACAGTTTTGTTTGGCATAACATTTGCTGTTAAAGTTGTCGATGGAAATCGTATGCAAATAAGTCAGATTCATTGTAATTTATATGTTAGCAAAAGTGAACTCTTGGTGTTTGCATTCTGCTTTCTAAGTGAATGAATTCTCTTTAGGTCTGGGACCGTCGTTGTCTTTCTACAACAGGACAAGCAGCTGGAGTTTTGACAGGACATCTAGAAGGCATTACATTTATTGATAGTCGTGGAGATGGACGCTACCTCATTTCAAATGGAAAGGATCAGTCTACCAAACTATGGGATATACGAAAGATGACTTCAAATAGTCCAGCATTGTAGGTTTTATTATGTCTTTTCATTCTTGATGGTCCCTTCCTCCCTCCCTCCCTCCCTCTCTCTCTCTCTCTCTCTCTCTCTCACGCATGCACACATTATTGGCCGGTCTCACCGGTGGTTTTTAAAGACATTGGGTCTCTTCTCGCATAGAATTTTTCGCAAGTGATTATTCACATATTTGTCACACTAGAAGTTGAATTTGTTCCTTGGATAGTTGATTCTCAAGTATAGTTTTCTCTTATGATATGGCAGCCCCAGGCGAAGAGACTTTGATTGGGATTACAGGTGGATGGACTACCCAGAGGAAGATAGAAACTTGAAGCATCCCCACGATCAGTCAGTGGCTACATATAAAGGTCACTCAGTGTTGTATACTCTGATACGCTGTTACTTCTCCCCTGCATATAGGTAATGCACTAAAGGAGGCCTCTTCTTTATGGCAAAATCTCTGTGAATCCTCCCTCTGTTCATGTTGGTTCTCAAGTAACAAATGTCTATACTAGTTGCTAAAGGGGCCCATTTCACAAAGCTGACACTGGTTGATGAGAATCTCCTGCTGATATTGTATTGTTCACTAATTGTTCTTTTCCTTCATTGCAGCACTGGTCAGAAGTATATCTACACTGGATCTGGTGACTGTATAGTTTATATATATGATCTGGTACCACCCTCCCTTACTACCTTATGGATTATATCTTCATTCATTTAAATTTTCATGTTGCACTGGATCTGATGAGAATCTCCTGTAGAAAGGTAATTTTAAGAGTAGGTAACAACTACCATGAGCAAAGAAATTGTGTTTGCTCATTGGTTCTGAAAGATATGAGGATTTGAGTAAATTTTCACGTGGCATGTCAAAGGCTGTGAGAAATCAATTGAATGGAGTAATTTGATTACAGGCCTCAAAAGAAGAGCAGTCATTTGAGTTTTCAACTAGCTCAGTTTTGTAACAGATTTGGACTTTTGATGTTTGTCAACTACTCTAGGGAGTAACTAGGTCACGAACCTTTCAACTGGAAAAAAAAAAAAAAAAAACCAAAAAAAAAAAACACTAGGTCATGAATCTAAAATCTGTATTTGGTTATTTTCTCCTGATTTGAACTATTTAAGGATATCTCTCATAATGATTGGTGGGAATTGTGTAAGACCTCAAGTGGGGAGTTCCCTTTTCACTATCCTCATGTGACCTCGAGTAATTTGATTGCTTCATCTAGGTGAGTGGTCATCAAGTTGCCAGACTCGATCATCATAGCCAGCCTGTGAGGGATTGCAGTTGGCATCCATTTTACCCCTTGATGGTCACCTCTTCATGGGACGGTGTGATTGCCAAGTGGGAATTCCCAGGGGACAGGAAGGAAAAATCATCGTCTAGGCCAAGGCGGAGAAGCAGGAGGGCAATGTTTTACTAGAGCAGGTCACAGCCTTAAATGTCCCAGTTTTTTATCATCTTTTGCTCATTGTTTATAGTCAAATTAACATGGGAGGTGTCCAGAATGGATACACATTACTGAGATTTCTTCTTCAGTTCATCCCCTTGCTGTATATAAAGCTCAGAACTATTTCTTGTCATTGCTTCAGCAGCAGTGAGATGGGTTTAACAATTAAGTAAATCCAAATAAGAGTTTGTCTTTGTAATCGTCTGCTTCCTCGAACCAGTTCTCCATGGCCGGTACTGAGTGGTCACTCTGTTGTTTGGCGATGAACAATTTTCATTTGTTGTGTTTCTTTTGTTTGATTATCTATCTATATGCTTCTGCTTGCGATGTTTATTCTTGCGGTGTTTATTCTCATTGATGTGTTCTCCTTGTCAATTGTAGAATATGCAAACTAGTCATTCCAACAGTTGCATTGCCATTTTGAATGTTTTAAATATTTATTATCAGTAGCGTGTGGTGATTGTAGATGAGAATCTGTGTTGATTCTTTCGGGATGACAAAGCCATCAACCGGGAAAGAGGCCAATAGGCTGCGTGACCTCACTGGTAACAGCGGCAACCCAAAAAATGGGCTCATATTTCTGTCGACAATTAGCATTTTTCTTGTTTTGGCGGATGATAGATTGCATACGCATAGATTCGAAAGTGCTAGCAGCTAGTTCTTGTACATCAGTTGAATAATTTGACGCGGCATAATCTCTCTGAAGATTGAATTTTCGTGAGGCTACAATGGTATCGCCATCTAGGTGAAGAGCTCGTTCTGGAAAAGGATGGTGATGTCTTGATTGAGAGAAAGATCTTAAGGTTAGCACCACTTTTGTGCCAGATTTTCTCTCATGTTGATCCAGAAAATGCTATGTCAACTAAATTAAACGACGATGCTGTGTACTTAGGTGTCCCAGTTGATTTACTTATCGCACAAAGCCATAAGGAAATCGTACTCGGTAATTCATTTTCAGATGCTAAACGTGCAGGGTGAAGATTGTGCTGGAATTTTCTCTAATGTTATGTTCTGCATTAGGAAGATCTTGTGTTCTTCTTTTGAACACCAAATCTATGGTGTAATAAGGCCACCTCCACTGCCCATCAGCTTAAGAAAGTACAGAATTAAATCCCAAATATAGCCAAAAACGCTAGACTACACAGAAATATGTTCCTGTTTTAGGAGACCTACAAACACATAGAAGAGAGAGACATCTTTCTCAGTGGAGACCACCCAGAGACATGGTTTACTTATTGAGCTTATGGTCCCAAGAAAATTCGCAAAATCGGTTAACGGATTCTCTAAGGCCTAGCAGGGGTACGTAGATGTTCTTTCTAAATCCTTAGAAACTCGTGATTTCCGTCGCCGGGATGGAACCGCCGGCCGCCACGATTTGCTGCTCCAGCTGCAGTAAACAAGAACATACGTCTCGACAAATTAAGCAGTGAGCAAGAACCAAAAAGTTGCTACGGATTCAAGTTGGCTGCGAATTCAGATGAGCTCTTTCTCGAATTCAAGGGCAGATATACTCACGGTGAACAGAGTTTCAAACTTGTTTTTCGCAAGGTAGAACTCTTGCTTCACTTGCTGCAGACATCTCATGCACCTGCCACACAAAGCATGAAAACCGGGTTCAGAAACATTTAGGATCCTTCCTAAATTTTTATGTCCAATTCTAATGTCCTGTGAATCTTCTTGAAACGACGAAACATGAAACTCCGAAACACGAGATCCACCAAACTCACCCTTCGAGGTTTTGTTCTTCGCAGAAGCTGCGGAACACGACGCAGGCATTTTTAACTCTCTGTGCACCTATGCTGCAAATTTAGAAGAACCAGTAAGATTGTATGTTCTGAACAAAGCGAGTTTCCGGTCTCTGTCTGAATTGAAAATAGTGGGATTTAGTATTTGTTCTTTTTATTTTTATTCAAGGAAATTCTGACGCACCTGGAGCTGCTGCCCTTCAACTGGTGAACATGGGCATCAACTTTTTTAAAGTCCACATTTTGCTGCTCTCTGTGCAGGGACGACAAAACCAGAAGTAAAATCAGAGAAATCCCATGGCCAAAGGCCAAAACAAATAATAAACCAACAACAGTAGTCTCTCCAAATCAGGTAAAATCAAGAAATTTTTCATTACATAGCCGACGTCAGATCATTGAGCAGCTTCTCAGAATCCTGAAAGAAGAGGGACACGACTTCCACGACAAAATCAGGGTTGCTCTCATCCTGCAGCTGTTGGAGCTGCAAAAACTGACCGTCCAAGAAACCCTTCCTCTCAACCAAAAACAGAACAATTTTCCCGAAGTCAAGATCAACACGAACGGACAAAACCCAGCAAAAAAAATAAGGAAATACAAACGCACATAAATTTTACAGGTCTGAACTTTTTACCTCCATGAACAATGATTTGGTGAACTCCACCAACCTCCTCTGCATCTGACCCACCTCCATGCCTGTTGTTTTCCTGCCTGTTCGAAGACTGGAGTGCGGAGGGTGACCAATGAGCTTGTGGCTTTGAATTGGCAGAGCTTAGGGGTGGGCAGAATAAACCGCTAGATCAGATCAGATCAGAGAAGCTATAAATGCTAAAGAAGAACCTCTGAAAGTGATTTTCAGTGGCTTGATGTGGTCTTAAAGAAATAAATACAAAATTGACTCGCTTTATAATGTGGGAAATGCTCTGCCCACTTAACTAACATCTTCTGGATTGGTGGTCTTTTGTGATAGAATCAAGAGTCCCTCCTTACATCCACTCCCAAGTAACCTCTGCTTTTTTATTTTCAAAGAAAAGAGTTAATGTTCAATGAATCTACTGCCTAGACACGACCAACAAGAGTAACCGAGAGCAATCCAGTTACCTTTTCATGTTCCAATTGAACACTTTCCATATTCGATTATTCTCTAAGGAGAAGATTCTTCTTTTTATTAATTTCAAATGAGAACATATGATGATGACTTAGAGAATCACAAATATTACTTATGAGGAATTACCGCCGACATAAATACCTTTTTCTCTCTCTTATTTTCTTTGGTAGTGTGATTTAATTAGATTGTTGCAAAATCAATTCGTTGCATATCAATGCTTCCAATGTGCTAACCTATATGGTGTACCTCATCATTTAAATTGAATTTGATGTGTATTAATCGCGTGTCTTGCATGAGGACTCAATGGCCTTTTCGAGAAGTCAAGGCACTTCCTTGATTTTTATGGGAACTTTATTGGCACTTTCTTATTTACATCGCCCTAAATGTGTGGATTCAAGTGTACTCATTTGAAGTATTATTTGTTTTGATCCGTTGATTTACAATTATGTTTCTTAAACGCATCTTACTTGGAGAGGGTTTTATTATCCATATATGTGGTTCGGTTTCATCCATCTATCATAGGCAAGAAAATGAAATTTTCTATTATTGAAAATAATGACAATGAAGATGGTAATACCCATAATAAGTTGTTTATGACTTTATATTGACAATTGTTTTCTTCAATCACCTCATGTCATGAGCAGTAGCCCTCGCTTTGGGGCACTAGGATTCTTAGTTGATTTAATTGAGGAAAAAAAGTAAGTCTAATATTTTCTCAGATTATGAGGAAAGGAATTTCTTTTGACAGGAGAGAAGGGGAAAATAGAGGGAAATTTATTTATTTTTTTGCACTCTTTTTATGAGACAAGAATTCATAACGAAATATCTATATAGTTAGAGATCATTAGGAGATTCTTCACATCTCTCTAGATTCTCTATATTTTTTGGGATTATGCAATTATCGGTCTTACCGTGCATATTCTTGATTGATCCCAATTGCTTGTTATCTTAGATAGTCAAGGATAAAGCTTATAAATACCTGATGTACCCGTCAATTTAACATATAAAGTGATTATATCAATTTATCTTCTGCATGTTCTTATTTTATACAAACATATTTTATAAAAGATATTGGTACTCTCATAATCTTAAAGAGCCAATCCAAGTGGAGCAATCTAGTTGGAACATGGGTTTTGTCACCAACAAGCTCACCATGCTACATTTGCTTTACAAATATATTTAAATATTATTAATCTTACAATTGGAATATCTAACCCAACACTAGTAAAAGTCTCAGTGTCTTTGTTCCTTCGAAACCTCATGGTACAAAGGGTAAGAAAAAAAGTAGAGTCACTTTTACTTAATTCTTGAAGTAATGCCACCAAACCCCCCCAAAATAAATAAAAATAAAAATCCAAACCCTAGTTCTCCTTTGAGACCCATAATGCAACGCAATATGCATGCCTTTTTATTATTTTAAGCCAAGATCAAGTTGGGCAAAAGACATGATGAAGATTCCCTTAAAAGGGCCCAACTTTTTTTTTTTTTATAATTTAAGTAAAAATGTGTGAGTTTTGGTCGGCTAAGCCTTCTTGTTCGGACATCCAGAACGTGGAGAGAGAATCCTTATCTTGCTTAGTTTCTACTGGGAAATCAATTATTTTGAGCTGATTTGCGTGGTCCATGTTCTCCCTTCTTTCACCATCAGGCACATATCCTGTCCTGTCCTGTGACATCATATTCTCCCTCCATCATTCATTCATTCGCTCATTTATTTATTTATTTATTGTGAGAGAGTAATAATTAAATAATGATATTCTTGTCAAATGAAAGGACAGACAAATGCCAATTGTCACATCTCTTGTTCAATTGTTTTTCTTTTATTTTTTATTTTTTCTTGGGACCCTCCCTTCTTCCTCTTTTTGTCCTTGTTGGTTCTCATTTTAATTCCTTCTTTATACGGAGCAGAAGATTTATTAAGGGAAGCATGTGCAATAATTGACGGGCTAGGAAATATTATACAATGTTTCTCTGAATTATTTTATCATAGAGAATAACATTGAATAGTATATTTTTGTAATTAGGTAGGAAACAACAGCTTGGAGGATTTCATATATTTATCATACTTAAAAATCACATAACAACATTTTTTTCTCAATTAAATAAGGAGTAATAAAGATGAAGAGTTTTAATCAGTGAATGAGTGCCGAATATTCAAATACCATCCATAGTGTGGCTAGGCCGCTGTCTACGACATCTTACATAAGTAAATAATGATTCGATGAAAAGACCTTTGAGAACTTGTCTAATCATAACATTTTTTAGGGAATTCTTTCTCAAGTTAGTGCAAAACAATAAGGATAAGGAGTTTCAAAATAAAATATATGAATAAAAAATATTGAATTTGACAGAATTTTTTTTTTCAATCTATAGAAAATGCATCATAGAGAATTATAATGTGAAACAGACTTTACAAGTGCACTTTTTACAATATCTATGATGTGATAATATCATATTTCAATGTTAAATATTTATCATTAAGACACTAAAGTTGGTCGGTTGACCAAGTAATAGGAAAATTATCCAAAAATCTTAAAACTATTGTATGGCAGCTAATTTTGTTCTAAACTTTTTAATAATTATTAATTTAGTCCTTCTAACCAATTTGGATGGGAATCACTAACATAACGGTTTAATTAGCATTGACCGTCTTACGTGACATGTCCGATAATGACGTGGACAATTTTTACAATTTTTTAAAATTTTTTTTCCTTTCCTTTTCTATTTTTCTTTTCCTTGAAAAAGAAAAAAAAAAAGAAAAGGAATTGAAAAAAATTCCAAAAAATTAAAAATTGCAGAAATTGTTTTCATCGGCGCCGACTGTCTATCATACCATGAGGACACTCGACTTGACTAGATCACCACATCAATAATTTCTTGCCATAATTGGTTGGAATGATTAAATTAGCAAATCATTAAAAGGTTTGTGGTTATATTGACAAATCATTAAAAGATTTAAGACTAAATTGGCAAAGGAATTGAAAAAAATCCTTGAAAAAGAATAAAAAAAGTAAAGGAATTGAAAAAATTCCAAAAAATTAAAATTTACAAAAATAGTTTACATCGGCGCTGACCGTCTATCATACCATGAGGACACTCGGCTTGACTAGATCACCACATCAATAATTTCTTGCCATAATTGGCTGGAATGATTAAATTAGTAAATCATTAAAAGGTTTGTGGTTACATTGACAAATCATTAAAATATTTAAGACTAAATTGGCAAAGGAATTGAAAAAAAATTCCTTGAAAAAGAATAAAAAAAGTAAAGGAATTGAAAAAATTTCCAAAAAATTAAAATTTACAAAAATAGTTTACATCAGCGCTGACCGTCTATCATACCATGAGGACACTCGGCTTGACTAGATCACCACATCAATAATTTCTTACCATAATTGGCTGGAATGATTAAATTAGCAAATCATTAAAAGGTATGTGGTTACATTGACAAAACATTAAAAGATTTAAGACTAAATTAGCACAATCGAAAGACTTAGGATTAAATTTATAATTTTTTGAAACGTTTAGAATTAAATTGATATCATTAAAAGGTTTATGATTAAATTGACCACCGTACAATAGTTTTAGGACTTTTTAGATATTTTTCCAAGTGTTTGACCTCGTAATAGGGGATCACGCATGTGAGAGTTTGTGAAATTGTATTCCATGGGTCCACTCTTTTCTCTCTTTATTCTTTTTCTTTTGTCAAAGTAAATAACATTATTCAAGTTAATTTTTTCTCTTCGATACTCAAGAGAAATATTAGTACCGATTTCATTATTTTTTCATCTAATATTATCAATTTAATATAGAATATAAAGGAAATTTTCCTTTAATTTAATGTTCTGATGATAATTTTATTGTTCCACAAAATAGTGACTTGTATGCATAACATACAGAGCTTAATTTTTAGAGCATTTTGATCCAAATTATTTTCTAGATGTTTTTTTCAAGGTCATGATAAAGTTTGGATCCATTAACACATGATAGACAAATTAATCACAAAAAATCAAAATCAAAATTTGCCTTAAAGTCATGGAGAAGTGTGCTTGAAATGAAACAAACTTAAATTAAGGGGCGCCATGTTAGGGGAATAATACTCAAAATTCATTTTCCTATTTTCGAATTGATAATGACCGTGTTATAAGTTAAGAGTCTCATGAATATGTCTAGAAGTAATTCTGTTTGTCATATTGGTTGCCAAGCTTTTCATTTGACTAAAAAATAAGACTTACAAATTCTCCTAGTGGATGGATATGTTTGTATTTTTCTTTTGCGGACATTTTTTCATTCGTGAAATAATATAATTTGCTCATGTTGGAATATCTCGCTTGAATAATAGGTGCAATCTTCTAATATATTATATTTAATCATATACAAAAGGTCTTAATAATTTATCTTAAATAATACTCATAATGTCTAATATATTAATGAAATTTTGGAGGTTTATTTTCACAATATTTATAACGCCAATAACCATATAAGACAGTTCTTTCTATTTTAAATCTCAATTATCAAAAAAATAACAAAAAATTGCTTAATTTTCTATTTTATTGCGAAGTCACCTATCATGTTCAGTTTTCTTTTATAAATTCTAGCCAAAATATGTAAGAATTGCATATATATAGTCGGCTTATAAAGTAATGAAATCAACATTTAAACAAATAGATCACGTTCACACAAACCCATCACATCATTTTGTAAATCAATATTTATCGTCTTTCAATTCGACAACCTTGTATCTGCTATCTGCTAATATGTCAAACAAAATGCAATCAGAAGCAAACCAGTTACACATTTTCAACTCACAAACTCGATGGGTGATGGACTATGACTTATCAGGCAATCGTAATTACACTTGGATTATTCCTCGATTTACAAATCAAAAAATAAGTGTGGATGAATCATCTGAAAGTAGAAACAAGATGGTCGCGGACTTTACATGCCACTGCAGACTGCAAATTAAGACCTCAATGGACGTTGCGGGTGATCAACCCCTCAAATATGACGTAAAGATCTTTGTTGTCAGGGCCGAAAATCTCTTCAGCCTTTCTTAGCGTCTCCTGCGAAAACCCAACGTAAACAAAGACAGATTAGATTCGATCCCAACTGAAGCGGTTCTCTGCTCGCTCGGGCATGCATACACACAGAGAATGAGAGAGAGAGAGAGATGTTACTTCTCTAGTTTGCTTGTGAGAATTCAATTCCTTCACATTGGCTAAAAATGCACCAAATTGCTCGTACGACAAGCGGCTCCTGATAAAACAAAGGAGTCAGAGAAGCATCTCATTATGGTTCCAGGGAAACAAGAAAGTAACCATCAATACATTTTGCCTATTCCGACACAAACACTTCTTCTGTCTATGAAATACTCCAATTTCCTTACCTGACTTGCCGGAAAAATTCTTTTCCATCAACTCGAGCTCTTCCTGAAGAAAAGTAAACCAAGCAAGAATAAGAGGATTGACCAGACAGTTGTCTAGTAAAAGAAAGTCTACAGCAATAATCCTCAAATGCAGCTGTCAATGAGCAATCAATTGGTCATTTCTATGCCGTGGATAATCCTCATCAACAAATCCAATCTAAAAATTACAATCAGTGCAGCATCAAATGAGGGAGTAAGTACACCTCAAAGAAGTATCAAATGAGTGCGAACAACAAACTTTTGAGGGGCAGAAAGAGTGCAGCTGTTATGTCTTAAACTCAAATGTCGATCACACTTCTTTCACATACATATTTTCAAAACCCCTTGACAAAATGCATCAAAAGCAATGAACGTTTCAAGCATATACATGACCGGGTACTTCAGAGTAAAGGTTGGGCTTACCAGTGTATGACCCGGACTCTGAACTTGTTATGGAACCATGGTGGCCTGGGGGCACAGAAGAAAATATAGAAGACCTTTCATCAAACATTCCCCTCGAAGTTGAGAATGACATTGCGTTCCGTCTCGGTGACGGTGGCTTTGAGGTTCTTGTAGGAGATACAGAGGCAGATAGACTGGGAGGCGAGCCAGGAGGAGTAAGCCGCGGTGTGCTAGTTTGCGATGCTAACAGATAGCCATGTGACATAACAGGTCGTGGAACTGCCAAATAAAGAAATTATTTTCATAAAAACAGACGTACAAAGTCATGCATTATGCCATGAACTTTAAGATCATTGTTAATAATGCCCAACAGAAAAGTCCATATATACACAAAGTATGACAAGAATCTACAGTGCCATATGAAAGTGACATGACAGGTCCTCCTACATATGAGAATCAGACAATACCATCGGTCTCACGATCCTCCGATAGAGAATTTCCCACCTCGGAGAACTGACTTCTAATTGAAGAAGATCTTGAAGGAGGCAGTGGGGCATCATCTTCTGAAGAAAACAAAACAATCATTTTGAGTTGACAAATTAGTCTGATGATTCAATCACAATGATTCTCGACTAACCAACCACAACTGCCAAAAGAAAATTCTGGGACAATGCGTGCATTTGACTGAAAAGGGGAAATTTCGTTTGCTTATATGCATGTTGTAAATTCCACGGGAACTAAGGAAGCTTCAACTGCCATATGAGAACCAACAATCCACTCAGATTTGCAGCCAAATGGCATTTATTCATTTTCAGCCAATCAGGTAGAAAGCAACAAGTGGCCCATTTTTTCATCAATGCACATATACATCAACATTGCAAGAAATGTTTTGTCAGGAAAGCTAGAGAATAAGCATTACCGCTAGGTGTTGGCTTTGCAATGATTTGTGAAGCTTCAGCTCGTGCAGGGCCAGAACTGTCTTCATCCTCTTGAAGGGATTGCATGAGTGTCTTTTTGAAGATTTCCAACTGCATAACCACAACACCAAACCTCAGACCGACCGAGCAGCAGAAACTACCAAACTACACAACAGAAAAGGAAATTAACACCAGCTAAAATGAAATTACTTGAGAACTAGGTCATCTTCTCATGAGGCCCGCTTTACAGCAAATTTAATTCAAAGGAGGGAAACCTAAACAGATAGCGGGTCTTTCAAGTAGCTTTTCAAATCCCAGCACCACGCAAGGGCATTGCCATTGCTCATCAAAATTCATAAAACCCGCTTTCTTTTGCAGCTCAAGCACGCAGCTTTCATCAATGTGTCAAACTAGCATGATCGAATTCTCATCATAACTCAGAAAAACCATCAAAATTTCGAACCGCAGGTTCCGCCAGTAGCCTTTGAACTACGGTGGGTTCTGTAACCAACCCGATGAACTTTGAAGGACCGAACGCTTTCACCGTTCGCACTTCACACAGCCCATCCCAATGGCCAACTCCAGGTTCCCATTTTCACCCAATAAAAAACAAAATGACCCATGACGCTAATTCACAATGGTAAGTTACATTTCACTAAAAGATGCAGCCTTTGCACTTAAATTGACTAAGAT
Source organism: Eucalyptus marginata (assembly GCA_014182565.1). Lineage (NCBI taxonomy): Eukaryota > Viridiplantae > Streptophyta > Magnoliopsida > Myrtales > Myrtaceae > Eucalyptus > Eucalyptus marginata. The sequence continues at coordinate 18,603,047 of CM024586.1, read as the reverse complement.
GAGCACAAAAGTCAACGCATGGAGCCAGAGCTCTGGAGTAAAAATGAGCACAGACCTTGGAAACATCCCTGCTCAGCTTCTTCACGGTGCCCGCCAGCAATTCGTTCTCCTTCACCAGATTCTCCTGCAACCCCAACCAACAGAACACCAATTCAATTTCGCCCCCCTCCCAAAAAAAAAAAAAAAAAAAAAACAGAGAGAGACAGAATCGAATTGGGTCGGGTCGGGTTTTCACTGACCTTGTCGAGCTCGGATCGGGAGAGCTTGTCGAGGGCGTCGGCGAGGGAGGCGTCGATGGACTCGACCTGGGACTGGAGGTCGGCGATGAGGTCGTCCTTCTCGGCGAGCCTGGCGCGGAGGTCGGAGGACTCGGCCTCGAGGGTGGAGACGCGGGTCGAGAGGGCGATGGAGGTGATCTTCCGGGCCACGTCCAGCTGCTCGAACGGGTCCGCCGGCAGCACCTCCAGCACCTCCTCCGGCAGGTCGAACGTCGCCGCCGACGCCGATGACTCCTTCGCCAGCATCTCTCTCTCTCTCTTCTCTGTATTTCTCTCTCCTCCTATTTCTTTATCTTATAGTATTTAATTAATTTATATACATATATGTAAGTTGTGGGTAAGTTGTGATTTGGAAAAATGTGACGTGGGCATATGGAAAATTTTGGGGGCCTTGGAGATTTGGCTGACATTTGTGACTCCAAGGAGTTTGTGTGGTGAGTAATGGGATTGGGGTGTGGATAGGACTTTGAGAAGGGACCAATCCCAAAAAATTGAGCAAAAAAGAACAAATAAAAACGTTAATGGGTTGCTAAAAAAAATTCATAGCACGAATTTTCGGACAGTGCAATTGATCGGCCACATCAAAAGATTTTCATCTCACGAACTGGGGATCACAAGTATAAACCCACAAATATTACTTAAAAAATTATCTGAATTGGTGCCACATGCATAGGCTAAAGATCTGAATATAATCAATTTCACCGATTAGGTAGCCGAACATTTTGGATTGATGACTTCTGGTTATCACAAAAGGAGAGAAAGCAAAACACAAGAGAAAAAGATTCCTGTTGACAAAGCTCTGACAAACTTATTGAATATGCTTAGACTCTGTTTATTTCATAAAAAGTGAATAATTTAGAAAATATTATCCTAAATATGATCGTTCATATCGCTAAAAAAAATAAATGAATGAAAAATATTTTTATCATCTAAAAATATTTTTAATTATAAATCATAAATCAATAATGAAAATATTTTTGATTGACTTAATAATATAAGCGTCTATAGTTTTCCTTGAGTAAGTTCAATTGAGGGTTCTTTCCATATGGACGGTGTAAGCGTCGGGCTTGAGGCCGAGGCCCATCCTAAAAAGAGCCATGTTAAATGCTTAGTGTTCAAGCCCACAGCGCTTGTCGGAGGCCCACGTGAGTGAGTGGGCTAAATTTTGCCGTTATCAAATCACGCATTTGAAGTAATTGTATTATTAATTTTCTTGGCAATAAATCCCTTTTTTTTTGTTATCCTTTTTGTTTCTTTATTTTTTAATTAAAATAGGTTAAATTATGGAAAACTTGCCTTGTTTTGCCTATCCATGAGAAAATAAATGAAATCCACTTGGGACTAAGACACAATTTTCGCTTGTTTAAAACACAACCAATAGGTAAAGCACAGTCAAGAACAACGGATCCCTTTACGACAAACGAGTGCATTTTGCAAGTTTGTTATTAGAAATTGTGCCTACCATATTTTAAATGCAAATGAAACATATCTACAACATGAGTTTAGATATAAGTAAACCCATCAAAATGGGTCATAAACCCATTTCTTAATCCATATAATTGTTGAATGGATTAGTTATAATGAATAAATGGATCTACATGAGTTTAAACACAATTGAGTGTCCAATGGGTTATAAATGAGTCATAAATGGGTTTACAATTTACTTAGATCCAATCCAATTCTATGAATTTCTCTTTAGTCTCTTTTGCTTTCACTTCATTTCGCCCTCACTCACTTCGCACTCTCACTTTAGTTTGGTTATGAGTTTTGGTAGGTTGGCTTAAATATGAAAGTGTTTTAACCATATGGATTGAGTCAAATATGGGTTGAATATAAGTCATTAGATTTGTATTGTGTAAAAATGGATGAAAACGAATTAGATATATCTATTTGAGTCATACTATTTATGGTTCGACTCAAAACCAACCCGATCCACTTGTTTGATAGGTCAAGGCATAAGTGAAAAAAGATATTGCGGAACCCCACATTTCTACTCAATTTTGTTGGGAGCGTTTGGAACCACCCGTTTCTACTTAATTTTGCTCATGGACATTATTAAATCATGTGGGATTATGTCACGTCCATAGAAAATATCATATAGAAGGTATTGATAGACACATTATTTGGCCTTAATTTCAAGTGGTTTTAGAATGTATTGTGATGAGAACTTGATGGTAGTTATGTAAGGAATGCTACATCTACAAAAGATATTGCTCCAACATATAATAAGAGTCTAGGGCATACATAGTTATGATGGAAAGTATAGATATGTCATTAGCAGTGGTCAAACCTTTTTTTTTTTTTTTTTGCTTTATCATGAAATTACATGTATGACTTCAGTGAGCCTTGATATTTCTTTGCTCCATTAGACTCTACAACTCCATCAACTTAGGTTCCGTTTGTTTCATGGAAAATAAATTATTTGGAAAAATATATTGCAAAAAATAATCGCTTGAAATCATTAATTAATGAAAAATATTATCATTATCGATAATAATTTCTATCTAATCATTTTCATAAACGATAAATATAATTTTCGTAAGTTCATTTTTATAGGTGATTTGAGCGATTATTTTTTGATAATGTTCTTCCAAATCATTTATTTTCTGTAAAATAACTGCACTCTTAGAATTTTTATATGAATTGGGTTCCGATTAAATGCCTAAGTAGGGAGGGGTGTGGGCTTTTGAAAACTGAATTCAATGTATTGATAAACGACCCAAGAGAAGTTGGTACATCAACTAAACCATAGTTTAGAGAACATATGTAATCCCAGTTGAAAACGAGGAATAGTTTTAGTCCGTTTTTACCTACCATTAGGTAAGACCATGACATTGATTTATCCTCTTTTTCTATTTTATATATTTTAATTGTCTTGACACTTGTCAAAAATATGATTATATATTATGGCTCAATAGAGATAGATGGGAAATTTATGCTCGGATTGGACGGACTTAGGCTCCGGCCCCCGGGAACAATGGGATGCGTGAGAATAGAGAAAAAAATTGGAATATAGGAGACATACATTTTCTGTATATAATTAAATGAGAAAAAAAAAAGATAAGTAAATGGAGAAAGCAAGAAGAAGAAAAAGAAAAGAAAAGAAAAGAGAAGGAGAGGATTGACTTTTCCTTCCTCGCCACTCTAAACCTGACTAATAGTAAATAGAAAGAGGGAAGCTTTGTGAAAAGAAGACCAGTAAGTCATACACCTTTTTCTTTTTTGTTTCCCAAGAGTGTCTAAAGTTAGATAAACGAGAAAACCATGTTAACAGTACGTAAATTTTGTGCGATAATATCCTTGAATTTTTAATTTATTCAATTGGATTCTATAATTATCTATAAACGTTCAATATAGTCTTTTTATTTGATCAAACAATAAGACGATGCAGTCACAAGTCCCAAATCATCGCGAAATGTCCGGCAAGGTGCACCGCTATACATTGGGCAAGCCTACCACCCTTGCCCCGCCAATGGGAAGCCCAATACAAGCAATATATCTTAGCTTAGTTAACCCCTACGTGGTACTCGAGCTTTCATGTGCACGTGTATTGGGCAGTTTTCGTGCATCCATTGATCTTAGTTTAGTCGAGATATCCATAATGGAGAAGGAGATCGATGAAGGTCTTATTACACCTAAATATCTCATTTAATAGGAAAATTATCCAAAAAATCTTAAAACTATTACATTTTCGCAAGTTATGTCATAAACTTTTGAATGTGTCGATTAAATCTTAAACCTTCTAATATTTTGTCAGTTAAGTCCATCCGGTCATTTTTAGCTAGAAATGATCGATATAGACACCAGCCATCTTATGTAGCACGATTAACACTAACGTGGATATTTTACTTTTTTTTTGTTAGAGTGAGGGCCAGCAATGGTAGCCAATCCTCTATCCAAAAAATAAAAATTAAATAAAAGGAAAGAAAAAATAAAAAATTAAAAAATTAAAATATTATTAAAAATATCCATGTCAACTATGCTTGTGCTATACCAAATGACTAATTTCCACATTAGTAATTTCCGACCAAAATTGATTAGATGAACTTAATTAGCAAAACATTAGAAGGTTAAGGACTCAATTGGTACAATTAAAAATACAATAGGGAAAAGTACAATAAATATATGACTTTTTTTGTGATTTGTCTCTTATTTAACTATTCAAAGGGAAGGGGGAAAACAGCAAAGATAATTGAAATAATGAAATATCTAGACTTTGATATATAATAAATTGTCCATCATTTTTTCATAGACAAACGAACTGATTCAAAATTAGTATACCATTTTTTTCATTAATTTTGTAAGAGCTATATCATTTTGAATCATCAAAATATCTAAACTCATTTCTCCCTTTTGAATAGAGGAAATAGTCATTTCTCTTGAATTAGTGTAAGTAGGAGACAATATACTTTGATATCTTTGGAGAACGGTGTAGGCGTTGGGCTTGAGGCCCGTTCACCTTCACTCATCCCATCAAACGCATCAACGGACGCCCCAAAGCAAAATCCCATACATCACCATAACCATATTTTATCACAACATATGAATAATGATTAAAAACAACCAATAGTTTTAGCCTGCCTTACCTACCATTAGGTGAGACTATGACATGAAATTACTAGTTTTTCTTTATTTATTATACGAAATATAATTTTCTAGCTAAGATAGATACTTCAATGCCAACATTTGTGTAATGCGCAAATGTAAGCTAAAGTCTTCACACTTGTCTAAAATGTAAGCTAGAATAAAGAGATAGCATATTAAAATTTTCTAATTTCGCCACACTTTTTTTTAACCTAAGTCACATTGCTGGGCAACCCAGATTAGTGATGTTTTCAACCAAGCCCAGGACCGACTTAGGCTTTCGAAGAAATGGGATGAGTGAGAATAGAGAAAGAGACAAGAAGGAGGAAAGGGGCAAAAAAGAGAAAAGAATATGCATATGGGGGACCTCATGAAAAAAAAACGAAATAAGGAAAGCAAGAAGGAGAGAATGAGGGAAAGAAGAAAAAAGAAAAGGAGAGGATTGACTTTTTCTTTCTCCCTACCACTCAAAACTTGGCTAATGTAAAATAGAAAGAGTGAAGCTTTGGAAAAAGAACACCAATAAGTCACACACCTTTTTTCTTTTTTTTTTTTTTTTTTTTTTGCTTCCCTAAAGAGTGTCTAGAGTTGATAGAACGACAAAAAATAACACTAGTAATCTTATAATTCGTTTGATATGATTTTAAATTATGCATAAATGCTCAATGCAGTTCTTTTATCAAATCAAATAATAAAGAATGCCACTATACGTCCTAAATTACTATGAGATGTTCAGTAAGGCCGCACACCTCGCTCGAGTGCCACTATCCACTAGATGAGCCCGTCACAGTTGCCCCCATCTCAGTGCAAAGGGTAAGCCCGATATCAACAATATACCTAAACCCAAATTCGTAAACTGCCAAAATATTGTTGAAATATTATTTCCACATAGCTTATAATGGGTCTTATATACTCTTTATATTCATGTAATCTCTTTCCACTTATCAGTTTAAACTTTTAAATTAAACTTTCCTAAACATTGTATCATCAAAATTAGTGATACCCCTTTCGAATATGTCTATGGGTTCGCCTTCATTTAATCAAATTCATCATGAAAGGGAGTACTGAATTATTATCCCGTATCCCTTCACAATGAATCCGTTCCACCTATCACTAAATTGTAATTTGTCACATACGAGCATGAGAGTTGCAATTTCCCATTCCGAAAGACTGACTGAGTGTCCACGCGACATTGGAGTGAAGGTTTTATTCGAAAGGTCAAAGAGGGAAATATCGACGAATGGGCAAATCTCACGAGCCACGATAAGACCAAACTTGGGTCGTTGACCAAATTTCTTGCCACAAAAAAATAGTTGAGTTACCAGCAACGTGACTTAAGCTTGGTAGTTGAAGACTAGCTCGTGCCTCGGATTGGATAAACCACTTAACGTCTCCAACCATTAAAATAAGCTTTGATGGCAACTTGGCAAGGGGTGATCGACTCCAATAACATCGTTCAAGTGAAAAAATTTTATGGGTCTAAAATTACATATCAAATTCACAAAAAAAAAAAAAAAAAAAAAAAAACCTAAATTAGCAATTTTTTTTTTACCTTACTTGTGTGTCTATTGTTTGGATCTCACGTTCTGTGTCGACTAAACAAAAGCCCATTTCACTCATATGGCACTTCTGACTATGAGCAATGCGAAAATTAAGAAAATTCTAAAATAAGATCAAGGAATGTCTTCATTTTCTTAAATAAAGACTTTAAGTGGATCTTATTTCAAAAATGATATAAAGTTGCAATGACAACTCAAATAAAATAAAAATGGAGTTTCAAATAAAAGTGGATCCGGCCGAAAAGGACATATAAAGACAATTTAAACCTAAATTTAGTTAAATTAGATTAAAAATTAAGAAAACTAAAATTTTTTTGAAAAGATAAAATTCAAGTGGAGTTTCAAATAAAGGCATGGCCTTATATATTAAATATATATTTTATATATATAAATGCAAAAATAAATAATAAAAAGACATTTTTGTCCAAAGACAATTTTAACCGAAATTTAGTTAAATTAGATTAAAAATTAAGAAAACTAAAAGTTTTTAAAAAAGATAAAATTCAGGTGAAAGGGCCGGCTCACAGCCCTCTTAGTTGTGGTCTTTAAGTTTGCCCCCACCAACGATGAGGTAGAAGGCTTGATTTTTGTTTTTTCATTATTTTTTTCATATATTTATATTTTTTCAAGTATTAAAATTTTTTTTCCCGTGTTTTTTTTGAGTTTTAGCCCCTTTTTTTCTTTATTTTGTCTGTCTTTTTTTAGGCCTGAGTTTTTCTTTTTCTTTTTGGAAAAAAAAAAAAAGGAAAAAAAAAAGAAAAGAAAAATTAAAGGACAAAAATGCCCTCAACCAACTAGTGAAATCAAGCCATTTTTTTTAGATTGACATGGTCAGTTAAGGCCCTTATTTGAAATTTTCCATACAAAAATATAAAAAGATAGGCTCATCAAATTAAAATCTTGGTTGATAAGATTGTAATTAAAATATGAAATTGTGCGAAAAATCACTTTTTTTTTTATCTGACCCCCAATGTTAGGGATGATGCTTGATCTAGTGATAAAGATTTGAAACCTTGAGTGACACAAACATTTCTAGAAAGTAAAAGGTAACAAAGAATATAAACTTTAACCTTTTTCCTTTGATAATTTAAGATGTTCTCTTTCTAGGAGGATGTTTCCACTACCCCTTCCCAAGGCAGCATATTCTCATAGAAGATGCAATGAGATTGGTGATAGGAGACAAAGGAGAATTATCGCTTCCTTGCAATTTGGTTCATGTTTGGGGAAAAAAAAATGGTTCCTTGACCCCACGTTTTTGCTTTAAAGTTTCCAAGATTTGTCCCCTCTTTTTCTTTATTTTCCTTCCTTTTTTAGTGGAAAATCATTGAGGAGTGAGTGGGGACTGCACACATCAAGGTCCACTCCTTTTTTTTTCGATAAATGATTGCAAGTTTTGATTAAATTAAGAATCAAGGAAGGGATTGATTGCCCAAGTTAAGATGAGCTGGAATCGTATGTCTTGGTCCTTGTCTCTGAGTTGGAGGTGATTGAAGTGCTGAGTGGATTCTTTGGCATCCGAATGTTCTATTGAGCTGGCATGAATTTAAACTAAAGGCAAAAAAAAAGGAAAAGAAAAGTAGACTATGGAGAAGGAAAGCTTAAACCCACATAAATTCTTAAAGTGAAAATAAAGGGATGCTTATTCAGAGCATTTAAGATTTGAATATGGAATATGATGTTTCTTATGGAAAAGGAAAATTATTAAAATTGAATGGAAAATTATTAAAAATGAATTCTAGTATAGATGATAATTAGGTATACGAATTGAGGTAGATATGCAATGCGTTATGACGAAGGTAAAGTAATTATTTGATGTAGGCATATGTGGGGATGCATCCTTAAAATCGTCTTGATAGATAGACCAATCAAGGTGCGCAAAAATTGACTCGAACATTTCCTCTAATTACAAAACTAGAAAAAAAAAAAGTATTTTTACTTGTTTTCTTGTACTTAGAGATACGTGACTTGGTTTGAAGGGGGAGAATTACCATTGCAATTATGCAAATTAAATTATAATTTTGTTTTGTCAAATGAGTCATAAGCCTTTTTCATTTATGTCAAGTTAGTCCATCTGATCAAATTTAGCCAATTGGTATTAATATAGCACGACTGATTCTGACGTGCCACTATTAACGCTAATGTAGACAACTTTTAATAATATTTTTTAAAAAAATTTTGTAGTTATTTTTTTCTTTTTTCCTTTCTTTCTCTCTTTTTTTTTTCCCCTCTTCCTTCTTCCTCTAGCTAGTTGCCAGACTAATTGCCTCGCTAGTCACTGGGCGAGCTCACCCTTGCTTAGCGATAGTAAGGTCAAGCCTGCTAGATCCAAGAAGGGCTTGTCTCACCCGCCCTTGGCAAGGTTCAACTGGCCATCGCGAGGTGAGGGCAAGCTTGTCCAACTACTAACAGGCTCGCCCTTGCCAATTAGATGAAGGAGGAAGAGAGAAAAAAATGAAGAGAAATAGAAAGGAAAAATAAAAAATAAAAAATAATTACAAATTGAAAATTATTAAAAATCATCTACGTCAACACCGATCGTGCCACGTTAACACTGCTCATGCCATGTCAATGCCGACCGGCCAAATTTGGCCAAGTGGACTAAATTAATACAAATGCAAAAGGTTTAAAACTCATTTGGCTAAAAAAAAAAATTAAAACATTTTTGGTAATTTAAACGGTTTGAAGGACATGTTAGTTCTTATAATTCATCTTTTAAACTAGAATATGCCATTTCATAAACTCTAGGGCTGGAGTTTTATATATATAGCGCTGAAATGCATAAAAGAGTCTTCAATTTGGTGCATCTTTATGTGTGGATTCGGCATTATCAGACTAGTCTATTTTTTTATGATATTTATCCAATATTATAGGTTTAACATTGTTTGATATTTATGTCGCTACTCAACCAGCATAAATCAGACGACAGAATCTTTCTTAATAAATCAATGTAAGATTGGTATTTGCTTATGTGATTATTTATTGGGGAGAAGGAGTCGTACTCGATAATTATCACTTTTAAAAAAGTGGGATTAGCTTTATCTTAGCATTTGAATATAATTTTGAAAAAGCTAGTGGGGTACGATAATAAATCAGAACAACAGGTGGAAAGTAGTGGGCTAAGTCACGTTTTTTAATTGAACGAGCAACTTTCATTTCACAATTTAAAAATCACGAATAAAGATTCTTCTTTGTTTTCTTAATAGATCTCGTAGGTCATGCAACACCTATTCGACACGATACATGTGCACTTGTCCCATTGTCCAATGAAAATTACTTCATTAGTTGCTCATCTAGACCTAGAAGACACTTATATCACGTAGACCTAAAGGCATGCAATAAACAATTATTACAAGAGAATCGATTGATTAAAAGCGAAGACATTTTAATATTGTATGAATCGTATAGACCTTAAGAGTAAAGCAAATTTGAGTGTGAAGACCAAGTTTAAAAGTTTCCTCTGTTAAAATACTGGCTTGTTCGCATGCGCCATGTGCATTTCAAATTCGAGATAGATTTAGATGATTTCTAACATGAGAATATAAATACGCATTTAAAGTGTTGGGATATGTGAGGTCCACTTTTAGGAGGTGAAGTAATTCGTAATGACTCTGGAAATTAGCTTGCAAGATTCGCACAAATTGGCAATATTTTTGGATATAATCAAACTTATTGTAGAGATGAATTCGCAAGTAGTCATTTATAGTCTTTGGAAATCAATTTCATCGCTGTATTTTGGTGACACTCATTTGACAAATTGGAAGTGTTTCTAAATATTTTCAAAAGGTGAAGATTCTCCATTATTTTAGAGAGAAAATTGCATGTGCAGGTTGGCTAGCAAATTGGGTTATCCAACCCTCAACGCGGGTGATAATTATGTACTAGATATGCCATTGATAAGTTTGTTCATTTGTTCTTAGGCGACCAGATTGGATCATGTTTTATTAGGAGATTACAGATGTAATTTTCAAGTTCTACCCCTTTTCTTACCCAAAAAAATAATAAATAAAACCTAGAGAAATCAAATTTTAATTGAGAAAATTACCAAATCAGTCCTAATTTTGTTATTTTTTTATTTTACTAATGCAATAAACTTTTACTCGAAACTTCAATGTAGTCTTTTTAACCAATTGCAGCTAGAAGTCACCGACGTGACAATTCACAACGTGTCGTGTAGGATGGTCGACAATAACAGGATGTCACGTGAACAATTAATTGAAATGACTATATTGGAGTTTTGCGTAAATGTTTATGGTTACATTGAAATTGAAATCCGCATAATAATGTATCATTCCAATTTTAATTATTAACGACATATCATGTTCTCTTGATTTTTTTTTTTTTTTTTTTATTTTTGGTATTAAGATGAGATAAGGGGGTTTTGATGATTTGAAAAGTCGACCCCAAAATTGAAAGTTGGCTTTACATAAAATATAGCTACACAAATAATTCATTCTCTATTCACATTACGACTAGTGTAATTAACAGCTCGTTATCAACGCTAACGAAAGCAAAATAATCGTTTCACTTTTGAGTCGTTGCAAAGCCATCTTACTTTATATCTGGCCCAATAAGGAAAGCAAATAATCGGCATTTTTTGGCCAAAAAATTCACATTTTCTTACGCCCAAAAGGATTACAGTTGACGTTGACCCAGCTGTGAACAAGGGCTATTTTCCACGTCAGTTCTTCTCCTCATTTTTAATGTCTCTATGGTTTCTCCGAAATGGGAACGGTCCAAATTCACTAAAGGGTGCGTTTGGTAACATTTTTGTTTAAAAATTGTTAGGGGAACGAAATAGAAAAAAGTGTTTTACGTTAGGGGAACAATTTTCAACAAAAAAAGGGTTTGGTAAACTTATTAGGGAATAAAAAATGAACGAGAAACAAGTTTGGTAAATTTGTATTTTTTTTTTATTTCTTTTAATTTTTAATATTTTTATTTTCTTTCTTTTTTTTTTTTTTTTTTCTTCTTTTGGCCGGTCGCCGGCCTCGGCGGCGGCCTCGCCCGGCCACGGCGAGGCTCGCCGGCCCCGGCGAGGCCGAGCCTCGCGGTGGTTGGGCGAGGCTCGGCCTCGCCTTGGGCGGGCGAGCTCGAACTCGCCCAGATCCGGCGAACCCGAGCTCGCCCCACCAGGCGAGGCTCGGCCCAGCCACCGGCGAGGCTCGGCCTCGCCGGCCACCGCCAGCGACGCCGGCCGGAGGTGGCCCACGAGGCCGAGCATCGCCGTGGGCCGGGCGAGCTCCGCTCGCCGGATCCGGCGAGCGGAGCTCGCCCTGCCTTGCCTCGAAGCCGGGCGAGCTCGAGCTCGCCGGCCACGGCGAGCTCGGCCTCGCCAGGGCCACCGCCGGCGACGCCGGCTGGAGGTGGCCGGCGACGCCGGCCGGAGAGGTGGCCGGCGAGGCCGAGCCTCGCCGGTGGCCGGGCGAGCTCGGGCCGCCGGATCTGGGCGAGCTCGAGCTCGCCCGGCCAAGGCGAGGCCGAGCCTCGCCGGGCGCGGCGCTCGGCCTCGCGGCGGGGCGGCGGCGGCGCTTCCGGCGAGGTCGCCGGCCCTCGGCGGCGTCGCCGACCCTCGACGGCCGGTCGCCGGCCATGGCGAGGCGGCGACCGGCCAAAGAAAAAAAAAAAAGAAAAAAAAGAAGAAGAAAAGAGAAGAAAAAAGAGATAAGTGTTTATGATTTTTGTTGAAACAAGAAACAATTTTTTTTTTTGTTTTTGCATTCCAGATGTGTTTACGGGAACAAAAAACAATTTTAGAACAAAACGCACCCAAACGCAAGCGTTTTACTTTTTTTGTTCCAGAACAAAAAAACGAAAAGTTGTTCAAAAAAAAAAAAGAAATGAAAACAAACGGGCCCTAAATAACGACAAAAGACGGAATATCTTGGTAGACCCCACCGATGACCGCAACCACGAAACTTCAAATTTGACTTTTAAGTCGTTTTTTTTTCCTCGAAGTAATATATATTTTTGCCCTTTTAAAGTCGGGTTAGGAAAAAAAATAGGAACTTGGAGGAGATCAAGGATCGACCCTCTTGATTTTTTAATTTTTTTGTTCTTTATCGATATTATTATTTTCATTGATCCCCGTCATTTTGTGACCAAAAAAAAAAAAAAAATTGCCACTCTTGATTTGAACAAATATGTCTCGTGCATACGAAATTTACCCATAACTTAGGCTCGTAATGATAATGATTTTGTAATTGAGCAAAATCTAAACTTTAGCCCACGACTTACCTGATAGAAATAAGGTTTACCCACTTATTTAACAAAGAAATATTTCATTCATTTTTATGAATATACAATAGAGAAAAACAATCCAACTTTAAATCAAGATAAGTCTCAAACAAATTCAAAACAAAACGAACTCTAAATAAGAAAATATATCATCAAAATAAGATTAGAGGTTTAATGCTTAAAGTGTAGAAAACCAAAATCGACGACTAATCACCAAATCCATCTTTTGTTTGAGTACCCATTGAGATCTCCATATGTTGATATGAGTTCAACTTTCGACGGTGCTCGTCTAAGTTTAGCATCTCCACCACCATCACCGTTCAAAGTAACGACATTGACAGACACAAATCTGATACATGTGAGAGCGGAACCTTTACAAAACTCTTTTGATCTCCTTCAATATTGGACTTGTACACCAATGAAACTCAATAGAAGCAAAACCCCAAATCCATACACAAAAAAGGAAAAAAAAAACCCAAAATTCATACTAGATTGGGATAGAAACCTCCCAAGAATGGGAGAGAGAAAATTTAAAATTTGAATTAGATTAAAAGAGAAAAACTACAAGAGGAAAGTAAGAAAAAGAAAACAATGAGCCAAATCGACCAAATGATAAAGAAAAAGGAAGGGGAGGGAGAGATTTATCTCAAGCCCTCTCCTATAGGAGGTTGAAGACGAAATCTATGTGAATATAAAAGGGAGATGAGAGAACCCTATAGAGAAAAGAGAAAAAGCACATAATCTTCACTTAAAATAAACTTTGATGACACGCAAAACTTTTTTAGAAGGCCATCATTAATGAAACTTTTTAATACTATAATACTCATTTATTTGAGATGAATAAAGTAATATCTTAACTTAAAGGACTTTTTTTAATAAAATCACTATCAAAAGAAAAATAGTTCTTTCCAAGCAATTCCAGATTTATTAAAAAATAATGCGTATTTTCTCAAAGAGAGCATTATTCTGTACATGTATCATTTAAGTGACATTCACGTTGCTCTCGAAGACAATATTTTAGGAAAATACCAAAACTTCAATTTACATTTTTCGATTATTTCACTTCGCCTCTTTATTTCAATGTCGGGAATATGGGGAATATCGACCCGTGTTGACCCCGCTCCATCGCCGCGCATTGGAGGTTGGTGATGACAAGGCGAGGAGAAACAATGGCCGAGCCTAATAAAAGTCAGTTAGGGTCGAGATATTCCAATTTAGTAATTTTTAAGTAGTGCGAGAAACTCAATATTATAAAAAGTGGGCCTTGGAGACAGGAGAGTTGGATTTTGCAAAATAAAGCTAGGATGACAATCGATGTCAAATGCAATTTGGTACCTTATCTTGAGATCTCGGAATATAAAGTCATGACTTAGGATTTTTTGATATTTTTAGTAGTTTTTTTTTTTAATAGTTTCGCTCAGCAATAACTGTCATAAAATAATAATTTCTCTGACGGAGTGGGCACACGCGCGCACGCCAAGGACGACCTAGTCAACATCGGCTGCTCGAGCGATGTTTCCTACGAAGCCTAGCTGGCACCGGTGGGCCCCACCTCCCCACCGCCATAATTGTTTATCATGGGGCACGTCATCGAAACGACAAAAAAAAAGGTAAAAACCAAAAACGCCGTCCACCGGATTCTAGAAAAGACGTGTCGGGGTTTTCCCCGGTGGGGCCGGGATGGGACGGGACGCCGTCTTGTCCTTCTCGGGTGGGTGCCTTTCGTGGTTGCTGCCGCTGGGTGATCCCTCTTGTCCATCAGAAATCAACCATTTGGCGAAACCACTTTCCAAATATCAAAATAAATATATTTTTATCGCAAAATTAAATAATTCAAAAAATATTTTCTTTTAAAAAATAATTATTTGCACCACTTATAAAATCCATTTTTTAAAAAAATATTATTAATACACTGAAAAACCCAAAATTTGTATACCATGTGATAAATTTACCAAAACTATTTTTTTTTTACCAACAAAAACCCAAAACCGATATATCTTTTGACAAATTTATCCCAAATCGGTGCTGTTTGTGACAAATTTACCATCTGTTAGTTTTCGTTAAATTTTATTGTCAAATTATTAAGTTAGATGGCGACGTAACAATTGACTAATATACCAATTTGAGATTTTACGATTCGTTTGTCATGATTTACAATTTTTTTGGTATTAATCCAATTTAACGAAAATTTATCAATTTGGGGTTTTTGCGGTCGAATAAATTAGTTTTGGGTAAATTTTGTTCAAATATACCAGGTTTATGGTTTTTTATGGTTAATCGTGATAAATTTGTCACAAGTATTAGGTTTGGGATTTTTCGGGGTATTAACCCTAAAAAATATATATAATACCTCGAAAGATGCCAAACTAATATATATAACAAATTTACCCTAAATTAATTTATTGATCACAAAAAATGAAAATTAGTACACCTGTGATAAATTTACAAAAATCTAATTTTTTAACTATGAAAAATCTCAAACCGATGCACATAAACTAATTTCTTAACGACGAAAATCCCAAGTTGGTATATATGTAATAAAACTAATTTTTTAATCATAAAAATCTTAAATTAGTATATTTGCGATAAATTTACTTCGAATTAATTTTTTTACCACTACAAATTTTAAACTAGTACATTTGTGACAGATATACCCTCTATTAAGTTGAATTATTACTATGAAAATCATTTTTTTGTGACAAACAAGGAATAAAATGCTAAATTTATATATTAATCAATTGTCACGTATTATCCAATTTAGTAATTTGAAAGTAAAATTTAACGAGAACTAATGAAGGGTAAATTTGTCATGGGCATACCGAGTTTGGATTTTTGGTAGAAAAAATATATAATTTGGGATAAATTTATTACGGATGTACAAATTTTAAGTTTTTCGTTGTAAAAAAATTAATTTTTGGTAAATTTATTACACGTGTATCAATTCAAAATTTATTGTGGTATTAACCCAATTTTTTTTAATGGATGTTAAATTATTTAATTTGATTATCAAAGTGAAAAATTGACCATATGATCCGTTTGAAGTTATTTTTGGCTCATGATTACCCTTTTTCTTAATATTTGGGACTTCGTGTTTTCAATTGATGTCCGACACTTTGAATCTCATGAGAATGGAAACCTGTACGTAGGTTCATTTCTAATCATCCAATAATTTCAACATTGTTTTTGTTATATTTTTATTGAAAAAGTAAATTGCTGCCATTAAATGGGAAAAAATGATAGATTTTAGCTGTCGATTTTAAAACTTTTTGTTCATTTTCTATTGGAAAATTGACATAAATAATTTTTGAACTTCAACTTGATATGTAATGTAATCCATTAACTTTTATTTTTTACACCACGGTACTTTAACTTTTAATACATTTTCAACCTAATATTTAGAGTTTATGAAATTGTTCAGTATTTTCCTTCAATTAATTTAAGTGGAGGACATTATTGAATATTTTTATAATAGTCCGATGACTAGTTCAAATGTATACCAAAAGTTCAGGATCATACTCAACGAATCAAAAGTTCAATAATCATATTGCACGTTGGGTTAAAATTTAAGGACTACATTGAATAAATTGAAAAATGAATAATATTACATATTAAGCTAAAATTTTGGGATTTTTTGTATCACCATCTCTTTTATTTTTTAGGGTCAATATTCTTAAAAACCTTAAACTGGTATACATGTGACAAATTTACCAAAAACTATTTTTTTGATCACCAAAAATCCCAAATTGGTATACCTTTGACAAATTTATCCCAAACCGGTACACTTGAAACAAATTTACCCTCTGTTAGTTTTTGTTAATTTTTACTATTAAATTATTAAGTTAAATGACACGTGATGATTGACCAGGTATCTTAATTTGGGATTTTACACTCCGTTTGTCACATTTTACAATTTTTGTGATTTTTTTGTGGTATTAATCCAATTTAGCTAATGATATATTTGTCATAAATTTACTGGTTTAGAATTTTTTGCGGTCAAATAAATTAATTTAGGGTAAATTTGTCGTAAATGTCAGGTTTATGATTTTTATGGTCAGTCGGGATAAATTTGTCACCGGTATACCAATTTGTGGTTTTTCATGGTCAAAAAAATAATTTTTGATAAACTTGTCATAAGTGTACTAGTTTAAGGTTTTTCGGGTATTAACCCTATTTTTTAATGATCGAAATTTTAAAAATTAATTTTTTAAAAAATGGACAGATGGCTTGATGTTCGAGAATAGCTGTGTCCTCCAGGGACGACCACAAAGAGGAGGAACCATTCATATTCATTCATACGCACAAGCGCGGAACGGTGACTCGTCCGGGGCAAAACGACACGACGTGGCAACGTCACCGTAAGGGAAACGAAAGGAATCCGTTTACTTCGGGGGGCCCCACACCCCGAGTCGTGGTCACCGCCACCTGTCCCCAGCTCCCAGTCTTCACTCCATCTCGGAGACTCAACAATCTCCCTCGAGCATTCCTGATGTGCACTAAGCACACGTGATCTCAACTCATGCTAACCTTTAGATTACGTGAATTCCGCGTGGGGCTCACCTCATCTAACGATGGAAATTTAATGGGCTCACGTGTAGTGGATTCATCATATATTCTTTTCCTCTCTACCCTGGTTGTTTTTTTGACTCCTTCTGAGATCATTGGAGCATAGTTATTAACATATTAAGAAAATAACATAAATAATTTTTAAACTTTAGCTAAATATATAATGTGATCCTAAACATTTAATTTATTTAATATAATCCTTCAACTTCATTCCAACATGCAATTTGTTCAATATGATCAATGGATTTTTGATTTATTATTTGGTCTTCAAACTATCGTAGAAATAAACTTGAAGGAATCACGTGGAATAAATTATATTTTCATGGATCACATTACACATTGTAACAAAGTTCATAAATTATTTATATCATTATATGTAATATCTCAGGGTGTGATTTGATTTAAGTTTCAAATAATGAATCGCAAGCGTATTTATTTATTCGCCACTAAATCTACTTACTCGATGTGCATCTATTGGTTTTTGACGCTAAATTTTAAATTTCATACCGAGAATAAAGGATATGACACAAACAAGCTCTCCTTATGTCTAAATTATGAAGAATGATGTTCTGTGATTTCTTGTGTTTAGCTAATTTGCTAAAAATGTACTCGATATTAAAGATATCTCTACAGTTGGTTGTGAATTTCAATCAAAACTTGTTCTACTTTCCTTATGTGTTTTTATGCTAAGAAAAGCTAGTTTTAGTTATTTTAGCTATCTTACTATTCAATCCTACCCTTGATTTACTATTTATGAATTTAAGATTTCGATTCACGATTTCTATCTAAGCATATTATAATAATAGTTAATACTATAAAAAAACCCTAAATCGATACACATGTAACAAATTTATCTAAAACTAATTTTTTTACCATAAAAAAACTCTAAATTGATACACTCGGGACAGATTTACGTTGACCAATTTTTTTATCACGAAAAACCCTAGGCCAATAAAACCCCAACAAATTATCCCAAATAATTTTTTGACCATGAAAAATCCTAAATCGGTACACCCATAGTAAATTTACTCCAAACAATTTTTTGACAACAAAAAACTCCAAATAGGTACACTCATAACAAATTTATTCCGTACAATTTTTTGAAAACGAAAAACCTCAAAGCAATACATTCATAATAAATTTATTCCAAACAATTTAATCACAAAAGAGTCTAAACTAGTACGCTAATAACAATTTTACTACATATTAATTTTTGGACCACATAGACCATATAGAACCCTAAATTGGTACATTTGTGATAATATATAATTTCCGTTAAATTAGATTAATATCAAGCAAAGTCACAAAACTAATACGCTTTTGATAAATGGAGGGTAAAATCCTAATTAATACACCTAATAGCTACCATATGTTATCCAACTTAGTAATTTGACAAATTTACAGAAAAATTAATAAAGGGTAAATTTGTCACAAACGTATTGGTTAATGGTTTTTCATTGTCAAAAAATCAGTTTTTGATAAATTTGTTATATATGTACTACTTTTAGATTTTTTGTGATATTAACCTTTATCATAATTACATAGGAATTTTCAAGCAAGGCTCGGCTGAAGATAGGCAGCTTGGGCTTTTTTGGCTTTTGCTCAGGCTTGCTCATTTATCTTGTAGGCCTAAATAGGACACCTCTCTATTAATTGCCTCTGCTCTTAGACACGAGGAATTATTTTTCATTTCCGATGCATTGATTATACCTCACGTGGGAAAAAGTAGCACATTGAAAATGGCGAGTTTTCTTTATCAAGAGGGATCTTATTCATACATCATAATCAATTTTAAACTAGATGCAACAAATGGTTAAAGGTCTGATTTTAATACAATGAAGCATTAAATGAAACATGTCATGCCATTGAAATCATAGCGTCTCCCCTTGGACCCGAATTTAAATTACGTATCTTCTACATACAAGATAAGGAAAAGACTTTGTTCCCTTTTTTGCTGATGTAATTGAGTTGGTTGGGTATGGTTCAATACTCAATTTGGATTCAAACATTCAAAAATTGACATTTGACTTATATACACCGAACTTGATTTTCAAATGCGAGTTCAATTCGAATAAGTGTTCAATGAGTTCAAGCTCGACTTGATTCAATTAATCGAAACCTAAATCAACTGAGCTCCCCCTCCAATTCTAAAAACACAAAAAAAGAAAAATTAATAACTCATGATATTAGTTATATTAATTAGGGAAAAGTCACAAAAAATTCTAAACTTTGCTCATTGTAATATATATATATCTTAACTTAAGCTAGTTTTTGTGACATTAAAAATCCAAAATTTGTATTTGTGCGACACATTTGCTTAAAATTATTTTTAGCGAAACAAAAGCTCCAAACTTTGTCCACTTTTTATTGTGACACCAAATTTATGGATAAATATGTTATTCGGAATAAGTATGGAATTTTTGATGTCACAAGAACAAATAAAATGTACTACAATGAACATAATTTATGATTTATAGTGGCTTTTATGTTTTAATTAAGGGTTAATACCCGAAAAATTCTAAATTAGTATATGCGTGACAAATTTATCACAAATTAATTTTATGATCATGAAAAAGTTCAAACTGGTACAACCGTAACAAATTTACCAAATTGATCATAAAAACCCCAAAACCGAAATATTCGTGACAAATTTACCCCAAATTAATTTATTCAATTGACAAAAACTCTAAATTGATATATTTTGACAAATATATTATTCGTTAAATTATATTAATACCACAAAAAATCACAAAAATTGTATAATTATGAAAAAAATCATAAATGAATATATCAATCAACTATCATGTATCACTCAACTTAATAATTTGACAGTAGAATTTAACGGAAACTAACATAGGGTAAATTTGTTACAAATATATCAGTTTGGGGTAAATTTAGTTTGGGGTAAATTTATCAAAGTGTATTAGTTTGACATTTTTGATGGTAAAAAATTTAGTTTGAAATAAATTTGTCATAAATATATCAGTTTATGATTTTTCGGGTATTAAGCATATGCATGTGAAAACAAAAAACTAAAAAAACAAATTGAAAATTCGCTGTTCGAACTTGAATAGTAGCTCGGACTCAGCGCTCTCTCTCTCTAAAATGTTCAACATTTTGACCGGATTTAACCTTCCACGCGCGAAGGTCGGTGTAGAGAGAGAAAGAGAGAGAGAGAGAGCGAGGAAACAACCTTTTTCCTTCTTCATCGCCCACCGCTCGCCTCCTTCTCCTATATATCTCCATCTCCCTCACCTCGCCTTCTCCCCCATCATATATCGCCAAAAGAAAACCCTCCGTTCCTGCTCTGCACAGAGCATAAAAAACAACCCCGTTCTACTTCTCTCGTCCTCTCACCTCCTCCTTCTCCTCCTCCTCTTCTCCTTCCCCCTCCCGAGGAAGAAGGGTCCGAGAGATTGTTAGCCTAGGTGCCTTAGAAACCGTCCAATACCCCCCCACCAAAACGAACGACGACGACCGGCGGCGTCGGAGGAAGCGAAAAAGACTCTAATTTTACGGCGATTAACTTGACTTTCCCCCCGTGTTTCTCTCTCTAAACTTGTTGTTCCTTAGATTTGTTGACGTGGGTAAGTCCCAGATCTGGAGTTAGAGCCATGGCCACGGAGGTGTTGCGGCCCCAGGACTGCCTGATCCAGAGGATCCGGGTCTCCCCGGCGTCTTACCCTCGCCGGAAGGCCTGCAACTATGGGAACTCGTACTCTAACCCCAGCAGATCTAGCGCTAGGCCTAACAGGAGGCAGCAGATCCAGCAGCAGCAGTCGCAGCCGGCGAAGCCGGAGGCCCAGCGGAAGCGGTATGTGCCCGCGCAGTCGGAGCCGTCGACCTCCTCGAGGTCCAGCTCCGACGACCTTAGCAAGCAGGCGAGGTCCTCGGGCCTCGTGATGGAGAAGGTCACGATCCTCCGGCGGGGCGAGTCGCTGGACTCGAAGATCAAGAGCCAGGTCGGGGCGGCGGCGGCGGCGTCGGGCGACATGGTCGTCTGCGACGGGACGCAGCGGCTGGGCCCCGACCCGGAGATGGTCCCCAAGCAGGTCCGGATCGTGGATCTGAGGTCCCCGGCGCCGGCGGCGGGGAGGAGGAGGTGCGACATGTACGCCGGGTCGGCGTTCGCGGTGTCGCCAGAGCCGAGCTCCCTCCCCCTCCCGTCGTTCTCGAAGAAGAAGCACGTCTCCTTCGACGACTCGGCGACCAGGGATCTCCGGAGGCTGCTGCGTCTCGACTGAGAGAAGGTCCTCGACCCACGAAGAAGACCCGTTTCGCTAGATCCGGGCCCGAGCCCGAGCCCGAGCCCGGATCCGACTCTCTTTCCCTCCTCCTTTCTACGTAGGTCTCTTGTTTCGTCGCCGGAGCATTTTCTGCCGATATCCCGGAGGTCAGATCGCAGCCGCGAGTTTTTGAAAAGCGGGTGGGATTGGATGGATCTCAGTATCGGAGAAATTGGCTGGGGGACGATTCAGTACATTTGCAGTCTTCCTTCTTTCTTCCTTCTCCTCCTCCGGTGATGTGGTCTTTGGCTAGATCTTTACATCATCTGTATCAATATATCTTTCTATCTTGTGGGTGGGTCTTGTGGGGTGACGTTATTGTAATTTGGGGTTGATGGGTTATCTTCTTTAGGGTCTTGTAGCTCGTAGTTGAAGTGGGAAAGGAATTAAAATAAAGGCGAGAAAAGAAAAAGAAAAAGAGAAAAAGATGGGGGGTTGAGTTCGAGTTTGAGTTTGTAACGAGTTTGGGGAAAATTAGGTTGTCGTTTGGTCAGTAGGGGAGGAGGGTGTTGTTGTTGTTGTCTAAGGTGTTATAGTGGATGATTTATGATCTTTTCTAGTGTCTGAAAGAGGCCTGTATGTATATGGTCCCTTGGCTGTGTAATTAAAGAAGATGACTTTAGGAATTTGTTGACTCCTCCATGTCTTTCTTTCTCCTGTGCTGCTCGCTCCTGTTCTCTGGCCGTTTCATGATGAGTCCGGTGCGCCCTTTTTTTCTTATGTGGTTTGGTGTGGAGACATCTTTGTGGTGGAGATGGTGAAGGACTGAGAAAGACCCACATCTTCTGACAAAGAGAATGAGTGAAAAAGTGATGGAAAATTCAATTCAATTCAATTCAATCCGATTCACAAGTCTTTGGGTTTTCTATTCCTTTGCCTTCAACCCAATCTCCTGACAAAGAAAATAAGAGAGAAAAATGATGGAAAATACAATTCAATTCAATCCCAATTCATGACTCTTGGTGGTAATTAAGGTCTTTTAAGTCCTCCTCAAATGCCAAATCTTGCCATCTACCATGGATGGATCTTCCTCTTTTGGCCTGCTTGGTCTAATCTTTCTTTGCCGTTTCGATGGGTTTTGACGAGTTCATCGGTTTTGGTGCTCGGTCACAGTCGCCGGAGTAGGTCGGCTTTGATTGTGGTTTGGTTTGATTTTCGATGGAATCACAAAGATTAATTTAAGAAGAAATAGAAAGAGAAATGACGACATTATCCTTTGTGGTCCTTGTCTGCTCAAAGTCTTATCCCCCCCACCCTATGGTCGCGTCGTGTGGTGTCGCTGAAAGGGCGAGTCAGGGCCGGACGTGAATCATGTGAATGGCTCGTCTCCCGTGGTTGGTGGGGGCCATTATGACAGAGTGAGGTCGCAAATGAATGCAAATTGCAATTTTTTTTTATTGCAACTTGCATTATTGGTGTATTTTTTTGCTTTTTTTTAATTTCAGGCAAATATCACAAAAAACGATGCACATCACGATATCAATATCTCGGTTTTTTTATTGTAAAAAAAATTTAAATTTACCCACAATAGATATCTTCAATTTTTCTGTGTAAAAAAATCTAAATTTTTTATGATATAAATGTTAAAATATGAGTTGAGGTATTTTTATGATTTTTAGTGACAAAAAAATTCAAGATATTTGTATTAAAATAGGCATTATTTAGAGTTTTTTTTTTTTGTCGTTTTAACCCCTTAATATATTATTTTTTTCTGCCCTTTGGAAAATGGAATCCGAGGAGGAGCCTCTGCGTTTAGATGGGACAGGTGCAAAAGCAATAAATAATAATAGTTGCAGAAAATTTAAAGGAGAATGGAGTCCTTGCAGCTCTTGTGATTTTTTTTCCTTTTAATTTAGATTTTTTTATTTGTAACGTCTTTTTGACGGGAAGGTCAATTCGGTCAATTCAGCGTCCGTGATTTTTCAGTGCTAACTGGTCCCACCCCGCGCCGGTTGAGAAAAGCAACTTTCGATTATTTTTTGTTATGATTAAAACGAGGAGGTGACGGGACCGGCTGCTTTTGCTTTTTTGAAACTTTTCTTAACGGCAGAAATACGGGGATTTATTTCGACGAAAAAAAAAGAAATTTGGGGATTTATAAGCTTGGACTTTTGAAACCCTAATCTTTTTTTTTTGTCATTTTCTGGATCATAATTTGAAAAAGATGGTAATGAAATTTTCAGAATCATGAATAGTAATTGTGAAAGTTCTAGGTGGCTATATGATTGAATTTGTCGTTGAATGGGAAAAATGTTTAAATTCTTAACTTTGAATATGAAATTATTTGAAGCATGTAAATTGATATGTAAGATCGTAAATCTGTTAAATGATTTTTTAACTTCGACAAAAAAATGGTTTTTTAACAGAAATTTATTATGCTTTTATTTTTCATTTTAAAAAGAAAATATATAGTTCTTTATTGGGAAAAAGCTGCGTAGCATTAGCATAGCATGTGTAAATTTCGGAAGAAATGGATCCGTGTCTAAAGCCGCCGAAAGTAGGTGAGATGTATTGGGAATTGCGAAATGACATATTTCAAGAAAACCATTTTGCTTATTTAAATTTCGAAGTACCCAATAATGCACGAGAATATCACGAATTTTTTTGTATTAAATTTATATGGTTCTACATCTTTCGGTACCTACTTTTAGCTTCTAGCGAGAAATTATTGAGCATTATACAAATTTGAAATGGTTGAAAATTATTTTCCATGGGATCTAATGATCCACGGCTGTCTTAGCACATTGAATAAATTTATCTAATAATTACTCCTTGATGGAATAGTTATCACTAGCAAATTTATGTCAATTAATTAGTTACGTGAGCGAGAGAGCCTGACACTCCATAAATATGTTTAATCTATCGGTGTGTGTTTCCCTTTGGTCTTACTTATAGCTAATGAGGTCAATGTATAGTTCAATTTTCAAATGGACTCAACTCTCTCACTTTGGACTTACAATCCTATGTACAAGTTATTAAATGTTGGTTCGACCAATTCAAACCGATCAAATTTTAAATTTTCAAAAGACCAAAAAAAACTCATATCATGCATAATGTTTTTTCTTTTTGGTCAAAAGAAACTTGTGCTCAATTACTCAAAAGATATAGAAGTAGTAAATAGTTTTCATGGTAAAGAAAATCGAAACAAAGCATAATTATTGAAAAACAAAACCAAATCTAGAAAACAAAGAGATTTAATGGAGTACCAACAAAGCCAAGTACAAAATCGTTCTACAAAAACATATCTATCAAACAAAATTAGTAATCGATTATTAGATCTCATATCTTTGTTAATAATGAGCATACACCGAATATTCATTCTTTAACAATTACGACATTATGAGTTGGCAATGCACACCAAGGTTTAGCTTCCTCTACACCATTGTCATATATGGAGACAATTAGAGTAGGTTAAACAAACACATATATAATATGTGGAGGAGCAAATTTTCGTAATTTAACGAGACGTCAAAACTCTTGCGATCATCATTGATACTAGAGATAGAGAACCTCTAAATGAACAGAGCAGATGGGTATCGAATTTTCAAAAGTATATTCATTAAACTCAAAGATCTAGCTCTCAAATCGAGAACTAAACTGCTAAACTAGGAGAAGAAAACTCCAACATTTAAGTTGGGAGTGAAGAAAAAGCAAGAGCAAAACACTGAAATGTAAACAAAATCAACAAGAGAGAGAGAGAGACTAAGCTCAAACCCTCCCCCATAGCCGAAGGTTGGAGAAGAAATGGGAAAAGAGAGAGAAGAGAGAGGAAAGACTTTTCGACTCACGCAAAGAATTTGGCTTGTATCGTGCATGATGTTGAATGCTAGAAAAATTTCTGGGAAAAATGAATGTGGCCTTGGCACTTGTGGATCCTTTACACAAATCGTGGCCCGGCCCGGCCCGGCCCAAGCTTTCCAAGTCCAAATAATTGGGTCGATAGTCCAAACGGGCCAATCCATTTTGGGCTTGGTTTGTTTATAAAAAAGTTCTCTCCGGTTTATTTTTTTCCATGCACTGAACTGCAAGATTTAAATATGTGTAGTTACCAAATCATTAACCTGATTGCAAAAGAAAGAGTACTGTACATTTGTGCATCCTGACCTCAATTGACAGGATTATAAATTTTAGTCGCCACCCAGTTGCGAGGCCCACATATACCAGTTGCGAAATTACACGACTCGAGCAAAGTCATTGGAGAGCTTATTCAAAGCCCTGATCGAATATGGACGAGTTTCGTTTCTGGCCTCTAAATCGACTCTGGACATCGACTTGCTAGAGCTCGTTGATTTCGGGGATTTGCTATTCACTACGCTAATTCTATTTTGCTTTGGGGTTTGTGTGCTTGTGACTTGGGTTTGCAAGAGATCTGCGCACGGCTTGTAGGCCGGTTTTGGGCTTTCCAGGCTAGAACTGAAGCTGGTAAACTGGGTGGCCCGAAATTGGACCGATCAATGCGTCCCGGGCCCAAAAGACGTCTTCTGTCTGGTTCTTGCTTGAGGTATGTTTTAACCAAGAATTGAAGATGAAGTTTCCGTCCGTTTGTTTGAAGGAAAATTATATCGGGAATTTTTTTTTTTTGACTTTTCAGTAATTGGATAATGGAAAGATATTGATTTATAGAAGATATTTTTGTGAACCGAAAACAACGAGCTTAGGTTGGGAGGAGAAATGATATCTCCTCTTGATAGAAAAGAAATTATTTTCCTTAAATCACTAAACAAACGAAAACATATGAAAAATATTTCTTTATAACAAAACTTTTAGCAAAATAAACGAACCCTTAATATTACCTAATTGTTCAGCTTTGTTGTCTTTTGAGTCCTTATGGGAGTAAAGATATTGCTCCCTAAGGCTGTGTTTGGCAGTCGGGATAGAATTTGGAATATGATATGATTTATCCTATCCTACGTTTGGTGTTCGCTCAGGATATGATAAAGTCGGATATAAGGGGGATATAGGTAGAATAAAATTATCCCATAAGGATGTGAGAAAAAGAGTGGATAAGATTTCTAATGTCCATAATAGGAAAGTTATTTTTCTCGAATAACAAACTTATTAAGTTAACAAAATTGAAATTATTTTAAATAAAAAAATAGAAATTTATTTTTAATTAATCTTATTTTAATTTATATTTATTATATATTTTAGGTATGTTAGTAAATTATACTATTTGATAAAATTTTATTAAAGAATGATGAAAGGGGAAAAAGAAATAATAAATAAAATAATATAAAAAAGAAGAAAAATAAAATAAAAATAAATTAAGGAATAGTGTTACAAGATATTTTCACCATCTCCATTTATGAACATTTATGTTAATTTATAATGACATGCCATTTATATAAAAAAATGGAAAGATAATCGATATAAGGAAATATATCCGAAAACAACAAGCTTAGGTTGGGAGAAGAAATGATATCTCCTCTTGATAGAAAAGAAATTATTTTCCTTAAATCATAAACAAAAAAATTACGAAAAATATTTTCTTTATATTATTTTATCGAACCCTTAATATTACCTCATTGTTCAGCTTTGTTGTCTTTTGAGTCCTTATGGGAGTAAAGACATTGCTCCCTAAATGTTTATTTAGAATTGATCTTAGGATTATCTGAATAAGGGTAGAAATGCTGACGTGGATTGTGATTCCATGCTGACTAAAGACCAAATATGATGACATACAACTTTATCACAATAGGTCCAAAGGTCAAAAGTTAAATTCTTTTCTCTCTACTACCAGAAAAGAAAAGAAGAAAAAAAGAAAATTCAAGAGGTTTTCACTGACCTCACCCCTCTGAATTCCATGTTGAGTGGCCACTGCAAGGGATCAATAGCCGATTCTCTTTTTCTTGTTTTGGCTATCTCTTCATTTCTTCTTAATGTGAAAACTTCTTTTAATTATTTTTCGTGATAAATGATGAGATAAGATATATTTATTGATCATTTATAATTTGATGCGACAACTCAGACATTTGATTAAATTAAGTTATTTTATTTTATTTTAATTGAAGTACTAATATAGTAATTATTCTTTCTGAACAAGATGATACTTCATAAAGTTAACTTCAAAAAGTTCACTACTCAGGAACATCTGAATAATGCTCTCTGGTATTTTACTTTCGGTCAAAAATAAAATATTTTTTGCTACGCTCATTTTTCTTTCCTTTTTTATTTTCTTTTATTTTGATTTATTACGTGGTATTGTTCCCTAAATGATATTAATAACAAATATTAATCCAACTTTTACGTTTAGTTTCACCCCCTCCTCCTTAAGAGATTTCTAGCTCTCACGCCGCTCATAACCCTTACTTGGAGATCAAGCAATGGTGGTGGCTGGGCTTGGTGAGGGGTTGTGGCCTTCATATCCACAATTAAGGGTGTCAATGGTTCGGTTCGGTTCGATTTTTTTTGAAAAACTTCCGAACCGAACCGAATGAAATCGAACCGAATATGGAAAAATTTTGGTTTGGTTCGATTTTTCGGTTTTTGAAGCTTTTAGTTTTCGGTTTTTGCATTTTTTTTTCTCCTGTTGTATATATTTTTCATTTCCAAAAATAAGCTCTTATTTTGGTTCGGTTCGGTTCGGTTAACCGATAAAACCGAACCGATAAAATTTTTCGATTTTTAATTTTCATTTGATTCGATTTTCGGTTTGGTTTTTTTATTTTTTGATTTTTCAAGATGGCTATTTTATGAGTGTGATGGCGTAGGGCTGGTGACCAAATATCAATTTGAAATTACTCGTTTGCCTCCCTGTTAATGGAGGATAGGTCATGGTTAATCGAATAGGTGGTTTTTGAACTTTTGTTTGATAGTCAATGTAATCCATGGGCTTTTCTATTAATCAATTCAGTCTTCGAACTTCCGAAAATTCGCTCAATGTAATCATTCTATTAGGTATATCGCAACATTATGTGGTTTTTTTATTTTTTTTTTTTTTATGTGGATTGCCACGTTAGTGTCTATTAGGCCAAAATAACTAGTTGTTTTCCAAGTCAGCAAAACTTCACGAACTCAACATAAACTATGGTCAAGTTAGCTAATAATGTTAGAAATTTTAATGAAAGAAATGCATTTATCAGATTTTTGAAGTTCAAGCATTAGATCGGGCAAAAAAAGTTTAGATCCCGTATTGATCATTTATGGACATAATGTAATGAGCCAATCATTGTGTTTATGTTATTTGAATGTTAATCACCTTTGCATTCTAGTTTACACGTAAAACCATTCTAAATGATAAATTTTACTTTTGAAATATTGCCAAAGTACATTACTTGACAAATAAGAGAATTTTCAATAATGACGAGGTTGTTCTAAAGATCCTTCCCCTTTTTGGCCAGTGGTGGGCGAGGAGGGATTCAAACTCCCAACACCGTGTTCGGAATCACATGCTCTAATCCTCTGAATTACAGGCGCCGCCTTTCTCCATCGTATGTGTTCTCGGAAGTACCCTAAATTATAAAAAAGGACCTCATCTTCGAACAGTCAAGGTTTGAATCTGCAAATCAACGGCCAGTTCAAGGTCACACCAATCAGTCTAAGTCCACCTCAATTCAGACAAAAAACCTAACCCTCAAGCCGTTGAAATGTTCCCCCACTTCCTTAAACTGGTAGGTGTAGGACCATTCCAATGCCACATGCTGAATTCTCCAATTGATTTCACCCCCGTTTGACGGCCTAATGATGCGAGCTGAGTCCAATTTTGGCACAAAGCGTTGTCATCTTTGACGCGCAGGCATCGGACTTGAACATTCAAATGATAACCTACGTTTTTTATTCACCTCGTTTTTTGCACTGCGGAAATTCGTGACGAGAGAATGTGCTGTCCAATCGCAGATCTTATCTGAAATGTACTTGAGTTAGACTGCTCTCGTATCGTAATCTCCACGTCAATGCGTGCGTTTCGAGTTTAGTTTCTGCACGGACATTGCAGCTTACCATGCGATCTGTTCACCGTGTCATCATCATCATCATGCACTGCGCCTAATTGGACTGACAAATTTCATGATTATGTCATAGATTTATGTGTAGACAACGGACTAGAAGAGCATTTGAAAGGGTCGATGAGATCAGAAGACGATTTCTTTACGTCATTTGTATCGTTTTCTTCTGGCAAGGATGAAAAAAGAAATCCTTCCTCGTAGGCTTTGCCTTCATACTTCATAAAAGCAAACCCATTTCTCTTTCCTTGTTGGTCAGGGATAAGATGTAACAATATTAATCATTTTAACGGCAGGATTATGTCACAATTCCAATTGAACGGAAGAGGTCATGCCGCAAGTCCACCAGGGGACATCAGAAAAGGTTCTTTTTTGGCCCCCTCTTTTTGTCCTTGTTGAAAGGATGAGAAGCAGCAAAAGACCTTGGCAATCCCGTGAAATTTTCGATTTAAGACATAATTATTTCGCATCATTCTCAATCTTGCGGTTCGAGGTTGGTGAGCTCAATATTGAGCTGGAACATGCTGGCAGATTGCTACTCTCTCCACATGAGAGTAGACATATGAGAGTAGACATGTCACCTTATGAAATTCATCGTATGATTGAAGTTCAATTGGTCATGGCCTTGTGAAAGATAGTGAGTGCGAGAAGCATTGACTAACCATGCTTGGTAATACAATTGAGAATTCTTTGATCGAAAAAAGTTAAAAGGGTCATGCATTCTTCCAACAATTTTCTTTTGAAAATATGGATATCATCTCGCATTTATATTTAATTAAATTTGCATGTGAATGATATACATAATTAATAATTCTTAAAAGTTTGGTTAGAGAAAATCTTCTCCGTAGGATGAAGGAAAGTATAGCCCAAACTAGAATACAATTAGGTAGATGCCCATGCGCCAAACGTTCAAAGAGTCACATGCGACATCGTGCGAATTTAAAAATTGATTGTTGATCAACATGTACAGAGTGCATACAACAACTTGCTTTTGAGGTAGAACCGTAAGAAGAGTTTAGGAAGATTCAAAAGGGTCGAATCAGTTTGGTAATTAACCTTCCATAGAAGATAAGGTTATGACCATAGAAGCATGTTCTTCACCTCATGGGAGCCTATCGAGACAATGATTTGCTCAAGCTATATCGTCCTCTATTGATGATTGGATGAAATTTTCTCATACCATGCTCATTTGATTGGTATTTATAGGTTACCAATATCACTCACATGCAAACTTAAACTTAAATTAAAGTACGCGATCTCTATATCTGTAACCCACCAATCAGAAATATGATCGGAGAAAATTTTCTCCACACATTTATATAAACACTTTATGTTCTTTTTACCACCGTTTTCTATACATAGTGTTAGGAAATATTCGAAACTATGAAATGATATCGAACCAAGTTTTGTTGCGATGACAAGCATGACCTTTAATTTCAATTCTCGTTTCTCGTGGCATGCTAAAACTATCGTTCTTTGGTTATGGATCATCACTTTGCCTATCTCCAGCCTCTCCCCTCTTCCCACATTGGTCATCTCTCAAAACGTGTTTAAGAAAGAACTTTCAGATCCTCATAAGATTCAACCGTTTGAATGGTTGTGCTGAAACTGGTCAAGTCCTCAAGAATGGAACGCCCTGACCTTCCTACTTTGAAATAGTGGCAATTCACATGATTTCCCGTACAAGCAACTTCCTCCCACCAGCTTCGCTCCGCCTATAAATAACCCTAACTGGGGTCGTTTCAAGACACAAGACACAAAAACACAAACCCATATGCTTCCCCCAATCCTAACCAGCTTGTTCATTTTCCAGAAAGTAGTTAGCATTGCCAAAAAAATGGGCAGCAAGATCTCTTCCCTATCTTCCAATACCAAAAGCACTACCAGCACCACCACCGGCACCAGCACCAGCACAAGCAGCAGCAGCAGCAGTACCAGCAGCAGTGCATACACCGGACTAGCCAACATCATCAAGCTCCTTCCGACCGGGACCGTCTTCCTGTTCCAATTCCTCAACCCTCTTTTGACCAACAACGGCGAGTGCCACACTTACAACAAGTACCTCAGCGCCATTCTGATTGCAGTTTGCGGCATTTCGTGTATTATCTCTTGCTTCACCGACAGCTACACGGGAAGCGATGGGTCGACCCACTACGGGTTCGCCACGGCCAAGGGCATCTGGCCTAGCTCGAGCTCTAGTAGCTCCACGAGCACGTCGGGGTATAAGCTTCGGTTTTCGGATTTCATCCACGCTTTCTTGTGTGTGATCATTTTCTTAATTCTGGCGTTGTTGGACACGAACACCGTGAAGTGCTTCTATCCGTCTTTCGAGAACACAGAGAAGACTGTGATCATGGTTCTGCCAACCGTGATCGGCTCGATCTCGAGCACGCTGTTCACGTTGTTCCCGAGCACGCGCAACGGAGTCGGGTATCCCTCAAGCAGTACCACCTCAACGACCAGCACTACCTCGGAGAGCAATGCCGAGAAAGTTTGATGATACGCAGAAGCACATAAGCATGATCCAATGCATCCACACGCATATTTCCAAATAAATGCATCTAGGGTTTCTCATATTTGACTCATGTGCTCTAGGATGAGCGCATGATTGCAATTGTACGTATTTGTTGCCGTAGGTCTTACAATGTATTTTTCTTTTTTTTTGGGTTGAACAATGTATTGGTTGATCTGGTCTATTTGTAGTAGAATTGTAATGGAATTCATTACTTTATTAATGTCTTTTGGTTAGTCTATCAGCACGAGTTGTATACATCAATCATATTCAACTTCATTTGTGGCAGCTAAACTTTTATTTCAAGGATTCAAATTTTCTGAAATTATTTTCTTTTTATTTGTTAGATAATGTTACTCTTTCAGATCTGAGCACATCAACGACAAGCGAATTAGCAAAACAAACCTTTGTTCAATATGTAAGTTTTAAAAGAATAGATCCGTGTATAAAGCTGTCAAAAATAGCGGAGATACTTTGAAATTTAACAAATAACGTATTTCAATAAAATCATTTACTTATTTAAATTTTCAAAGAATTAAATTAATCTCAACACGTTAACGAAAATTTTCAGTTGACTTTAGATGGTTCACATCTTTTAGCGTCTTGTTTCAGCCTCTCTCTTGAGAGAGAGTTGAGTGCATTATAGAAATTTGGGAATATTAAGAATTGCATCTGATGGGATTTGATGATGCACATTTATTTTAGCGCGTCGAACCTGTTTATCTAATAATTACTCCTTAATGGAGTAACTATCATTTAGCAATTTTATAAATCAATTAGGTGAGCAATTAGGTGTCTCGTGTTGTATAAAATATATCTGAGCCTCTAGTTTGTCTTTCACTTCTATCTTACATATATCATGAGGTTGATGTGTACTCGACTTTCTAAATCGACCTAATTCTTTCATACATTGGAGACTTCGCTACAATACTTAGCAAGGAAAAGGGAAAACTCCAAATAAGGGCCCAAAGTGTTCTAATTTTTTCGAACAAGGGCTTGAAGTAGACTTCGTTTTAAATAAGGGATTGAAGTGATGATATTAGTCCCAAAGAAGGGTTTGAAGTGGTTATACTTATTTCAAATAAGAGCCTAGCCTTACCGATCGACAAAATATTCCAATCAATCAGGGATAATTTTGTTAAAACACAAGTTAAATTTAAATTAAGTTAGATTAAAAATTTTAAAAATAAAACTTAAAAAAAGAAGAAAAACATAGGCGAGAGGGAGCCCTCTCGCTTGTGGTTGCTGCCCCATCGCTAGTGGGGTGAAAGCAAAGGTTGATGGGGTCGCTGGTGCTTGGGCGATGATCAACAACCCTTGCTAACCAGGGGCTTGCCAACCAAAGGCGAGGGCCAATAGGTCTTCGCCAGAAGCGGGAGAAGGTGGCGACCCTTGCCCTAGCTTGGGTGAGGGTCGTCAACCCTTGCGTAGGCTTGGCGGCCCTTGCTCGACGCCTTTAGACTTCACCCCAAGTTTGGGGGCACTAGGCGAGGGCCATTCTCCTACTTCTGGCAAGGGCTTGTTGGCCCTCGCCTCTGGTCGACAAGCTTGCCCCACCGGCGATGGGGTGGTGGCCACAAGCGGGAGGGTTCCTTCCCGCCTATGTTTTCCTCTTCCTTTTTTTTTTAATAATGAAAATTAAAAAAACAAAAAAAAAAGAAAGAAAACAGAAAAGAAATTAAAAATTTTAAAAGATGAAATTACCATTTACATCCGGTAAGTTTAGGCTCTTCTTTGACATTGATATGGGTATTTCAGGCTCTTATTTGAAATAATATCCACTTTAGGCTCTTATTTGAGAAAATGAGGGTATTTTGGGTAATTATTTGAAATAATGTCCACTTCAGGCATTTATTTGAGAAAATGAAGGTATTTCAAGCTCTTATTTGAAATTTTGCCCAAGATAAATTCTGGAAAAAAAAACCTATATCATGATATGATTGTAGCCTTTTTTACTTGTGGATCCTTTATGCGAATAATAGCACAAATACTATCGTCTCTTTTTGGGCTTGTTTGCACCTTGGTGGCCCGAGCTTTTGAGTCTGATGAAGTGGCTCAACAGTCCAAATCGGGCCAATCATCGACGGCTGTCGTTGTGAAAAAAAAATCATACAAAGTTTCAATAAAAAGCTTTGTGCATCCCAACTCGTTTTAATCTATATTGAGTTATGAGGCTAGCATATACTAGTCGTGAAATTACATGACTTGAGCATACTCATCGGAAAACTTATTTGAAGTTCCAACCCAATATGGATGAGTTCATCTCCGGTCCCTAAAAGGGATGACCATCGGTCTAGTTTCAATCGAGGAGTTAGGTGGTTCCGGCGGTTACCAATTCTCATAATTTGAAAGCGGCAATAATTAGTCTCGGTCCTCCTCAATTTAGACAAGAACCTACCCCTCAAGCCTTTGAAATGTTTCCCCTACTTCATTAAACTGGTAGGTTTAGGTCCAATCAATCCCACGTGCTAAAATCTCCAATTGATTTCACCCCCATTCGACGGCCCAATGATACGAGCTGACTCCAATTTTGGCACAAAGTGTTCTAATCTTTTACACGCATTTACCAAACTTGAATATTCAAATGATAACCTATGTTTTTTAGTTTAGGTTCTTCACCGACGTTGCAGGTTACCATGCGACCTATTCACCATGTGATCATCATCATCCTATATTGCGCCTAATGGACTGACAAATTTCAAGATTTTGTTGCAAATTTATATGTAGATAATGGGCTAGATGAGTCTCTGCACAATACAATTTTGTTATAATAACTATAAGTACCGGACCGATTAGACGTGATTATCAAGATTTGGTTCAGGGGCTTATAGATTTCATGACGGCAGTTTTGAAAGAGTCGATAAGACGATTTCTTTATCCGTCATTTGGCAAGAATGATGGCCAACTAGTTTTTCTCACGTTTATAATATTGATCTCATTTTCTTTTGGCAAGGATATTGAAAGCAAACCCATTTCTCTTCCTTCTTGGTCAGGGATAAATCTAACAATATTAATCATTTGAAAAGAGGATTAGGTCACAATTCCATTTCAACGAAAGAGATCATGTCGCCAGTCCACCATGGGACATTAGAAAAGGTTCTTTTTGGGCCCTTCTTTTTGTCCTTGTTGAAAGGATGAGGAGCAGCAAGACATCTTAGCAATCCCATGAAATTTTCGATTTAAGGCATGACTATTTAGCGTCATTCTCAATTCCGAGGATAACAAGCTCAATATCGAGCTGGAGAATGCTAGCATACTACTACTCTTTCCTCATGAGAATAAACATGTCTTCTTACGAAATTCATTGCATCATCAAAGTTCAAATGGTCACGAGAAGCACCAGAGCTAACCATGCTTGATGGTACAATTAAAAACACTTCGATCGAAAAAGTTAATAGAGTCATGCATTCTTCTAATCACTTTTTTTTTATGATTGGTGGGTTACAAATATAAATATCGTCTCATATTTATATTTAGTTAAGTTTTCATGTGGATGATGTCCATGATTGGTAATCCACTGGTTAAAAGTATGATTATAGGAAGTTTTTTGGGACCTGGATGAAAGAAAATATTGGCCGAACTAGAATACAATTGGGTATATGCACATCTGCCGAACGTATGAAGAGTCACATGGGAAATTATGTGAATTTAAAAATTGATTGTGGGTGGGTTCACATGTGCATAAAGCATGCAACAACTTGCTTTTGAGATAGAACCATAAGAAGGGTTTAGGAAGATTCAAATGGGTTGAATCAGTTTGGTAATTTACCTCAAGGAAGCCTGTCGAGGCAATGTTCTTCTCAAGCTACATTGTCCTCTATTGCTGATTGATGAAATTTTCTCAAACCATGCTCATAATAATTGATATTTACAGATTATTGATATTACTTACATACAAATTAAAATCAAAATTAAAGTATGCGATATCTATATTTGTAACCCACCAATCATAGATATGATTTGGGGAAATTTCCTCTACGCATTTACCTAAACACTTTTGTGTTCTTTTTACCACTATTTTCTATACATAGTCTTGGGAAATATTTGAAACTAAGGAACTATATCGAACTTAATTTTAGTTGCAATGACAAGCAGTCTTTAATTCCGATTCTTGTTTTTAATGGCAAGCTAAAACTATCATTGTTTGGTGATGGATAATCACTTTGCCTGTCTCTAGCCTCTCCTCTCTTCCCATACTGTGGTCAATCTCTCAAAACGTGTTTTAAGAACTGTTAGCTCATCATAAGATTCAAACGTTTGAAGGGTTGTGCTGAAACCGGTCAAGTCCTCAAGAATGGAACGGCCCGGACCTTCCCACTTTGAAACGGTGGCGATTCATACGATTTTCCGTACAAGCAACTTCCTCCCGCCCACCTTCGCTCCGCCTATAAATAACTCTAATTTGGGGTCGTTTCAGGACTCAAAACACAAGCTCAAATGCCTCCCCCAATCCTAGGCAGCTTGCTCATTCTTCATAACGTAGTCAGCATTGTGAAAAAAATGGGCAGCAAGATCTCTTCCCTGTCCTCCAAAAGCAGTTCTCAGCAAAAAAGCACCGGCACCGGCACCACCAGCACCAGCACCGGCACCACCACCACCACCGGCACCAGCACCAGCACCAGCACAGCAGCAGCAGCAGCAGCAGCAGCAGCAGTACCAGCAGCAGTGTGTACACCGGACTAGCCAACATCATCAAGCTCCTTCCGACCGGGACCGTCTTCCTGTTCCAATTCCTCAACCCTCTTTTGACCAACAACGGCGAGTGCCACACTTACAACAAGTACCTGAGCGCCATTCTGATTGCAGTTTGCGGCATTTCGTGTATTATCTCTTGCTTCACCGACAGCTACAAGGGAAGCGATGGGTCGACCCACTACGGGTTCGCCACGGCCAAGGGCATCTGGCCTAGCTCGAGCTCTAGTAGCTCCACGAGCACGTCGGGGTATAAGCTTCGGTTTTCGGATTTCATCCACGCTTTCTTGTGTGTGATCATTTTCTTAATTCTGGCGTTGTTGGACACGAACACCGTGAAGTGCTTCTATCCGTCTTTCGAGAACACGGAGAAGACTGTGATCATGGTTCTGCCAACCGTGATCGGCTCGATCTCGAGCACGCTGTTCACGTTGTTCCCGAGCACGCGCAATGGAGTCGGGTATCCTTCAAGTAGTACCACCTCGACGACCAGTACTACCTCGGAGAGCAATGCCGAGAAAGTTTGATGATACACAGAAGCACATATGCATGATACAATGCAACCACATGCATATTTCCAAATAAATGCATCTAGGGTTTCTCGTATTAGACTCAGGTGCTCTAGGATGAGCACATGATTGCAATTGTACGTATTTGTTGCCGTAGGTCTTACAATGTATTGGTTTATTTATTTATTTATTTTTTGGGTTGACCAATGTATTGGTTGATATGATCTATTTGTAGTGGAATTCATGAATTTATTAATGTCTTTTGGTTAATCTATCAGCGCAAATTGTATACATCAATCGTATTCAACTTCATTTATGGCAGCTGAAATTTTATTTCAAGGATTCAAATTTTCTGAAATTATTTTCTTTTTAAAGTTAGATTATGTCACCCCTAAAGATCTGAGCACATCAGCAACAAGCGAATTGGAAAAACAGGGGTGCGTCCCATATATGAGTTTTAATCCGAGTTTTTTGGTTTGTCGATTTCAGTCTGTCTTTAAAGCTGCCAAAAGTAGTGGAGATACTTTGAAATTTAAGAAATAACGTATTTCAAGAAAATCATTTGCTTATTTACATTTTCAAAGTATTAAATAAATCTCAACATGTTAATAAAATGTTTCGGTTAACTTTAGATGGTTTCCCATCTTTCGGCATCTCGTTTTAGCCTCTCTCGAGTAATCATTGAGTGTGTTATAAAAATTTGGAAAGATTAAAAATCGTATCCGATTGGATCTAATAATGCACTTTGATTTTAGTGCGTTGAACAAAATTACCTAATAATTACTCCTTGATGGAATAACAATAATTTAGCAATTTTCTAAACCAATTAGTTACTGGAGTGATAATGTCTCGTGTTCTATAAAATATATTCGAGCCACCGGTTTATTGCTTCGATCTTACTTATCTCATGAGGTTGATCTTGATGTGTATTTGACTTTTTGAATCGACTTAATTCTTTCATACTTTGAAGATTTCATTACAATCCTATTTATAATTTATTAAACGCTCTTTTGATCAAGTCATACCTAGCAAAATAAATTCTCGAATAACGAAAATCCATTTCATGATATTGCTAGAAGTATTTCTGAGAAAAATGGTTGTAGCCTTTTCATGTTTAGATCCTTTCGACGAATCATAGCACAAAATCTATCATCTTTTTTTGGGTACAGCCCAATTGTGAGAAAGCACCTTAGTGGGTCATTGCGTGGGCTTTTGGAAACAACAAAGCCCGGCCCAATATGGGACCGGCCCGAGCTTTTTGAGTCCAATGAAGTGGCTCTACAGTCCAAATTAGGCCAATCATTAACGGCCGTCGTTGTGGAAAGAAAATTATTCAAGTTCCAATCAAAAGCTTTGTGCACCCCGACATAGTCCACAACGAGTTAGAAGGCTTGCTTATATTAGCCGCGAATTTACATGACTCAAGCATACTCATCAGAAAGCTTAATTAAAGTTTCAACTGAATATGAACGAGTTCATTTTTGGCCCCTAAAAGGGATAACCATCGGTCTGGTTTCAACTCGGAAACCGAATGGTTCTAGGTGGTCCTCATTTTCTGTAATTTGGAACCATCTATAACCAGTTTGGCTCTCTATTCTAGGTGCGGAACTGAACAACTCGAACAAGACTGGACCGACATGTCCTTTTCTTTTTAACTAATTCTTTTTCTCTTAAAAAGTAAAGATGATTGGGGACACTTAAGATTCAATGTAAGGCAATTTGTAATTTCGTTTTTGTGGGTGCTGCTCTATGTTGGCGTGTTGAATCGGCTGACCATCATTGAAATTAAGATAATTGTCTGAATCCTAAACGGACACTAGTCTCCCGACTTTTTCATCATTGAGATTCAATCTTTATGAGCTGTCAATTCCGTAATCCGTCACATCACCATTCACTCGCTTATTCACAGATGAACCACCTCGACTAAATATGCCTAATTAGCATCCTTGACTGACTTTACTTATGTTCAGGTTGATCTTGGATTTAAGGGTAATTGCAAACCACGTTCCCAAAAAAAGAGAGAGATGGGCAAATCGAGTCCGTACTTCAAAGCAACGTGGTGCACTTTGCTTTACCACTGAAAGGGTTTGCCATTTCTTTTGCCGCTGAATCAAATCTTCCAAATGGGTCTCCCACCTCACCTAATTCACGTAGCTACTGATGTGGACATCGAGCCATATCGAGGAGGAGGTGCTAAGGACCCATTGTCTATTCCTACTTGGTTCGATCACTCGAGCGCGGGCCAAGCAATTTAGGCAAGTTTGTTGGTGTCATGGTTCGTGATCTTCAACGTGGAGATAACCTTGGATCAAATCTTGAAGAATCTTGGAAATCTTGGCGCAATTTGATTATATGGACACCAAATATTTGACCAAGTCAAAATATATATATATATATATATTTATAGAGATATATATATATATATATATATATATATATATATATATATATATATATATTTATCTTCTTGTTTAGGAATATTCTAGAATATGACGCATTATATTTCTAGGGTTGGTTTTAGGGTTTGTGTGATGGCTAGAAAGCCTATATATAAGACTGACTGAATTTCTTTGGGGATAGATATATTTTACTTTGAGAAATAATTGAGAGATTCTCTTTTACTGTTCTTTTGAGGACTTGACCTAATCAAGATTCCCTTGTGACGGTTGATTTGACTTATCGAGCGAGATAGCGAATTCTTTCGTTCGTGGCGTCTATAACGTTGGTTGGTTGACACGTGTTCGTCAACGGTCACGTTCATACCGAGGTTGCCAATCACGGGTTTGATTGGAGGTCGAGGTTTGCAATTCGCACCATCTAGGCCTTCGTAGAACGATCCTTCCGCAGCAATTCACATCAGTTTGGTATCGAGCTTGCTTCTACAAGGTCTATTTATCTTTAATTTTCTATTTATATTCAGCAATTTGATATTTATTGAGCTAGGGTTTCGATTCTAGCCAATTTAGGGATCCGATTGGTTTTGTGCTTCCATACGTAGTTGTTTGCTGTTAGTTTTAATTTTTTTCCTAGCATATTAAATTGTATCCGAGTTCGTCAAAAAAAAAAAAAAAAAGAGAAAGTTCTTCAAAAAAAAAAAAAAAAAAAAAAGAAAGAAAAAGCACAAAAAAAAAGTGCGCAAAAAAAAAACAAATTCGGCAAAAAAAAAAAAATATAGCCGAACAAAAAAAAAAAAAAATCAAGAAGGCGACTCGTTTGTTAGTGGACCAAATTGAAACAAAATCAGTAGTGATTTGCGTTTCAATTGGAATTTTGAAAGTTGTACTTGTTGGTTTGAAATTGTTACTTGTTGAAACAAAATCAGCAAAGTGATCTAATCTTGTCGATTAGTTTGATTGATTTTCATGAGGGGGTTGAGAGATAGGTTTTGAGTCCAATAAAGAGCTTGTGAAAAGAGAATACGAGAGGAAAAAGGCAGGAGTGTGTGAGTTTAATTGAGGAAAAAAAAGAAGCCTAGACTTGAGTTAAACACGAGGGGAGTGACAAACACCTTGAGAGAAACACGTGAGGGAGTGATTGGTGAGGATTTTTGTGACTAACGTTTATTTGCAGGTCTAAAATATGTCGCGTGAAGAAAGCGTGAATCAAAGGGAGGTTGACTCCATACGAAGGGATGAAGCGCTCGTGGAAAGCATCCAACAATTGAGGGTCGTAGTGGAGGAGCTTAGTGGCCGAATGATGGGGAATGTCATGAGGGTTGATGGTGACCGAGAGATACCCCGAGGAAGGCCGCAGCATCAACGAGATGCCTCTAGAACACAACCTAGAAGACAGCGGCATTATGATGATGATGAGGCTGACATGGAGGATGATCGAGATGCTCGATTTGGAAGGTGGAATGGAGCCCGAGGGTTTAGACATCGAGAAGATAATGAACTTGGCAATATCAAGATGAAGATTCCTTCTTTCCAAGGAAAGAATGATCCCGATGCGTATCTAGAGTGGGAGAAACGCATGGAGATGGTATTTGATTGCCAACGATACTCCGAGCTCAAAAAGGTAAAAATTGCAGCTGTTGAATTTACTGATTATGCTATAATTTGGTGGGATCAACTTGTGACTAGTAGGAGGCGCAATGGTGAAAGACCGATAGAGACGTGGGATGAGATGAAAGCAAGTGATGAGGAGGCGTTTTGTACCAAGTCATTACCATCGAGATTTGTTTCAAAAGTTACAAAATCTCACACAAGGCAATAAGAGTGTGGAAGAGTATCACAAGGAGATGGAGATTGCCATGATCCGTGCTAATGTGGTGGAGGATCGTGAGGCCACAATGTCAAGATTTTGAGTGGTTTGAGTCGAGACATAGCAAGGGTAGTGGAGCTGCAACACTATGTTGAATTGGAGGAATTGGTGGACAAAGCCATCAAAGTTGAGCGGCAATTGAAGATGGACCGAAATCACAAAAGTGGAGGAGGTTCAAATCAAAATTGGAGATCCAATTGGAAGAGAGATGAAAAGCCAAATTGGAGAGGAAACAACACCAAAACCGAAACCTCAAAGGAGAAGGAGAGGGACGGTAAAGTTGGAACGAATCCGGCTTCGGGTAAAACCGAAAACCCTAACACTAGAACTCGTGAGATTAAATGTTTTAAGTGTTTGGGCAGGGGTCATATGGCGAATCAATGCCCTAATAGGAGGGTGATGATCATGACTGGACATGGTGATGTTGAGTCCGAAAGTGAGAGGGAAGAAGAGGATGATGAGATGCCACCGTTGGAGGATTGTAGTGATGGAGAAGTGGCTATAAAAGGAGACTTATTGGTGGTTAGGCGTTCTCTGAGTGTGCAAGTAAAAGAGGAGGAGCATCATCAACAAAGAGATAACTTGTTTCATACAAGATGTGTGGTGAATGGTAAGATCGTAGTATGATAATTGATGGAGGTAGTTGTGCGAATGTGGCAAGTTGTACTATGGTGGATAAGTTGGGTTTGAAAACGACAAAGCACCCTAGGCCTTATAGACTTCAATGGTTAAATGATAGTGGTGAGGTGAAGGTGTCGAAACAAGTTCGAATTCCATTTGAGATAGGGAAATACAAGGATGAGGTAGAGTGTGATGTTGTACCTATGCAAGCGGGTCATGTCTTACTTGGAAGACCATGGCAATATGATCGAAAGGTACATCATGATGGATATACTAATCGTTATTCATTGGTGATGAATCAAAAGACTTATACCTTGGTACCAATGACACCTAGTGAGGTGTATCAAGATCAGTTAAAGTTACAACGAGAAGCCGAGAGAGAGAGAAAAGGTGAGAAATCTGAGGGCTTGCGTGGTGTGTCTGAGACGCAAGGAAAAGGAGAGGCCGAGAGAAATATTGTGGTAAAAACCGAGGGAAAAAAAGAGAGGAAAGAAAAGAGGCAAAATAATTTTTATGCAAAATCAAGTGAAGTGAGGAGAGCCTTAGTTCTAGATCGACCAATGCTTGTACTTGTGTACAAGGAGGTTTTGTTTTCTACTAACGATCTTGACCCAAGTTTGCCTAGTCCTATTGTGTCTTTATTGCAGGAA
Organism: Eucalyptus marginata; assembly: GCA_014182565.1. Classification (NCBI taxonomy): domain Eukaryota; kingdom Viridiplantae; phylum Streptophyta; class Magnoliopsida; order Myrtales; family Myrtaceae; genus Eucalyptus; species Eucalyptus marginata. The sequence continues at coordinate 18,560,356 of CM024586.1, read as the reverse complement.
TTTGAAGACGTCTTTCTGATGAACTTCCTGGAGGGATACCACCGATTCGAGGCATAGAACATCAAATTGACTTGATTCTGGTGCGCCATTACCTAACCGACCCGCATATCGAAGCAATCCCGAGGAGACAAAGGAACTTCAGCAGCAAGTTAGTGAACTATTGGAGCGAGGGCATGTGAGAGAGAGTCTTAGCCCGTGCGCCGTCCCTGTTTTGTTGGTGCCAAAGAAGGATGGAACTTGGCGAATGTGTGTCGATTGCCGAGCAATCAATAATATTACGGTAAAGTATCGACATCCTATTCCTAGGTTAGATGACATGTTGGATGAGTTGCATGGTTCTTGCATTTTCACTAAAATTGATTTGAAAAGTGGCTATCATCAAATTAGGATGAAAGAAGGTGATGAATGGAAAACTGCATTTAAGACCAAGTATGGGTTATATGAGTGGTTAGTCATGCCATTTGGATTAACTAATGCACCGAGCACGTTTATGCGACTTATGAATCATGTTTTGCGTGCTTTTATTGGTCGATTTGTGGTTGTCTATTTTGATGATATCTTGATATATAGTCAAAGCCTTGATGACCATATTAAGCATGTGCGAGCTGTCTTGCAGGTTTTAAGGACCGAACAATTATACGCTAATCTAAAGAAGTGCTCTTTTGTTACCAACAAATTAGTATTTCTAGGATTTGTTGTTAGTGCTGATGGTATACAGGTTGATGAAGAAAAGGTCAAAGCAATTCGTGAATGGCCAACGCCTAAGACAGTAGGAGAGGTGCGTAGCTTTCATGGATTGGCGAGTTTTTATCGGCGATTTGTGAGAAATTTTAGCACCATTGCCGCACCTTTAACTGAGGTTATCAAGAAGCACGTGGGTTTCACGTGGGGAGAAGAGCAAGAGAAAGCATTTAATTTGCTAAAAGATAAGTTAACTAATGCTCCTTTGTTATCTTTGCCAAATTTCAGTGCTACTTTTGAGATAGAGTGCGATGCTTCTGGTACAGGAATTGGAGCCGTGTTGATGCAAGGAGGGCGTCCCATAGCTTATTTCAGCGAAAAATTGAGTGGAGCAACATTGAATTATCCTACCTATGATAAGGAGATGTATGCTTTAGTGCGAGCTTTGGAGACTTGGCAACATTATTTATGGCCAAAGGAGTTTGTGATCCACACCGACCACGAGACCTTGAAGTACTTGAAAGGGCAGCAAAAGTTGAATAAAAGACATGCCAAATGGATGGAGTTCGTTGAGACTTTTCCATATGTGATCAAGTACAAGAAAGGTAAGGAGAATGTGGTAGCCGATGCACTTTCTCGAAGGTACGCGATTCTAACTATTTTAGAAGCAAAGTGTCTAGGTTTTGAGCATATCAAGGGCTTATATACTGATGATGATGACTTTGGGAGAGTATATGAAGCATGTGAACACGCTGCATTTGATAAATTCTATAGGCATGAAGGTTATCTTTTCCGTGAAAACAAACTATGTTTGCCTAAGTGTTCTTTGCGTGAATTGTTGGTGCGAGAAGCGCATAGTGGTGGTTTAATGGGACATTTTGGCATTAGTAAGACTAATGAAGTACTACATGAACATTTTTATTGGCCACATATGAAGAGAGATGTTACACGTGTCTGTGAGAGATGCATTGCTTGTAAGCAATCAAAGTCTACAACTAAACCGCATGGCTTGTATACACCATTACCTATTCCAACGCATCCTTGGACTGATATTTCTATGGATTTTGTGTTAGGATTGCCTAGGTCTAAGAATGGTAGAGATTCTATTTATGTGGTTGTTGATCGGTTTTCAAAGATGGCTCATTTTATACCTTGTCATAAAACTGATAATGCATCTCATGTTGCTGATTTGTTCTTTAGGGAAGTTGTACGTTTGCATGGCATGCCTAGATCGATTGTTTCAGATCGAGATTCTAAATTTCTTAGCTACTTTTGGAAAACATTGTGGAAAAAATTAGGAACACGGTTGTTATTTTCTACTACTTGTCATCCACAGACCGATGGTCAAACCGAGGTAGTTAATAGAACTTTAGGGGTATTGTTGCGAGCTATTATTAAAAAGAACATAAAATCTTGGGAAGATTGTCTACCACATGTTGAATTTGCATATAATAGGAGCATGCATTCTGCTACTAAATTTACACCATTTGAGGTTGTCTATGGTTTTAATCCGTTAACTCCGTTAGATTTAACCCCTTTACCTATTGATGAGCGTGTGGATTTAGATGGAGCAAAGAAAGCTGAATTTGTCAAGGTGTTGCATGAGAAGACGCGCGCAAATATTGAGCGCAAGACCGAGCAATATGCAAGGCAAGCCAACAAAGGGCGTAAGGAAGTGGTGTTTGAACACGGCGATTGGGTTTGGGTTCATATGCACAAAGAGAGATTTCCTGAGCAGCGACATTCTAAGTTATTACCGCGAGGGGATGGACCATTTATGGTTTTGGAAAGAGTTAACAATAATGCCTACAAGCTTGATCTTCCAGGTAAGTATGATGTTAGTGCCACATTTAATGTTTCTGACTTGACTCTTTTCGATGCCGGTGATGATTTGAGGGCAAATCCTTTGCACGGGGAGGGAATGATGTGGACATCGAGCCATATCGAGGAGGAGGTGCTAAGGACCCATTGTCTATTCCTTTGGTTCGATCACTCGAGCGCGGGCCAAGCAATTTAGGCAAGCTGTTGGTGTCATGGTTCGTGATCTTCAACGTGGAGATAACCTTGGATCAAATCTTGAAGAATCTTGGAAATCTTGGCGCAATTTGATTATATGGACACCAAATATTTGACCAAGTCAAATATATATATATATATATATATATATATATATATATATATATATATATCTTCTTGTTTAGGAATATTCTAGAATATGACGCATTATATTTCTAGGGTTGGTTTTAGGGTTTGTGTGATGGCTAGAAAGCCTATATATAAGACTGACTGAATTTCTTTGGGGACAGATATATTTTACTTTGAGAAATAATTGAGAGATTCTCTTTTCTTGTTCTTTTGAGGACTTGACCTAATCAAGATTCCCTTGTGACGGTTGATTTGACTTATCGGCGAGATAGCGAATTCTTTCGTTCGTGGCGTCTATAACGTTGGTTGGTTGACACGTGTTCGTCAACAGGTCATGTTCATACCGAGGTTGCCAATCACAGGTTTGATTGGAGGTCGAGGTTTGCAATTCGCACCATCTAGGCCTTCGTAGAACGATCCTTCCGCAGCAATTCACATCAGCTACCAAGCTTGATTACTAAAATTCCATCAAGTGGATGGAAAAGGTCAACTTATAAACCATCACAACTGGTTCCTAAATTGAGCTGGTCAGGTGGGTCGGCTTCCGGTTCCATATCAGTTTCAGGTTTCAAGATAGGAACTAACCTAATATGAACTGATCACTCCCTGTAAATTCACTTCCAACTTCACCCGTGCACTTTCTAATTCTATTGTGATCAGGGTTTGTATGGGACTTGAGTTTTTAGGAGGCTTGTGCATGGGCTTTGTAAGATTTTGTGGGATCACTGCCAACTGTTCTAAAAACTTAAGCTGTTAGATGAAGGCGTGGTTTATTATTTAAATATTCTAACACTCCCCCTCACGCTTAGTTTGGTCTTTTGCCTAGTACTAAGACATGGAAATTTAATTGGGAGGCAAATAGGGGCTTGGAAAATTCAAACTCAAGACCTTTTAGCTCTGATACCATGTAAGATTTTGTGGGACCATTCACGCCAACTGTTCTAAAAGCTTAAGTTGTTAGATGAATGCGTGGTTTATTATTTAAATATTCTAAAAGACTTTTGGCCGATTTGTGTTTGCCAGGCTATAACTGAAGCTGGTAAACCGGGTGGCTCGTAAATGGACCGGTCAATGAAACCAGGGCAGGGATCTTTTGTCTGGTTCCTTTCTTGAGGTACTATTTAGCCAGGAATCCCAAAAACATAAATTTGACCACAGAAACACAAGTTTCGTGAATAATCAATAAAAGAAGCTTAATATCACCAATACTTCAAGTTGTTTGCCATCAAATTGCTCATGGGAGTAAAGATACCATTTGTTTTTGAACTTTTGTGGAGAGTTAATATGGTCCCTGAATTTTGTTTATTTGAGTTGACCACGGGGATATATAAAAAAAAGATAGAAATGTCAATGTGAATTGTGAGTTTGTACCAACTAAAGACCAAATATGTTTATCCACAAAAAAAAAAAAAAAAAAAAAAGAGGACCAAGCCATTGTCCCGACTACAATGAGGGTCTAAATCTTCGTCAAGCTTGGTAGGTCGCCCGATCTCAGATGGCCTTCATGCCTCGCTTTGTTTTGAGATTGAGAGAGGGAGAGATGTGGTTGCAACAACTAGTCATGGAGCCAGGAAGGTGCAAGAGGCCATCTCCCCCTTGACCCCATGCAACTTTATCGCAATAGGTCCAAAGCGTCGATTACTAAAAATAACACAAGGAATGATCTGGCTATTTTTTTCTTGTTATAACCATCTTCATTATTTGTGAAAAAATATTTTATTTATTATTTTTGCAATAAATGATGAGATAAGATATATTTTATGATCATTCACACTAATGAAATAATTATTTGTTGGTGTCTTTGGAACAAGATGAAACTTCATGAAATGAACTTTGTAAATTTCACTAAGCTTATTCCAATGATGGCTCTTTAGTCATTTTCATTCGGTCAAAATCAAAAGTACGTTTTCCTACACCTTTTCCTTTGTATTCTGACTTATATTGTGGTATGTTTCCTTACACGTAATGATAACAAATATTAGTCAAACTTTCAACTTGAGCACTTTGAAAATTTTGCTCCCTCCATTAGGTTATGTCTCTCACACCGGTTGCATCCCCTATTTTGAGATCAAGCAATGGTGGCGAAGGCTTAGTAAGAGGTCGTGGCCCACAAATTCACAATAACTATGTCACGAACTCTTGTTGAGAGTTCGAAACCCCGCGTTGTTAGCGATTTAAGTGGGGGACCAGGGTGGTGGGTTGCCGTGCTAGTCTTCCCCGAGATATAGGGGCTAGGCTCTCAAGAGCCGTTCGGGCACGGGAACATGTGGGGGAGTCCTCGGTTGCAAAAAAAAAAAAAAAAAAAACCTCTTGCCTGAGCAGGGTGATGAGGGGTGGCAGCCCTTACATTCACAATGGCTATGGTGATGAGCTCTCGCTTAAGCGTGACAACAAGGGCCAGTAACCCTCGTCAAGATCTAGACAAGAGTCGGTGATGAGCTTGCATCTCTCTCTCCTCCCTCCTTGCCGAGATTTTATATTCCCAAGCTTTTTTGGTATTTTTCCAAAGTCTCTTTTGGTATAGCTACATATATTTGTATTATAGATCGATTAGAAAGATACTAGATTCTGGTTGATCGCTTAGGTCAATGTGTCAACCACGCGGTGAAAAGAATCTAACTTCTCATCTCAATCTTAAGTAAGCAAAAGCGGCGACCAAGCACCAATTTCAAATTACCATTCCGTCTCCTTGTTAAAGTAGATTAAATGAATGACAATGATATGCATGGGATGTGAATTTGCTTTTTAATATTCAAAGTGGTCTCGAACTTTCTTTTATCCAATCTAATCTCTGAATTTGCAAAATTCCGTTCAAAATGGTCATTGTGTTAAGAATATTGCCATGTCGCGTATGTTTTTCCATGAGAACTGCCACGTTAGCGTTTATTAGGCCGAATTCTATCTAAATGCATGAGCACACATAACATCAAGCCGTTTATAATATACGATGTTGAAGTTGTATGTAATCCACATGGATTGCTTGCATAGCAAGCCTAACGTAAAGTTAACACAATCATGGTCAAGTTAGCTAATGGTGTTAGAATTACTAACCGAAAACTACATTGGTTGATTTTTTGAAAGTTTAAGAGCTATATTGAGCAAAAAAAAAAAATTTCAAGACCCATGTTGAACATTGAAAAACTACATGGTGTATCCATATCATCATCCTATATCTAATATACGTGTCATATGAATGATGACATGATATAACGAGTCCATCACGATGTCCGTGTGATATGAATTTAAGTGTAAATCCATTCTAAATGGTAAATTTCACTCTTATAGAATTGACGTGTGGCAAAACCGATGCACAAATTGCCTAATTAGAGTAACTAACAGAACTCTTGACGGTAACGAGATTGTGCCAACTTATCCTTCGAATATTCATAGTTAGATTCTGTAAATCACGGTCAACCCAATCCCCGCTTCTTTTACTGGTTGGTTTACGTCGACTTCTAATTCCATTAGTTATATCAGCTGCTGAATTCTCAAATTGCTTCCCTCATGTTTGACCACCCAACGACAAGCCATAGTCCACTTTGGCACAGTGTTCTTGTCCAACGTTCAACGTTCAAATCATTGGTCTTATCTTTCACAGATGAGAACAAAATACACATGGGAAAAAAAAGATTATTAAATACCTGTGCATTGATAGCATCTTCCGTCGATTTTGCACCTGTGATGAGATAATCTGTTGTTAATTTGCAGATGCAACTGAAATGTACTCGAGTTGACTCTTCTTGTATTATAATCTCTTAAATTCAGGCGTACGTTTCTAATTTCATTTCTTCACGGATGTCTGCACAATATCGTCGCACCAATCGCAAACACCGACTGGCTAGACATGATCATCGAGTACTAGGTATAAAGGCATAAGTATATAACAATCGGCATATACCCTTTCGAGTCATGTCGTTGTAAGAAGATTTCTTTACGTCATGTGGCAAGACAGATGGGCTTCAGGTTTTTTCTCACGGTTTGACATTTATAATATTATTTGTATCGCATTCTTCTGGAAAGAGGATGAGAAAGAAAGCCTTCCTTGAGGGCTTTCCCTCCGTTTTCCATGAAAGCGAACCCCTTTCTCTTTCGTCTCGGTCAGGTATGAGATCTCATGACATTCATCATTTAAACTGAAGAGATCATGTCCTAAGTCCATTTGAAGTAAGACCATGGGACAAGAAAAGGGTTCTCTTTGCTCCCTCCTTTGGTCCTTGTTAAAAGGATGAGGAGCTTGGGTAACCATCTCACCAACCCAACGGATTCTTTGATTTGAGCCATAACTGCTCATCATTGTTCTTGTTTCCAAAGCTTGAGGTTAGCGAACTCGATATTGTCTTGTAATTCTACTGGCACACTGGTGAACAATAACCCGCTCCATATGAGAGTAGACATGTCTCCTTTACAAGATTCATCATGTCCTCAAGTACCGATGGTCTTGCCCTTGGGGAGACGGTGAATGCGAGAAGCGCTGGTAACCATGCTTGGTGTTACAATAGGAGACACTTAAATCGAAAAAAAAAAAAAAAAAAAAAAAAACTAAAAATTCATGCATTCTTCCAACCATTTTTTTTATTGGTGGGTTTCAATACAGATACCTCATCGTGTTCATATTTAGTTAAGTTTATATATGAATGATATCTATAATTTATAATCCACCAATTAAAAGTATGTTTAGATAAAATTTCCTTTGATTAGAATGGATGATAAATATGGCAGGAACTAGAGTACAAGCGATTAGATGAATGTTCACCAAACATAGAGAAAAGTATAAAAAAAAGTTCCAAACCTACTGCAATTGTGCCAATTCAATTATAAACATTTCAATTGTACCAATACTTTTCATATTTTGTCAATTGAGTATATCTGATCAACTTTGGTTGGAAATCGTCGACGTCGGCGCTGTCCATTTTACGTGTTATGACGGGCGCTATTGTGGACATTTTGAAATAATATTTTGAATTTTTTGTTCTTTTCTTTTCTTCTTATTATTTTTTTGTTTTTGTTTTTACTTTTTTTTTTCTGCTTCATTTTGGCCAGTGGAGGCCAGAAAGCCCTCGGACAAATCTGGTGAGGGCCTCTTTGCACCCTTGCTCACAATTGGGGGGGTGGGGGGGAAGGCCTTAGCGAGGTCCGTGACCTCGTAAATGGTCGGTGAGGGTTTGTTGGCCCTTGCTTAGTTGCCGATGACCATGAAATGAAAAAAAGAAAGGAAAAAAAAAATCTAATTTTTAAAAATTGTAAAAGTTGTCTATGTGACTCGGTTGTGCCATGGAGGACAACTAGCATTCACATCAGTGATTTCTAGCCAAAATTGGTTAGAAAAACTCAATTGACAAAATTTGAAAATATTTAGGACTAAATGACATAATTGAAAGGTTTAAGCTGAATTAAAATAAGTGTAATAGGTATTTTTTTTCCCAAAAAAGAATTGTGTGAATTTTTTGGCTACTTTTCCCCCAAACATATGAAAGGTAAGATGGGAAATTGTGTGAATTTAAAGATTGATTGTGGGCTAGGTAACACTGATAACGACACGCGATACGCGATATGATATGACACGACACACCAACAAATTATTTCTTAAAAAATAAAGAATTTCGACACGTTAGGACATGTTGTATATTAAATATATATTTTATATATAAATGATAAATTATCATTTTTTTGATTATTTTAATCAAATTAATTTGATTCAAATTCACAAATAAATAAATAATAAAAAAAGAGTGTAGAATGAATTTATACTAAAAATCGCGAGTCATGGGAAGTGAGAATTGGAAGAGAAGACAATACTAGGTTTTATTTATTTATTTATTATTTTTTACATATTTACATTATGACCCTTCATTTATTGAAAATTTTCAAAATTGACTCCATGCGTATTGAAATTCTAAACTTGCGTGTCAAGAGAGTTGACCATATGTCGGATTTTAATTCTTGTTGATTGCGTGTTAGAATATGTTGGACACGACATGAAGGCTTCAGAAAAGTATTGGTGTTTGCTAGATTATGGGTGCACATGTATGTAGTGCATGCAACAATTACTTATGAGATAGAACCATAAGAAGGGTTTAGGAAGATTCAAATGGGTTCAATCACTTTGGTATATAATCTTCCATAAAAGAGAAGGATATAGTCACAAAGCATGTTCTTCTCCTCATTGAAGCCTATCGATGTTACATTTTTCTCTATCTATATTTTCCAACATTGCTAATCTCAAATCATGCTTATTATACTTGGTGGTTACAATCTATGAACATCACTCGTATGCAAATTTAAGCTAAAATTAAACGTGAGTGATCCCCTTGATGTGCTCTTGGTTAATTAGGTTTGGGGATACTTGTAACTTACAAGTTGTAAGGCCCCAAAACATGTAGTTTGGTGTTTGGAAGTTTTCGAAACTAACAATGGCATCGAATCAAATCTATTTACTATTAAAAGCAAGATGTTTAATTACGATTTCTTGTCACAAGTCAAAGTTATCATTCTTTATCAATGGAGTATCACTTGCTTAATCCATCCTCTCATCTCTTATCACAATCGTCGACCTCCCAAAACGTGATGTAACAGCCTCTTAATTATATTCGACCTTCGACGGGTTGGGACCAAATCGGCCGACTGCCTTTTCCCACTTTGAAAATATGGCAATTGACGCGATTTTTCGTACAAGTTACTTCCTCTTCCTCTTCCCCCAACGTCTCTCTACTTATAAATCCCCATAATCATCGGTTGCTTCAAGACATCCAAACACAATCCTTCACAAAACCCTAGCTAGCTAGCTTGTTGTTTCACAAATCAATTAGCATTTTACGAGAAAATGGGCAACAAAAGCTCTGCGAAATCCAAGACCGATTCTCAGGAAACAAGCACCACCAAGAAGAGCGCCTTCAACGGACTAGGCAACCTCATTAGGCTCCTTCCGACCGGGACCGTCTTCTTGTTCCAATTCCTCAACCCAGTCTTCACCAACAATGGCAAGTGCCACACCGTTAACCAGTACCTTAGTGCCATTCTAATCGCGGTTTGCGGCTTTTCGAGTTGTTTCGCTTGCTTCACTGATAGCTACAAGGGGCTGCTCGGGTTGACCTACTATGGCATCGCCACGACCAAGGGCCTCTGGCCGGGCTCGAGCTCCGTGGACTTATCGGGGTATAAGCTACGGTTTTCAGATTTTGTCCACGGTTTCATGGTGGTGATTATTTTCGCCGTCCTGGTATTGTTGGACACGAACACCATGATGTGCTTCTATCCATCTTTCCAGAATAGGGAGAGGACTTTGACCATGGCTTTGCCACCCGTGGTCGGTGCGATCTCAGGCGTGGTGTTCGCGTTGTTCCCGACCAAACGCCATGGAATCGGGTATCCCGCTTCAACTGAGACTAAGACTACCTCAGAGACCGGTACTACCTCGGAGAGCAAAGCCTAGAGGAGCTTGATGATAAACATAAGTACATATATGCATGATCCAATGTAATAACATGCCTATTTCCAAATACTTGCATCCACGACTTCTCATTTAGACTCATGTGCTCAACGAGAAGCATGTAAATACGATCGTACGTGCTTGTTGCCGTAGATCCTACATTTTATTTGTGGTGAATGATCTATCTGTATTGGAATCGACAGATTCATCAATGTCTTTTTACTAGTCTGTAAGCACGAGTGGCATATTAATCGTAGTCAACTTCTTTTACGTCAGTCGAATTTTATTAAAAAAATTCGGACTTTTTAAAGTTAGTTATCTCTTAAACTAAAGAAAATTACTCCTTAAGATCTCGACATTTCAACAACGAGCGAATTGGACGACGGCTTCCTTCTTTTTCTTTCCCTTTTTCTCCCTCTTTCTTCCTTCCCGTTTTGCTCCTGGATGCATCTGATAACCGTGCATGACCTCAATCCGTCAATCACTGTGCAAGACGCAAGAGCTTACCTTGACCAACAGCCGTGATCGCGAGTCCGCCCTCAGACCCTCCGTGCCGGCAACTTCGCTGCCGTCTTCAGAGGCCCGTCCTCAAGCACCCAACGCCTTTGTATCTCCCTCCGCGCCCCTCTCTGCACCTGCCAGTATTGAGTTGAGCTGGGCTCGTGATGCCAGATCCGACGTCGCCCAAGCGTGGCCTGGCTATGGCTGCCTGAGGCAGGGTGGCCACTTCGGGGGGGGGAGGCTGGGTCGTGAACCGGAACCCTCCTATGACCTCGTCAGAAAGAGGGGAGGGGAGATTCAGGCCTCATTGATCTCAGACGATGCGAGATTTAGCATGGGTGGCGACGCCGGGGTGATCACCAAGCCTTGAAAATAGGAGGGGGGATCCAGAGAGCGGAGGCGGGAGCTGCCGCTGATGCGAGGTAGATGGTGGAGCTAAAGTCCGGCGGGTGAAGAATGTACAAGTAAGATGACAGTGACATACTCACTGAAATTCTCACGTAACCTTTTGACGTGATACTATTGAGGAAAGATTGGGCTCTAGGCGATTTTGGCGGTTGGTGACAAAAGTTCATCCGTGTTTTCTGCTCCAAGGTATATTCTCGAGTGCTTCTCATACGTCATAACAATTTAATATTTTTAATAAAGAATATGCATTAATTTATATTAGTCGGTCCAGTTGAGCCTTGCTTCCTAGAGTTTCTCACCAGCAATGGATCAAAGTCTTGTAGACAATGGAGTGTAGTCCAAGCTGTGACTAATATCCAAGTAAACACGCGACTCAAGACTGGATGAGGTGTGATTATCGGCGAGGCATTCATCACATGAGTCCTTGTCGATGGCCATACCGATCACAAGAGTCTTTGTCGATGGCCATGTTTATCAATAACCATGATCAGCTATTGATATACAATAGCGGCTGGGTGATGATCGTCATCGTAAAACTAATTGCAGAAAACATAGATTGAAAGGAATCGATCAACAGCCGAATGAGGAACCATGTGAAAACTAACCCTCTGGTGGGTAAAGTGGGTGCGAATTTCAGGCAGAGTGGTATTTGAAGTTAAAATTGCTTGCGGATAAGCCAATGGAGCACAAGAGGTCAGATTTGAAGACGAATTCAAAGAAGTAACTTCTTGGATGAGAGTCAAAGTGGCGACAAGTAAACGTCCGGAATTAAGGGGAGAATTTGAAGTAGTAACCGCTTGGACATAAAAAGTCGTGGCAATATGAAGATGCGGAGCCCGAAGGTTTTGAGATGTGAAGGCATAGTTAAAACTGCTGAAGAGCTGTTTTATGGATAGTTATGTTGTAAATAAGTACTAGTGCTTGCGTGCAGTGGAGCCACCCTAGAACAAACAAACAAAATTTGTTACCTTTTAATTCTCTTTCAGTTTTGGCATCGTAACTGTATTTTACAAATATCTCGTTATCGGTTAGATTTGTTAGAACTAGTACGAGCGCCTAGAGGGGGTGAATAGGTGATTAAGATGATTTTATAAAACGTAATAGAATGTATAGACGTTTTATTGGATGATGGACTAAGAGATTGAAAAACAATAATCGATGTATGTGAAAGCAATGTAAAGTAAAAGGATTAGGGATAGAGAATTAAGACTCCAAGTTTATAGTGGTTCGGCTTAGACCAAGCCTACGTCTACTCTCCCGCACGGACAGCCCACTGGCTGGATTTCACTAAAAATCAAAAAGAGAATTTACAGTCTCACGCCCTTGATTCTACTGTGTAGAGACTCTACTACACTTCCTCAAGATCTCACCAAACTTCAGTCTCTCTTTTGATTACAAGTATAGCTCAAGGAATAAGATCACAAAAGAACAAAGAGATTCAGACTTTGAAATTCCTCTATCTGGCACTCTTGAACAACTTGAGTGTCTCCCTTAAATACTTCTTCACGCCTTCATTACCGTTGGCGCATTCTAAAGAAGTTCTTCCAATCAACCCGTTTGACAGAATCAATTAAGAGAGATCTCGAGCTTCTCAAGGAAAATGACGATAGCCCATCAATCCTGCTCGCCCATACAATCAGGATCTTGGTTTCCATAAGTAGAACCTTCCAAGTATGATTTGCGGATCTAGAGAATCTTATTTATTCGAATACGAATAAAAGATCTTGAAGTGCTAATTCCAGTCGTGAGATATTCCATAACCGTTAGAATCAAAACCATACTTGAATTGATTAGAATAAGACTTTAACTTTGTCGGTCTGGAAACTGTCCATGAGAGTAGACTTTGAAACTTGAGTCTGGAGGTCTTCAGACTTTGTCAGTAGAGTCTGCAAGTCTTCAAACTAGACTGATGGAAATGTTTTGTCGACTTCAAAACACATTAAGAGGATTTTGCTAACAAGATTCGGTATGTATTTTAGTTGTAACTTTCAAATCTTTGCTGTCTATTAAATTCCGGTGTTGTATCTTTGTGTCACCATGCTTTGTCGTTGATTAAAATCCGGCAAAGATTTGTGTACTATGGCGTTGATTAAAGTCTGTTGTAGTATATCCATCGCTTTCCTTGTATTGCAGTAATACATCTTGTCCAGAATTGTCATAGGACCTGCCTTTTCTTATAAAAATTGAAAAATGACTTTCGATGAAAAGTATTTCGTCATCCTATCCACTTAGCAAAAGAGTTACAGAACCTCTTTCATGGATTTCCTAGTGTTCTCAAGGTCGCATGATACCCTCTGAACTTTAAAATGTAATCGAAGTCACATCTTCCCTGCTGTCTGAATTATGGTTGAAGTTCAGTTGGCACATTTAAATTAATTAAGGGTCCGTTCGTTTCGCGGAAAATGAGCCATTTTCGGAAAACATTTTCCCAATAGTCATTTTCCAGGAAAATGATAATATTTTCTGGTATTCGGTTAAAACCTTAAAATGTTTCTGAAAATATTTTCCGGTGTTAGGTAAGGAAAATATTTTCCTCTCATTAGATTGGTGAGCCGCAGCGTCAAGCTCAAGGCTCGCCAGATCGATGAGCGCGAGTTTGAGATTGACGAGCTTGAGGTTCACTTGGTCTGATGACTAACCAAGAAAAAAAGATGGGAAACAAAAAAAAATAAAAATAAAAATAAAAATAAAAATAAAAATAAAAATAAAAATAAAAATAAACGAGAAAGAAAAAAAGAAATTAAAAATAATTCGAATTAAAAAAGAAAAAGAAAATTAAAAGATAATTCGAATGAAAAAAGAAAAGAAGAAAAAGAAAGGGAAGGAGGAAGTTAGGATTTGTAGAGGTGTGGAAGAGAGATCAAGTGAGGAAAATGTTTTCCACTTTTCAAAAGTGGAAAACATTTTCCCTACTTTAGAAGACTTTTTTCTTTTGATGGAAAACATTTTCCTCAAGAAATTTATTTTCCGTGAAACGAACGCCGGAAAATCCGGAAAACGTTTTTCCGGAAATTGTTTTCTGCGAAACGAACGGACCCTAAGTGAATAATCTTTCTATTGTTTTGTCAATAGCTAAAGGGTGTGTCATGAGCTTATTGTAAAAACTTGTTCGTGCCACTCATGATTTTGAATCCATAGACCCACCGGAATTTTGTCCAAAGGGTTTGCTGTCCAAATATTTCATATCTTCGCAAGGGCCATTTTACACAAACGTTAAGGGCGTGTTTGACAATTTGCCAAATAGTGACTGATTTTATTCTTTTGTTTCCAGAAATATATTTGAAATTGAAATCCATTTGGTTTGTTCCTAAGAAAAGATTTGGAATAGAATCAATGAGTAAAAAAACAAAAAAAATTGCTTCATTGTTTCTAGGAACGATTCAAGAATCAAGCCAACCTAAATTTCTTTTTTCTCTTCTTCTTTTCTTCTTGTTCTTCTTCCATCACTGCCGGTCTCCGATGACCAATTGAGCAGGGTTTGGCGAGCTCGCTGGAGGCTCACCCAACCATCGGCAAGCGTCGCTTGGCCGGTCAAGCCTTGGCTGGGCAAGGCTTGACCTTGCCTAGATTTGGCGAGGCCGAGCTCGCCCAATCACCGGTGGGGCTCAACCTCGGTAGTCGCGAGGTCAGCTTGGCCCAGCCAAGGCTCGACTAGAATCAAACCAACCCAAATTTCTTTTTTCTCTTCTTCTTCTTCTTCTTTTCTTCTTGTTCTTCTTCCTACTCTCTTTTTCTTTCATTGCCGCAGGTCTTTGGCGATTGGTTGAGCGAGGTTTGGCGAGCTCACTGGAGCCTCACCTAGCCATCGGCAAGCCTCGCCTGGCTGGGTGAGGCTTGACCGAGCCTTGGCTGGATAAGCCTCACCTAGTTGGGGCGAGGCTTGGCGGTCTCGCTAGGGGTTGGCGACACTTTGGCTAGGTTGTCGGCCCTTGTCTAGCTAGTCACCGGTCATCTCAAGGCCGGTGATTGGCCAAAGGTTGAAGAATAAGAGAAAGAAAAGAAAAAAAGAAAAGAATAATAAAATTATTAAAAAATTAAAAGAAAATGGTTTGGATTAGCATTTTGAGGACGATGCAAAATGCAATTCTATTATGGGAAATATTTTTTGGATAATTACCAATCGCCTTCAAATGCTTAAAAATTGTTCTCGGGAATGTAATAAAAAAAATAATTTCTTATTAGAAATTATTTATGAGAATAGAATGGTTGCCAAATGCACCCTAATTGTACGAGTATAGCAGTTCGCGACTAAGGAAGTGCACGGGGATGCGCACCCCTTATTGTTATCATTGGTTGTTGACCCGCGCTTTGTGCGTCGAATTTCGAGTAAAATTCATTGCGTCGACATATTAATATTCAAAATCATAGAAATTTGAATTGAAAAGAAAGTAGAAATTTAAATATATTGCAGATGATTTCTACGAATATTATCTCCTACAAATAATATATTATCCATGAATATAATCCCTTTCAAACATAATAGTGGACAATCCTTTTCGTTCTACACTTAGTCCGGTCGCGAGAGTTATTGGGTTGGTTAAGATTCATTAACGAATATATCTCAAGTTGCCCCATCAACGATGGCTTGTGCAATGAAAACAAGTTTCTTGGAACCACATCCGGAGCTTTCTATCTCGATAAGCTATCCAGCACTATTGAAGTGGGCTATCACGACTTTCTCACTAAGGCGCGAATTTGAAGGAGTAACTGCTTGGATGTGAAAGGTCGTAGCAATATGAAGATGTGGAGCCAAAAGGTTTTGAGATGTGATGGCATGGTTAAAACTGCTGCAACTGTTGTATGGATAGTTATTTTGTAAATAAGTACTAGTGCTTGTGTGAAGTGGAGCCACCCTCGAACAAACAAACAAAATTTGTTACCTTTTAATTATCTTTCAATTTTTGCATCGTAACTGTAATTTACAAATATCTCGTTATTGGTTAAATTTCGATATGTATTTTAGTTGTAACTTTAAGATCTTTCATTATTTATTAAATTATGGTGTTGTAACTTTACGTTACCATGCTTTGTTAAAATCCAACAAAGATTTGTGTACTTTGACATTGATTAAAGTCCTTTGAAGTATATCTATCGCTTTCCTTGTGTTGCAGTAATACGTCTTGTCCAGAATTGTCACAGGACTTGCCTCCCCTTATAAAAATTGAAAAATGACATTGAAAAATGACTTTCGATGAAAAGTGTTTGGTCATCCTATCCACTTCCAGCAAAAAATTACAGAACCTCTTTCATGGATTCCTAGTGTTCTCAAGGTCGCATGATACCCTCTGAACTTTGTAAAGAAATCGAAGTCACATCTTCCCTGCTGTCCAAATTATGGATTGAATTTCACTTGGCACATTCAAATTTATTAAGTGAATAATCTTTCTACTGTTTGGTCCATAACTAAAGGGCGTGTCACGAGCTCATTGTAAAAACTTGTTGGTGCCACTCATGATTTCGATTCCAAAGACCCACCAGAAATTTGTCCGAAGGGTTTGCTGTCCAAATATTTCATATCTTCGGAAGGGCCATTTTACACAAACGTTAAGGGCACATTGGGCAATTTGCCAAATAATGACTAATTCTATTCTTTTGTTTCCGAGAAAAAATTTGGAATAGAAATCCGTTTGATTTGTTCCTGAGAAGAAATTAGGAACAGAAATTTGTTTGATTTGTTCCCGAAAAGAGATTTGGAACAGAATCAATGAGTTAAAAAGAAGAAGAAGAAGTTGTTTCTTTATTCTTAGGAACAATTCTAGAATTAAGCCAATTCATTTTTTTTTTCTCTTCTTCTTTTCTTATTGTTCTTCTTTCTACTCTCTTCTTCTTCCATCATCGTCGGTCTTTGGCGATCGGTTGGGTGAGGCCTGACGAGCTCGCTGGAGGCTCAAGCAGCCACCGGCGAGCCTCGCCTATCCAAGTGAGGCTTGATTGAGCAGCCGAGGCTTGGTCGACGAGGTGCAGGCTGGCGACACTTTGGCAAGGTCATTGGTCCTCGTCTGGCCGGTCATCGGTCATCCCAAGGCCGGTGACCGGCCAAAGATTGAAGAATAAGATAAAGAAAAAAAAAAGGAAAAGAAGAAAAAAAAGAATAAAATTATTAAAAAATTAAAAGAAAATGATTTGGATTAGAAATTTTGAGGACGATGCCAAACGAAATTCTATTCTAGGAACAAAAATTTTGGACTATTACCAAATGCTTTAAAATGCTTAAATTTTTTTTTTCAAAAACAGAATAAAAAAGAATAATTTCTTATTGGAAATTATTTTCGAGAACAAAATTGTTGTCAAATGCACCATAATTATACGAATAGGGCAATTCGCGACTGAGGGAATGCATGGGGATGCACACCCATCCTTATTGTTATCATTGGTTGCTAACCTGCGCCTTGTGCGTCGAATTTCAAGTAAAATTCATTGTGTCGAGATATTAATATTCAAAATCATAGAAATTTGAATTCAAAAGAAAGTAGAAATTTAAATATATCGCAGATGATTTCTACGAATATTATCAACTACAAATAATATATTATCCATGAATATAATCCCTTTCAAAGATAATAGTGGACAATCCTTTTCGTTCTACACTTAGTCCAGTCGCGAGAGTTATTGGGTTGGTTAAGATTCAATGACAAATATATCTGAAGTTGCCCCCTCAACAATGGCTTGTGCAATGAAAACAAGTTTCTTGGAACCACCTCCGGAGCTTTCTATCTCGATAGGCTATCCAGCACTATTGAAGTGGGCTTTCACGACTTGTGAGATTAATTGTGTTCTTTATTTAGCTGTAACACTTGATGTCATAAAAAATTAATTACCATTAATTATTTACATATAGCTACAGGCAAAAATTGTCCAAAATATTTTAAATTTATTGCACTTTTGCCAATTGAGTCTTAAACTTTTCATTTGTGCCAGTGAGTCTTAAACCCTCTTACGTTTTGACAATTGAGTTCATTTGGCTTATTTAAATTATAAATTACTAACGTGGATACCAACTTTCTTACTTGGCACCGTAAGCATTGATGCGGACAATTTGTAATGATATTTCAATATTATTTTATCAATTTTATTTACTTTATCCTTTATCCTTTTTTTTCTTCTTTTACTAACTAAGGGCAATGGCACTCTCGCCCAGATAGGGGGAGGGAAAAAAAGAAAAAAGAAAAAAGAAAAATAAAAGAACAAAAAATAAAAACTATAAAAATATTATTAAAAATTGTCTACGTTAATGCTGGTAGTGCCATGTAGGACAACCTAGGACAACCTATATCCACGTTAGCGATTGTTAAGTAAACTTGATAGGATGAACTCAATTGATAAAACATGAAAAATATTTATGATTCAATTGATAAAATTAAAATGTTTAAGACTGATTTAAAAAAAATGCAATATGTTTGAGACTTTTTGGACAATTTTCACTATAAATACGCCCCTAAAAGAGGGAAACTTGGAAAGAAAAGGAGGATCACCACCTAAACTCATATTTCCATCCCATGTTTTGGTTCGTTTCCTTTTTACTCGTGGTTTACTGGCATGGATATCATCTCACATTTATATTTAACTAAGTTTGTGTGTGGATAATGATCGTAATTTAATCCACCAATTAAAAGTA
Organism: Eucalyptus marginata; assembly: GCA_014182565.1. Lineage (NCBI taxonomy): Eukaryota > Viridiplantae > Streptophyta > Magnoliopsida > Myrtales > Myrtaceae > Eucalyptus > Eucalyptus marginata. Next base: position 18,541,580 of record CM024586.1, on the reverse strand, counting down.
TGGTTGGAGAAAGTTTCCATCAATTAGGATGGAGGAAAATATAGTCCGAACTAGAATGCAATTGAGTAGATGCACATGGTAACTTATATGTAAAAAAAAAAAAAGATTGTGGGTGCACCCATGTACGTGACGCATGCAACAACCTGCACATGAGATAGAATCATAAGATGGGTGTAGGAAGATTCAGATGGGTTCAATCACTTTCGGACTTAACCTCCCATAAAAGAGATTATAGTTCTAAAAGCATGATCTTGACCTCATTGAAGCCTGCTGAGGCTATAATTTCCTCCATTGCTGGTTGGATGAAATTTTCTCAAACCATGCTTATTATAATTGGTGATTACAAGTTATGAATATCACGTACATATAAATTTAAACTAAAATTATAAGCAGATGATCTTCATCCACCAATCAGAAACATGGTTGAATGACATTACCTCTATATAAAGTGTGGGTTTGGTTAATTAGGTTTAAAGATACTTGTAAGGCCGAAAAACATGTGCTTTGGTGTTAGCAAGTGTTTGACACTTAAAGATAATGTCGGACTAAGTCTAGTTACCATAAAATGCATTACGCTGAGTATGATTTCTTGTGACATGTGAAAACTATCCTTTTTAATTAATGGAGTATCACTCGGTCACTCCATCCTCTCCTCTCTTCTCACACTCGTCAATTTCCCAAAACGTGATGAAACGATCTCTTGCTCGTCATAAGATTCGACCATCGAACTGAAATTTAACAACTCTCTACGGTTGTACGCAAAACCTTCACACTATAGAATATGGCAATTTCATTTTTCGTACAAGCAACTTCCTCTTCTTCTTCCCCAACTTCGCTCCACGTATAAATAACCTAATTGGTGCTTGTTTAAAAGACACACACAAACACAACTCCATATACTTCATAAAACCCTAGCCAGCTTGCTATTTTTGCAAAGCAATAGGCATTTTCCAAAAGAAAATGGGCAACAAAAGCTCTTCGAAGTCCAAGCCCGATTCTCAGCAAACAAACACCACCAAGAGGATCGCATTCAATGGACTAGGCAACCTCATTAGGCTCCTTCCCACCGGGACCGTCTTCTTGTTCCAATTCCTCAACCCCGTCTTGACCAACAACGGCAAGTGCCACGCTGTTAACAAGTACCTAAGTGCCCTACTAATCGGAGCTTGTGGCCTTTCGTGTAGTCTTGCTTGCTTCACTGATAGCTACACAGGGAGTGACGGGGAGACCCACTACGGGTTCGCCACGGCCAAGGGCCTCTGGCCTAGCTCTAGCTCTAGCTCTAGCTCGAGCTCGAGCTCGAGCTCTGGTGGTTCTGTGGACTTGTCGAAGTATAAGCTTCGGTTTGGAGATTTCGTCCATTCTTTCTTTGTGGTGATTGTTTTCGCAGTTCTGGTGTTGTTGGACAGCAACACCATGCGGTGCTTCTATCCGTCTCTCGAGAATACGGAGAAGACTTTGCTCATGGTCCTGCCAACTGTGATCGGCACCACCTCAGGCGCGGTGTTCATGATGTTCCCAACCTCGCGCCACGGAATTGGGTATCCTTCAAGTGACACTAGCACTACCTCGGAGAGCAAAGCGTAAAGAGCTTGACGATACACATAAGTACACACATACATGGAACAATGTAACCACATGCTTGTTTCCAAATACTTGCATTTACGACTTCTCGTAGTAGACTAATTTGCTCTAGAACGAATGTGTGATTACATGTATTTGTTTCCGTAGATCTTACGTTGTATTGGTAGATAAAGGATCTATTTGTTTTGGAATCAACAAATTCATCCATATCTTTTGATTAGCATCTCATCACGAGTGCCATATCAATTATGTTCAACTTCATTTACGGCCGCCATATTTTATTTCAAGGATCCAAATCTTCTAAAGATGGCTTTCTTTGAAGTTAGATAATGTTACCCCTCAAGATATGAGCAATATTAGCAATGATCAAATTGGACGTTTCAAATCGGGTCTACTTTTTTTTCCTTTTTACCCTCTTTCTTCTATCTCATTTTCCCCCTGTACGCATCTGATGACTGTGCATGACCTCAGTCGCTCGATCACTTTCCGCGACGCAGAGCCAACCTCGACCTACGGCCACAACCGCGCCTCCTCCACCAGACCCCATGCGCCAGCAACGTCGCCGCCCGTCCTCGAGCACCCAACGCCTTTGTATCTCCCTCAGCGTCCCTCTCTGCGCCTCTGGGTCTCGGGTTGGGCTGGGCTAGCGAAGCCAGATCTGGCGCCTCCTGGGGCAGGGTGGTGACGCCGGGGTGGTTGCGACCTGGGTTGTCTCAAGGTCTCGGCGACCAACCCTCAAACAGGGGTGCTGTGAACGCGAGCTAGACGGTGGAGCTCAAGTCCGGCCAATGGACACGACCTAGACTACGGTGACTGGAGGCACCAGCCGTGAGGGGACTGGGATTGACGGGGCGCGGTGGCTGCATCAGTGGCAGACGGAGGAGGGTGGAGAGAGAGAAACTTGAGAGAGAAAATGGTATTGAGGGAAGATATGAGCTACAGGCGATTAGAGGTAGCTCACAAAATTTTATTCGTGTCTTCTTTTCTAAGTTATATTGTTTTCCTGAGTGTTTCATACGTCATAATTGCTTAATATTTAGGATTAAGGATATACATTAATAATTTTATGTACCTTAGCCGCTCAATAGAACCTTAGCTTCCTAATGTTTCTCTGACATTGGAGTACAGATGAAGCTGTGGCTAATAATGAATAATTTGTACTTACTTACCAAAAGTGTATAGTGTTGTCGGACAAAAATTAGCCTTCAACTTTGTTAAGCATGTATTGATATTTATAACATATTCACAAAACCTATATCAAAAGCATTTGGAAAAATTCGCAATGAATACATTTTGATCAATTTGAAAGGTCTTGGAATCTTAAAATTGACTTGACAATATGCGTTACAACCTCAAGATCAAATTTCGTGGAGGAATTTCTCCAAAATACGATTAGAAAAAAGTTAATTATGAATTTGGTCGGTTACTACTTCCCTCAGTTAAATTTACAAGACTTCTTGTTTTATTGTTCATGGGTTGTTAACCATGCCCTCAACCATAAACTTAAATTTTAGTTTGAATGCGAAGAAAGCATGAGCTATATTCAATATCAATCAAAATCACTTAAAGATTAGACAAAAGACCAAACGAATGATTTTCTCACAAATTGAATTTAACAACGTTAAATTGTCAACAGATTGATTGATTCATGATCATAAAAAAAGGAGAAATGCGTTTTTTCAACTTTAAAACATAGTTTTACTTTAAAATAGATACTTATTTTATTTTTTAAAAATACCAAGATGAAAGGGGGATTCGTTAACTAATTTCTTTTTAAAAACTTAGCTAATAATGGTGTCAAGAGATGAAATAGTGCGATCAATTTTTTTATATGTGAGAGGTAAGGTTAACTATTAACATTGAACGAAATCTCGTGGTTAAAGGGTAGTTTGGTCAGTTAACATAAAATAGCGGGTTTTAGCTAGAAGTGGTGTGGAAATAGCGTCACTTTATAACAAATATAATCTAATTTTGGTATTAATCATGGGAAACTTTTTGGGGGCATAAAGGCAAGTGGGTCTGGCCCAAGAGGGGCCAGCATAGTTCGGCAGGCGGGGTCTCAGCCTCAACATCTGAAAATTGGTCATCGTCAACATCTCATGAGATACTTGTTCCTCTGATTGGTTCAAAAATGGATTAGGGAAAAACGTGGCGTGATGCATTAGCAAACTCTGGAACGAAATCAAAATCACATCCTCCTGGCTGTCCAAATCTCGGATTGAAGATCATTTTCTATCGTTTCGCATGACCAAAGAGTGTGTCATGAGCTTGTTGTAAACAAATGTTCATGCCACACATGGCTTAGATTCCATATGCCCATCAGAAGTTTGTCCAAAGCGTTCTAGATTTAGTCCATTTGTTTGATCCCATAAAGATTTCAAGGTGAGGAGCCGACTAGTTGTGTTTGTTAATCTCGAGGGATATTCAGTCGGTTAAGATTCAATATCGAAATGTGTCTTATGTTGCTCGATTGGTGATTGTAAGTACAATGAATTCAATTTCCTAAGAGCCGGCCTAAGAGCTTTTATCTCTATATAGGGATCCAGTACCCAATGACGAGGGAATGTCAGGACATGTGAGATTAATCGTGATACTTCCAATAAGTTAGAACACTTCAAGCCCCTAAAAAGGGATACACAACTCTTCCTCCAACATGAAGGAGAGACCATATAAAAATTATCAGTGGAAGCCCAGAAATTGGGCTTGGCTAATGCAATAAAAATAAGAAAAAAAGAAAAAAATTTGCAGTTCACCCTATAATTTTTTAGGCTTTTACTTGCCATATACTTCTACAAGGGTATCTCACCTTCAAAGCCATCTGTCTTGCCTTCTTTTGTTGTCTGAGAGGGTCTTTCCTAGGCTTACAACCTGTTTTGACAACGTCAACCTTGACTATGTGGTGGTCTGAAGTGCCCTTAGATGAGATCACTGAGTATGAGTTGGGCACAAACTTGTAAGGTGCCTCTGGAGATGCCCAGACGTAGTCCACACGTGTGCCGTACTTGCACGTGCCTTGCACATCTTGCAAGAGCCAAAAGAAAGAGATTAGACTCATGGGGAGTGCTCTTTTTCTTTTTATGGAGGCAGGTGAGCTAGGTAGGACTAGGAACACGTACTTTGACCTTTTGCAACGATGACCACGGGCTCACAGTCCCCAGCAGAGTTCTTTGCATCTTTGTAATCTTTCCCCTTCAAGAACTTGGTCACTTCAACCTTTGGTGTGGGCTTCCCTATGTCCTCATAGTACTACATAGGAAAGCAACATAGACAGTTTCAGAAGTACACAAACAGAAGAGAAATTATGTTTTCTTTTTCTTGAGTTTACCTTGACAATGTCCATCCATCTAGAGATGGAGTAATCTGATTCATCCAGTGAGTTGAGGCCACCTGCAAGGATGTGAGGAGGGTCATATGACTGAACAATTGCTCTGATCTGCCTCATCCTCCAGAACTCATCCAGGTGGTCCAGCTGCGTGCAGTTGAAGCTAAGCTCTCCTGCCCATGGCACATCTATGGTGGCCTTCAACACGTTCCTGGTCATCACCCACAAATCCAATCATGTCCACTGACATTGAGCTCATGTGGACTTGCGTTTGGGGATTTACGGTTAGCCCGCCATGATAGGACAGCAATTTTAACATGATTCCACAGATGACACGACTTAATTGAGATGAAGATGATAAAAATCACTGAATTTGGATTCGAAACTCGGCACTACTTGAGCATATGATTACTTTGAAGTTAAATTTTCCCTTTCTATCCCTTCTGCGGCGATAGTTTGTTATTTGAAAGGCACCAAATGGTGGGTCACGATGGGAGTGCAGTAAAACTGAAGTGAAGTTTCAGTTTCATCCCCGAGATGTGGCTACTTTTTAAGCTTCTAATCATACTAAAAACAGAGCACAACTCCCTCTCAAGAGGTTAACAGTAGCCAAAAATCTACTTGCTGATATGTCAAATGACAGACTCAGTTTAACAGATAAGAAATTTGCTGATTGACCCCTCAAGCACTCAAGTAAAATGCCTACACGGCAAGCGCTGCAGAGCACAAGATACCATGCTTTTCCTTGACCAATGCAATGATTTTAGGGAGGATGATAACGAGATGACCGAGCAAGCACCTGAAGTCGTCATCGTCAGCTATCTTCTGAACCCGCCACCGTTTGATTGGCCACCTCGACAGGATCGCGTTGCCATACTCGGGAGCCCAGCTTTCAGCGAACACATAGTCCATTCCCAGAGCACTTGCCAGGTCGGAAAGCGGCCTCATTCCCTTCTCTTCCTCAGCCTTCACATCTTGCAATGCCAAAATGTCAGCATTCACCTCCCTAAGCACTTCTAAGATGCTCTTGCCACTCCTCAGATTCTCTTCGTGATTGCTCCTGGAATTTCCCAGGGCTAAGCTGTAAGGGAAACATATCGGTGATCTGACAGGGACTTTGCTTCGAGTGTTGGCACTGCTGGTGATCATGATCGGCGAGCTCTTGGCATCATTCTCTTGAATGAAGCCAAGCAGCTTGCTATTGGCTATGGAGATCTCGTTCTCGGGCAGATTTATCGAGACCTTCAGATTCGACCTAGCAGGCCTACTGTTCACAGATGGGTGCAGAGGAGACTGCTTCAATATGCTCCTAGGCTGAGAATCAAGTCCTGGCTTCTGCTGATTATTACCAAACACGAAGTAATGTTCCTCTTCTTCTTCATGATCGAACACAGAGGTTTCATCGTGATTTGGGACGGCGGGCGCGAGAGAGAACATTGCTACATTGAATGTTGCGACCCGGATCGGCCTCTCTGGGAAAGAGAAACTGAATTGGCCATTGTTCGAACTGTTCTTGGCACCTAGCGATTCACCGGAACGGACTCTCGAGCCAAATTTTCTCAATCTCCTGACGACGATCTTTAGACGTGGCCGCTTCTTAATCAGCCTCCGCATTCTCGAGCAGAGAATCCGGACTTTTCGGCGCAGCACACTCAGTATGTGAGCTGAATGCTCAGTGCACAAAGCTTCATGGGCCATGTATCTGTTAAAGAAACAGAACGATGCTTTTTTAGCACATCATGAGCACCTTTCTTCACAAGATTAGAGCAAATGAAAATCTTTGTTCATGGCAAGATTGAGGGTCATGAGAAAGATGATAAATAAGAGAGTTAGTAGAAAACAGATGAGGACATTGGATAAAGGTTGAAAAATGTTGTAAACGACAATGTTGAGGGAGAGAGAGAGAGAGAGCCACCAAACTCCAACTACTCCAATGACAAAGGTGGAGGCTTGAGTTTGACTATAGGCACGAAAACTGTTGGGCTCCTTTTCCAAAGTACCAACTGCTACCAATCACCATGTGAACTTTGGGCCCAAAACGTAATAAATTTACATAATTAAGGATGGAAATTAGAAAATAGGGTCATGATTAAACGCAGAAGCAATGATCTTTGCGACCCTCCTCAAAAGTTATACAGCTGGGAAGTCGGTTTTCATGTGTAGAACTTCAAGAACTCGAAAGAATTATATGACGACTTGGGCGAATATATTTGCAAATAAGACTAGGTTCTGTCCCTCGGGTTTATGATCCTTCTAAGGAAAACACAACTTATGAGGAAATAACAAGTGAACGAACGTATGAAGAACAGAAAGGTCGAGCCAACGATGATTGAAGTCCGGAAAAGGTCGACTTATGTGTAGGATTGCTTGTCTTGGACGGTAGCGTACGGTGTGTTGAGAAGTCAAATGTTTTCTTTTAGGGATCTTTTATTGGTGTTAAAGTGCGTAGGTTGAACCGAAATGAAGTCACCAAAACATGAAGAAACCATGCGAATGTGTGGCCGTGCGTTGACTCTAGCGGTCCTTTGGAAAATGTTTAATAAACAAATGCTTTTTTTTTTGTTGTGGTTCTACAGTGATGGAAAAATGACGTGATTATGCGCCGGAGTGCTGCGATGTCCGGAAGTAGGAATGACGATTCATGTTGTTGTCTGCAAACTATTCGTAATTACAACCTGAATTATCTGAATGATATCACGAAAGAGTTAATTATGGCCATCATTCAAGGAGACCCTTGATTTCTGAAACATAAGCTAATTAGAGTAATTTACATACATAGTTACAAGTCTTCTGGAAGGAATACTCTATAGGTATGTTTGAATATCCATTTTGTGATTTATAACCACTTGCTCCATTTCATATGAGCCAAGTTATCCAAATGAGTATTTTGAGTAACCACACAATGTAGAGCATCTCTCATTGATGTGAGACTCTAAAACATTACAAATTCCCTGCAGGTTAATGAACCGGCATCCTTTTTAATGTTGGCTCGTATCATAATATTACCCATATATTATGTGTGGTCTAGTTCATTCCTATTATCTTTGCCATCTTACAAGTCTATTAAGAGCCATACATTGTCTAAGCTCTCTCACCCGGTATGGCTTAGTCCATCTAAGAATCGCCCATCTATTGAAGGGGGTCCTGCTCCAATACTCAATGTAGCAATTTGACGTGTTCCATGAGATTCAAGTGTTCAAAAAGAGTATCCCCTTGACCACGCAAGACGTATTTAAGGAATACGGTTTGCTTATGAATCACTCAAGAGTCTCTCTTCCTTTAAGAGTGAGTTATCATTCTTCAGATGTCTCCTTCAATCCAATATTGGATTCTCAAGCAGACAACTTTTGAAGAAAAACTCCATACTATGTCATTCTTCTATGAAAAAATAAATCGTTAGTGATGCATACGGAGAATAGCAGTAGTTAAGGAACGTCGACCCGCGACCAAAAACTATAAATTCTTGCAGGTACTTGCATCGGATTGAGACAAAGGACTGTAATCGTTTTGGGTAAACTAAGGACAATAGAAATCCCCTGCAAAGTACAACCCTCTTCATCCTACGTTCTCATGATACGCTTGAGAAAACCGTGCTGTGTACCGACGCCAACTAATGCTTTCACGTCCTAATTGAGTTGCGATGCAAACAAGACTTCCTACTCTACATGGAACTGATTTTTCAATGTTTGCCATAGCAAAATCATGAATTTCAAAATAGAAAAAAAATCTTCAAGCACAAATGGCCCTATTTGGTCGGACTTTCCCAAGGGGCTTTGGGCCCCGAAAGCCTCTTGGGGAAAATTTTTTGTGTTTGGCAAAACTTTTGAATGCTCTTTTGCGAAATGTAGGCATTCCAAATGCTCAAAGCCCAATGCTGAGGTAGGGTTGCTTTCGGTATTTGGCATTTCCAAAATGCCAAGAGTCACTGTTCATTCTTCTTCCCCACCCATCTTCTTCGCCGTTCGTTTCTTCTTCCCCCGCCTGAGAGTCGGCCGAGCTTCGTGGTGGGCGGCGCTCAGCTGCAAGCGGGCCGCCGGGAAGCCTCGCCTGAGGTCGCGCAACCTCAAGCAAGGTGGCCTGAGGTTGGATGACCTCGGGCGTCGCTGGAGGTCGAGCGGCCTCAGGCGGCGTTGCCTGGGTTGCTCGACCTCAGACGACGTTGCCTGAGGCCACGTGAACTCAGGCGACACCCTGGGTTGTGCTTGAGGTCGAGCGACCTAGGCGACATTGCCTGTGGCCGCGCGACCTCAGGCGCTGCCCTGGGTCGTTGGACCTCGGCGGCGTCGCGAGGCCGCGCGACCTCGGCGACGCCTTGGGTCGCGCGACTCAGGGCGTCGCTTGTGGTCGGCGCGACCCAGGCGGCTTGGTGGCGCCACCCAGGGCGTCGCCGAGGTGACCTCAGGCGAGCTGCTCCCCACCATCGCCTCCTCGCCACCACCAGTGCCACCGCCACCGGCCGCTCCCCCACGATCACCCAGCTGCATCTCCTCCTCCATTTTCTTTTCTTTTTTTCCTTTTTTTTTTTTTCATCTAAAAGTTGCTTTGCAAATATACACTTCTAAACAGACTTGCCTTCCCTAAATGCCTATTCACTCAAGGATACTTGGGGAAATGGCTTTGCATTTCCCCAAAGTTGAACCAAACGGGCCCAAAGTCGAATATAGGGTTCAGATGTCTGAGCACCAGACTTGACATCAAGGGCCCCACCAAGGAATTCGAGCCCAGCTGTTGGGGATCAAGGTGTGGCTACTGGGTCCCACGATAAGTTGATCACGAGCCTTGGTATTTCTATCCCAAAAAGCCCAGGTAAAAGTAGCCGGGTCATTTTACCCATGCTTCTCTCACTGGCTCCATAAAATGTTAATAGAATATGTGTCATTTTTGTAAATTCTAATTGTCCCTTTTATCAAATTTTGCATTGTTCTTCAAGGATCGCGTAATGCTTGTCTTTTCTTTTTATTGGATACATTTTAGAATCCATAGATCATCTAGTTTAGTTAGAGAGAGAGAGAGAGAGAGAGAGAGAGAGAGAGAGATTGAAGTCAAAGGCCTTTCTCTCCGATGGGCTTCCGAAGCCAGCTCTACGGGTCGGATTTTCCTCAAGCGAATCGGACATGGACATGAGCCTAATTGAAGCTGAGCGTGAAATGGGCTGCTAGGAAGGTGAGTTGGTTGGCTTGACTAGTGAGGTAACGCTGATGGACCGGGTTGAAATCAAATGGCCGGATGGGCTGATATGATGGGCCGGCTTTGGTTCCTTGCAAGCTATACTATCCCAATTGGACTCTCTCTCTCATCCATTTATTTATTTGTTTTTCTCTTCTTCCTTTTTTGTTGTATTCATTTTTTATTTTTGCAAAAATGCATACTTTACCAGTCGACGAAAATTCAGGCATCACCAATTGATAATTGCCACGGGAAGTTGAACTAGTAAGTGTTTGTGCATAAAGTGTGTGCGCTAGAAAAGGTGAGTGACATGCATGAAAATGATGAAATGTCTAATTATAGGATTTTACATTGCATAAATGTGCAGCTTTTGGTATTGCCCAGTATAGGAAGAGATCTTAATGGATTTTTGTTTATTTAATTAGAGAATAAAATAAAATAGATAAAGCAATAACGTAGAAGCATTACTCATAGGAAGCAAATAAATTTGAGGGATTAGTAAGGAGAGCAAAGTTCGCTAATCAAGCTGCAATTTTTTAGTAAAATAATAGTGAGGATGTTACGTGATAATAAGAAGAAGCGTTTTGAACTGAGAGATATAGAGATCTCATCTGAATTTTAATAAATCAACCATGTTATCTAAGCATATAGAAATTTCTATTTTCACGAAAAGAATCTCCATCCCAATATGGGCTGCATATGTATAAATATACATACATATATATGAGTAACTGATAAATTGCAGCTCACACCTCATAGATCCCCATAAAAGCTAACTAATATTCCCTAAGTTCATAACTTAAGTTCTAATATCAGCTTTGTCATATCGCAAATGCATCCCAAGATTTAGAAAATGACTGGCTATCCTTTGGAAAATATAAAGGACGGAGCCTTTAACAAAAAACAATAATTTTAAATAAATGTATTGACTACGCAGAACCTTTCATTAAATAATAGTTATAACAAAATCCAGTCAGCCATGAATAATCAAAAAGTAGAAAGTAATTAATACCCTCAGAATCGCTCTCCACGTGTATTAAAACTAAAAGATGAAAATTAATGCGATATTTAAAAAATTGGGAGAGTCGCTAACAAATTGATCTGAGTGCTGGAATAATTTTTGAAACTGCTTCCGAATAAGCTTAAAGAAACATAGCAAGATGAAAAAGGCCACATTCTTCTTAGAAAAAGAGACATGCAGGTAATTTAATTTACTTAGGAAATTATGCACCAATAACTATACCTATTAAATAGGTTTAATTCTTGAGTAATAACAAAAAAAACTTCGGAGGATTGATTGATATTGCATTTATCATGTGGTTACGACTTTTTAAGATGGTGAATAGAGGATGACAATACCATGGAAAATGTACAAAAGTACACCGTAAGTGTTAAAACTTGGCACAAATACACACTAAAATGTCAAAACTTCCAAAAAATACATGTAAGTGTTATTATTATTTTTTTTTTGAAAATTGGGACATTTAAGTATCAATTTCGATAATGATAGCTAGAAATCCGATGTAACATTACTTTAAGAATAAATGTAGTTTAAGTGGCTCATTGGAGTTCCCTGCTCAGCAATAAAAGTGCAAAATAACGTTGTTTTGCCCCAAAATTAATTTTTAATATAAATATTAAATAAGTTAAATTAAAAGCTAAATTAAAAAAAAAAGGTTTTAGCAAAGCAACGAGGGCCTTTACGTTCCTTGCCACTGTTGTTGCCGCTGTCATCACCGTTGCCTCCGCCATTGTCGGGAGGGCTGATGACTGTGGGGTGAGGGTCGGCCGGTGTCGAGCCTTGGCCCCAGCTTGCTATTGGCAAGGGCTCGTAGCCTTTTCCCAGATCCAACGAGGGTTGCCGCTAGCTAGGGCAGGGTCGTCTAGCCACGCCATAGTCAGTGACGGTCCTTGGGCCCTTTGGCCGAGGGTCGGCGGTCAGCCATGGTCGCCGGCCACTGGTCGAGGCCCGAGAACCTCGACTGACCTTTGCCCCACCGTCATGGGGCCTTTCTAATGATGATGGGGTGGTAGCAGCCGCAAGCTCTCATTGCATTGCCGCAACCCTTTTTTGAAATTTATTTTAATTAATAAATATATTAAAAATAAATTTTTGAGATAAAACGATGTCGTTTTGGGACATGATAGTCACATCAACGTTACATGGATATTCTTTTTTTTTGAAATAATTGCCATCTCAATAAAAAATATCACCGAAAAATGCTATGTCAGTATTTTGATCGGAATTTCTCGTTATTGACATTTAAATATCCCTTTCTTTTCCGACTTTAATATTTAAATATATTTTTTAGAAATTTTGATACTTAAATGTTCATTCATATCAAATTTTGGCATTTGAAATTTTGGATACTATGGGAAATGCATTTGCCAACTTGGTTCTATTCTCCTTTTGCTTTTGGCCCACGAAAATCGTCAGATAAAAACAAATTGATCAATAAATATCTATGTCACTTCAATGCTAGTATTGTCATTGCCCACGCAAGTGTCACAGGTTGGTCGATTAAGAACGATCATACACCTATGTGGCCTCAGGATTACGATCCCAAGTTAGCCTCACGGACTCTTAGCTCACAAGAATGGAGTATGAGAGTGAAACACGAGTGTATTACTTCTAAACGAGAGAGTGTGCACAGCTGAATGGGGGAGGGTCCCTTCTTTATACAAGGACGAGTCTAATCTCAACCGTTGATCCTCTCTCCAATCCAACGGTGGCATTTGAATCTACATCATCATTATAAGTCTATACATTAGGCTACTCGATGGCACCAAGCATACGAAAGGCTCAAGGGGCGTGTGTTAGAAGAAATGGCAGGGTCACCTGACACGAGAGCTGGATGGTCACGGGCTTGTCCTGTGTTGCACATGGGCTGGTCAAGCGCTGATCATGGGTCGTTCATGGACCGGTCGTGGGTTGCTCGTGGGCTAGCCCTTGCGTGTGACATGGCCCCATCACAGGCGGTCTTGGATCATGCTTCGTCCGTGGGCCGTGTCAATCTCCTCCACCTAATCGGGTGACGCCCTTGTCACGTTTGTGGCATGGAAGGTATTGATGTGTTTCTTGAACTGCCACAGAGTCTCGGACGGTTCCCAACTCGCTTCACTCTCGGGAAGGTCTTTCCATCGGACGAGGTATTCCTTCTTTGGCACACGATATTTCTTCCATATGATGCGATCTGCCATGATGCATTCAACATCCTAATCATAGGAGATTTTCGCTTCCATGGGCACCCGTTGTGATTCGCCTCAATCCAGGTCTTCCTCGTCTACATGGAAAGGTTTTAGCATACTCACATGGAACATGGGGTGTATCTTGAGTTTGGCCAACAAGTCCAGCTTGTATGCAACCTTCCCGATCTGTTGCAACACTCAAAAGGAGCCTTCATAGCAACGGATCGGCCCTTTGTGCATGTCGCAGTATTGAAGAACCAAGTATAGCTTGGCCAACACCAAGTCTCCAATTTGGAATTCCATGTGCCGTCGCTTCTTGTCGGCCCACTTTTTCATGCTCTTTGCAGCCTTATGTAGGCACGACCGCGCCAAGTCCACATGTTTGTCCCATTCTTTGGTGAACTTGTACGCGGAGGGATTGCTACCTCGACATCTCAAGGCAATCGCGCTTGGTGTAAGCGGTTGCTGCCCTGTCACGATCTTGAATGGGCTTTGATTCGTGGACTCACTCCGCTACAAGTTGTACAAGAATTGGGCCACGTCAATTAGGCATGCTTAGTTCACTTGCGTGTTGCTCACGTAGTGCCAGAGGTAGATTTCTTGGAGTGCATTCACCCGCTTCGTCTGACCATCAGTCTGGGGATGCAAGCTCATGGAAAAGTTGAGGTTTGTCCCCAGCCACTTGAAGAGCTCGGTCCAAAACCGCTTCGTGAATCGAGGATTGCGGTCGCTCATGATGGTGCGTGGTACGCCCCAATACTTGAGGATGTGCTTGAGGAATAGCTTGGCTACTTCCTTAGCTGGACAATCTTTTGTGGTTGGCATGAATGTTTTGTATTTGGAGAAACGATCCACAACGATCATGAGGGTCCGACATCCTTCAAACTTCGGCAAGTTCACGATGAAGTCCATGGAGACGCTCTCCCATGGACGCTCTAGGATAGGCAACGGTTCAAGGAGCCCTGCCAGTGACTGTTGCTCTATTTTGTCTTGTTGGCACACAAGACATGTCCACACATAGGCTTCGATGTCATCTCGTATGTGGGGCCAATAGTATTGATCCTCGATGAGTGCCATAGTGCAGTGGATTTTCGGATGACCCATCCATTTGGAATCGTGGCACTTGTGTGAAATTTCCTTCTTGAGTTTCCCGTGGACCAATACATAGAGTCGTTGTCCCTTGGTGTAGAAGAGATCATCCTCGCACCAGGATTGCGTTGTCTTGCCTTCTCAAGAGTACTGAAGGAAGGCTTGGGCCATTCGGTCATGCTTGAGTCTCTTCTTAATGTGATTGATCCATGGATAGTTCAGTCAACTCATCATACTAGCTAGTTGCAGCTTTCGGCTTAATGCATCGGTCACAGAGTTGGACTTTCCAAGCTTATATTCCAGTATGTAGTCGAACTCGGCTAGGAAATCTTGCCACCGAGCTTGCTTTGGGTTGAGCTTCTTTTGTGTTTGAAAGTAGCTTGTGGCCACATTGTCAATCCTTATGATGAACCAAGATCCCAAGAGATAGTGCTTTCATGTACGAAGGCAATGCACCACCACGGTTATCTCTTTCTCTTGGACCGTGTATTGTCGTTTGGTATCGTTCAGCTTTCGAGACCCGAAGGCAATCGGATGCCCCTCCTCCATAAGGACACCACCGATAGGAAAATTAGAAGCATCGGTTTCTACCTCGTATGACTTGGCGTGGTCAGGCAATACGAGCATTGACTCTTCGGTCATGGCTCGCTTTAACCGATCGAATGCCTCTTGACACCAGTTTGTCCACTCCCACGACGTTTCTTTCCTCAGCATGTCCGTGATTGGCTCGGTGAGGCTCAAATATTCCCAGATGAAGTGCTGGTAATAGTTTGTGAGACCAAGGAAGGATCTCAATTTTGTCACCTTGGTCGGCAGCTCCCATTCAATGATGACATGAATCTTGGCCACGTCTATCCACACTCGTCCACCCCTGACGATGTGCCCAAGGAAAGGGACTTCATTTTGCGCAAAAGTGCATTTCTCCTGCTTTACGTATAGGTCATTTTCCCGCAAGACCTGAAAAACTCGCCTCAAGTGCTCGACGTGTTCCTTGAGCGTCTGGCTATACACGACAATATTGTCGAGGTAAACCACAATGACCGATCAAGGAGTGGATGGAGTACCTTGTTTATAAAAGTGCATAATGTGGCCGGTGCATTTGTCAAAGCTAAAAGGCATGACGAGGAACTCGTACGATCTGTAATGGGTCATGCACGCGGTTTTGACACTTTTGATGTTCGCGCCTCGAATCAAGATGTATCTATAGGCTTCTTTAGCAAATGTACAATCTTTTATTTATTTTAGCGTAGTTTGCAAAGGTGACAAAGTACGTGGGCCAAGACCATTTCGACCGTGTTTATGTTGGTTGTAGTGCAGGTGCTCGCGATCAATTGTCCATACAAGATCTGAAAAGATCATACAATATTCTTTTTGTTCCTTTTCTTTCATGTCGGTCTCTCTGACCTCCTTATTCTATTATTGAACAACCTAATTAAGCCTTTGCCTTCTTAACTTTGGTTAGTACTACTCGGGGTCTCTGAATCGGGAATTTATCTTAGGCACCATAAAAAACATCCATTGTGCACTCACCTGTGGAACCAACTTTAGATTAATTGTTTTTTTTTTCTTTACGACCAGTAAGGTTTTATCGATGTCATAAAAGGAAGATGAGCTACCCTGCTACATGCTGAAGTCATACAACTTTAAACAAGACCCAAATGCTAACATAACAGCTTGTAGTTGCCCGAAGACATTCGTGCAATAACAACAGCATTCTTAAGAAGTCTTCCTTGGACAGGTTTATGGATCTTGACAAAATAAGATCAGCGCTTATATACTTAGGGTAATTATATGTTGAAATTATATTCACGAAAATCTCACTTCTTGTACTGGTTTTTGGTACATGGCATCATGTCTTGCCATTTCCTTTATTACCAGTCAATAACTAGTTACTATGGATAATATTCCAAAGACATCACACTCTACATTTCTTTGGTACCACTTTCAAAGGATGGAGCTTCCTTAGTGTTATTCCGACCCGCTCTCTCATGTCTAGGGTCTCCGGAGTCAAACCACCACCTAATTCCCAATTGAAATGGTAAAGCAACGTTGCAAGACCCAGATGAAGCACCCTATGCGCCAATGAAAGTCCGATGCACATTCTTCTGCCTGATCCAAATGCAATTAGCTCGAAGTTTTGACCCTTGAAGTCAATGTTAGATCCTAGGAACCTCTCCGGTTTGAACGCCAATGGGTCCTCCCAAGCATCCGGGTCTCTTCCAATTCCCCACGCATTCACGGAAACCTGTGTATCTTTGGGTATATCAAATCCCATGAAATTGGTTTCCTTTAGAGCATTTCGTGGGACAAGTAAAGGCAATGGTGGATGCAATCTTAGGGTTTCCTTCACCACAGCTTGCAAAAACGGCATTTTTCTGTGTCATTTTCTTCGAGCTTTCTCGTCAACCCCACAACCTGGTCAATCTCATCTTTGGCCTTTTTCATGGACTCGGGTTGGCGGAGTAGCTCCGCCATCGCCCACTCGATGGTGCTGCTTGTAGTCTCTGATCCAGCGAAAAACATTTCCTACACCATCAAGGAGACCCATTTAGTATACTATAGTATCTAGCTAGAATATCACTAATATTGATTCTTGTGCCATCATTAAAAAATTCTATCTCGCTTGAAAATCACTCTCTTGAATCGTCGGGTTAATAGTAAAAGTTCTCGCGCTTCACCTGATAAAAAATCCTGATCAAACATAGCAAGTCCTATACTTCGAATTGACAAACAAATGTTAAGAGTGCCGACAAATTCAAAAAGAATTACTCATTTTGTGTTCCAATTTGAATAAGATTGTCGATCTCTATCCAACCTCTTCTATAGGCTTAAGACTTGTTTACTAAGGTCCAATGATACCTTCCACAATTGAAATAGCCTTTTCAACAACTACTCACTATTTATGAAAACATTTAACACTTTGAGTTTTTAGAGAATATTGCATAACAAAAAGTTGATACTGGTATGTAGATTTTATCATTCTATCCTGGTTTGGGTAATCCCCAGTCATTTTATAATAACTAGCTCGAATGCTCTAGGAAAACACAAGATTGATTTATGATTTATTTAAGGGTCGTGCTATTTCCACCCCCTCATATAACTAACTCCACCCTATTTTTCATTAAAAAAGCAAAATTGCCCTCAATCATTAAATTGCAATTTAAAGTGGTAGACCCAAATTTATTCACTTTCCTTCTTTTTCCTTCTTATTCTATTTTTATTTAGAATCTAGTCACCATAGTTAAACTTTTCACATGTTTTGTGTTTATTTAATATGGCTATAATGTGTTTATTGGAAACATTTTGTTTTCTTTTTATTTTTAAATTTTACTTCTGCAAAATAAGTTATGTTGAAAAGAAAAATTTCCAAGAAACCTAATTCTTTTTTACATTGTTGAGCAAATTAATGGATTAATTGTCATAGAATCTAGAGATTAATATAGACAACTTTTCTAACAATCTCATCATCATAAACTTTTACTTTTGTTATGTATATCACCATCAAATCCTTTCTCATTAGGTCTGTTTTTTTTTTTTTTTTTTTTTTTGCTTTTCAGAAACACTTCATGGATGATATTAATTTTTGTTATTCCTATTTGATGAGATTTCACTTGAATTTTTAAAAAGACATTTCTTATTTAATAAGAATTGTGATTTAATTACATTTTACCTTTTAAATTTTCACGTTGGAGAATGTAATTATGGTTTTACTTCAAAAATTCTTTGTAGGTTCTTTTTTTTTTCCATCAATCATCCCATTATATGTATACGTGAACAAATTGATAAGAAATGATTTAATGGTGACACACACAACAAATTTTTTAGACAACATTGAAAAGAATTTGATTTAATGAAAATTTTCTTTATGAGTAAATTAATTTCTACATAAGTAAATTGTAATATTAAAGAAAAAACATAGTGCCTTTAATATACATGGGATATCCACAATAAACCAAAACAAGACATGTTAAATCTTGATTATGATAAATAGATCCTAATAGAAGAAGAAAAACTAGAAAAAGAAGGAAAGTGAATAAGTTTGAGCCACCACTTTAAATTGCAATTGAATGATTAAGAACCATTTTGTCTTTTTGGTGAAAAGTGGATGGATTCAGTCATATAAGGGGCATAAATAGTGCCATCCTCATTTTAATATTAACTACTAAAATTTGTCTTTGACGTGTGATGTGATCTTACTTGTTTAAATGTCAATCAATTTTACCATACCGCTTAATAAACCAAAATGAAACATGTTAAATCTTGATAATGATGAAGTGAAAACATAGTGCCTTTAATATACATGGGATATCCACAACAAACCAAAATGAAACATGTTAAATCTTGATTATGATAAATGGTTCCTACATAGGAGAAGAAAAACTAGAAAAAGAAGGAAAGTAAATAAGTTTGAGCCACCACTTTAAATAGCAATTGAATGACTAAGATAAATTTCTCCTTTTTGGTGAAAAGTGGTTGGATTTAGTCATATAAGGGGTGGAAATATTGTCTCCCTTATTTTAATATTAACTAGTAAAACTTGTCCTTGATCCTACTTGTTTAAATGTCAATTAAGTTTACTGCAAACTTTATAAACCGAATTTGACCTAATATCTCTAAGATGGTAATCTATGATCATGCCTTTTTGGCCGTGTTAGACGTGGAAGGGAGGAGCAAACTCACCAGAATGATTATGTTTACGTTCTGGGAAGAGATTTTGCGAGGGCCTTCTTTTCCATCGCCCTCATAATCCAATACCGCATCCAAGAAGTCATTTGTCGTTCTCATCTCTCCCCTTAGCTTTCGCTCCTCCAACCTCTCTTTTACAAAACCTTCAGCAATCTCCATGGCTCGACCCATGTCCTTCGCCATGCTTGCCTTGATTCCCTGCGGGTCCAACCATTTCAACCACGGCATGAAGTCGGCTACGTTAGGCTTGCCGGCCCACTCCATGACCCGGTTCATGGCGTCATAGAACTCGGGCCCGTCCTTTGATTTTGGGTCCAATAGATCTCGCGAGAGAACCATGTTGCCCACCACATTAAATGCCAGGAGAAAGAGGAAGCGGGATAAGTCGATTCCTTGCTCTTCATAAAATGAAATTTTTTTACGATTAATTATAATAAGAGGCTGTATAGCAGCACGTAACATATTAGACATGAAAAAATTTTATAGCACCAAGTTGCTCAACTAGTTAAAAAGAGGGATATAGTCGAATCGACCTCTAAGCTATTCATGAGCTCCACTTGACTTACTATGAATGCTGCAATGTTCAACACGAAAGGTCGAATTTTTTAAGCTCAAGTCAAACTTAATAAAGTGCTTCTAAGCTCGGTTTCAACTCTACTTCAGTAACAAAACTAAATTAGCATCTAAACTCTTAAAACTTCAAGCTGACTTCTACAAATAAAATTAAGTGGAAAGTTTACTTATGCATGCTTTTTGAAATTTATAGAGATGTACTTGATAAATGCAACGGAAGATATATAAGACCCAACTTCTCGATCATGCTCTAGTTTGGCTCAATTAAATGATGAAGCTACACGAGCTGGACATAATTCAACAGTAGAGTCACTCTACTTCAACTCAAATTTGAAAAGAATGAAAGCGAGTTCGACTAAATAACATATTTAATCCCAATGTCTCTTGGGTAACTAGAGTTATTTACACTAGTATTTAATTTGTTGACTTCGTCTACAGTACACAAAGTAAAGGGACAAAAGTATCAGCGGTCCCTAAACCTTTACAGAAAGTTTAATTAGGTCCCTAATTTTTTTTTGTGTAATTAATTCCGTAAATCATATACTTTCATGTCCGATACGGTCCTTTCCTTAAAAAAGAAAACAAAAATGCAGACGTGGGAGTTAAGTACCGTTAAATGCTAACAAGGTATCCTATGTGACATATAAAAAAACTTAAAAAATAGAATAACACAAAATTCATAAACAAAGAAATTAAGAAACAAAGAAATATTAAAAAATGAAAAATAAGGAAATTTGAAAAAAAAAAAAAAAAAAAAAAAAAAAAAAAAAAGAAACGAAAAACAGAAGTCTCGTTAGTGAACTAGGGCAGACGTCCGTGAATTGTGGCTATACTGAATTAGGGACGGCGGCGACTCGTTGCCGGTGGTCGTGCGACTTGTCGAGGTGACGCCGATGTCACGCCACCTCAAAGGGATCTAGCCTGAGGTGGCGCATGGGTGCTTGGATGGGAGGTGGAGGTCGCAGACAGCAAGCACTGAATGATCCATGTCGTGCCTCGAAACTGCCACCCGCCCTAGCCAAACAGCCCTCCATGCATAATTTATTAGTTAGATTTTTTATTTTCTTATTTTTATTATCCATATCAGCACTATATTTAAAAATAATTCATGTCACCAAATAAGTTAGTATAATCAGTGCTAGGGCGACATTCCTCATAATCATTCTATCTACATATCTATGAGGAGGGTCAACTCTAATTAGAAGATGTATAATTTCGACGACGAAATTTACAAACAAAAAAGATTATGGAACCTAATTGAACATCTTACAAAAATTGAAAAACCATGGTTCCTTTATCCCTGAAAAACAGGCCCAATATTTTAATTTTTTGAGTTAAATCTAGTTGCAAGTCGTATTCTTTACTGAAATACATTATTTTGACGGAATTGATCCTTCTCTCCTAACCGCATGTTTGTAGAAGTCTTAACATGTCTTAGTAATTGATTTTACCTATATCAATAATCGACATGTGGTTGTGACACTAGTAGAAATATCGTGTAGGGTATATGATTTTGGTTTTACTTTGATACTTTAGAAGAAGCTTAAGAAACGTTCCCCCCTCCCTCCTTTCTTTGGAAAAAAAGAAAAGAAAAGAAAGTCAAAAGTAACACCAAGCACGTAAGAAATAACCTGTTGTTAATTGTTTAGCCGCTATTTCTTCCTCTAAATACACGATCATGCTGTCGATGCACTTCTGCCTGAGATGGGCCGTCTCGTTGATGCGCTTGGTTACGAGGAGCTCTGCAGAGCAGAGACGCCGGAGAGTGCGCCAGTAGCCGCCGTAACGACCCACGGCGAGCGAGCCTTGGTCGTAGCCGAGAGCCGTCAATGCATGGGGACACTTGCGGTCCGCGAATGCCAAGTCGTGGCCCTTGAAGAACTCTGCGGCGGCCGGAGCTGTTTGGATCACCATGGTGTTCACGGAACCGAGCTTCAACCACGTGACAGGCCCGTGCTCGGCTCGGAAGCTGTGGAGGTTCTGGTGCGGCATGATCCCGAGGTCGAGGATGTTGCCGATCATGGGCCATGCGGGGGGCTGAGGGGGGAGCTTGGTGCGCTTCCAACGGTTGAGAAGGAATAACAGAAGTGCCGGGAGGAGGAGGCCGAGCCAAAAGGGCGAAGTAGGGCAGTACTCCATTGGCCAAGCTTTCAGCTATTGCTCACCTTGCACTTCTGCGATTATTGCGTGGAAAACAGGATATAAATATACACTCTTATCCTCTTCACTTCACGAGAAACCAACCCAAAACAGTAAAGAAAAAGAAATATATGCCGTCCACATTATAAAAAGGAAAAAAAAAATTAATATATCTTTTGGCTACGAAATGGAGTAAACGTGCTGGTCATGTTGATTCTCGTACATCCATTTCATCGAATTAGGTAAAATTAGATTCTTTGTTTTAATAATTTCAATATTGGTCCAACAAATTACGCGAATTATGCAATCAAATCTTGTACTAAGTTATGCAACCGAGTCTTATAACTTAAGTTTGGTATTCAATGTAATCTCCAGCTACCAAAGATCGAAAATTCCTGTCAAAATTACGATGTCTTGTTCTATCTTGAATTTCATGGACTGCTTTATCAACTTATTTGTCCTAAAAAATCAAATAATTGTGCACTTACTTTTGCCTTAGTAAGATGGCATGTCATTTTTCCAAAATTACTATATAACTAATTCAATCATCAATTTGCTTGAAATTTCTGATCTTCACTATCCAAGGGACTACTTCATGTTGAAACATGATTTTCACCGATGAAATCATCATGTATTTTCAAAGAAAATTATTTCAGCAATCAAATTCACCAATGAGGACGGAGTTTGATTGTTGATATAAAAATAATCATTTTATATGATCTTGCATTCATTTTTCTTGTTGCGTCCCTTATGCACGTTTAAGCTAGAGGCATGATAGTTCATTAATAGTTAGGTTTCAAAATGAGTAAGTCATCCATTTATCTTACGAAGATTAGGGATCTCCTACGCTCTTCAACTAGGGACAATGTCTCATGAGAACCTCAGGCCGATGGCTATTATTTTGATTGACAGCGACTCTATGGTTCTTACTTGGACTCAATTTTCTTCTCGATAATTTTGAACTGGCTTCTCCTGATCAATTAAAGACCCAAACAAGCTCAAAAGATTGCAAGCTAAGTATCAAGATGAGCGTTTTTGAGTCTCTTTTTAAATGATGTAGTTCATGGACTAATTCTAAGTGTAGTTTATATCTTTCTAAAAAACATCGGCTGATCCTGTACTGGGCCGCCTAAATGAAAAACGGTGATGTCGGACTTTCAAAAGTGGATTTCACGATAGCTGTTCGGCCTAAAATTTTTACGCAAGTTACGTCGGCCTGTTGACTAACTCTCTTTAACATTTCAGCTCAATTGAATAAACGAGAAACTTACTTTCCCTTTTTTTATTTTTAATTCCCGTTGCCATCTTCTAATTGCCCACAATTAAGCCCCTAAGCCAGCCACCATCTAATCCCAATTGGACTAGAACCAAACAAGAATTGAACTAGAGAATTAAAGAACCAAACTAGCTTCCAACCAGCACCATCCCTGGTGATGTCCACCTAGAATGGCGTGAATACAGCTGGAGGTTGCAGTAAACCGTCAGAGAAGGGACCGGACCTTCGCAATTATATGGACACACGAAAATTTTCGGAGAAAATAAAATGAGGAATGATAAACGATGGTCCCATCTTGTGTGGTGCTCGGTAGGACTGCATTTCTACGATTTTTACATTAAAGAAGAACTGAACGTTGGCAACTCTTCACTTCAATTCATCCCCACATCAGGTTATTTCTGGAGAGTCATTGAATATGTGTAACCTTCGCAATTATATGGACA
Organism: Eucalyptus marginata; assembly: GCA_014182565.1. Taxonomy (NCBI): domain Eukaryota; kingdom Viridiplantae; phylum Streptophyta; class Magnoliopsida; order Myrtales; family Myrtaceae; genus Eucalyptus; species Eucalyptus marginata. Next base: position 18,518,113 of record CM024586.1, on the reverse strand, counting down.
CATGAAAATTTTCAGAGAAAATAAAATGAAAAATGATAAATGACACGAGAAATTATCATCGTATGATACAAATGTTGAAACTTGTATTAGTAAAAAGAGTAAGCTGTTAATGACCTACTAGTAAATTGGAGAACACACGATTACAATTGATGACACACTTTTAAGTAATTTCCAGTCCCATAATTACACCAAATACCCACGGTGTTTATGGAACAAATTTCATAATATACACCAAAGAGAGAGAATCCCTTCTGGTCAGATAAACGGAGGAAAAAGAAAAGACAAAAAAAAAAAAAAAAGACCAAGGGGCCACCAGAACCAATGATTACTCTTTCTTTTGTTTTGTATTTGCTTCTCGTGTTGACAAGATTTTCCAACAAGCTCCCCTATTTCTACTCAATCATGAGCTCCTCTTCTATAAAATTATCCTACTAGAAGAAGGCTCTTTATTAGATGTTGCTGCTACTTGTGAAGAGAATTCAACGTGTAGGGAATATCGGATTCCCAAAAACCGGATTCGACACTAAATTGAACCCCTAAAACAAGTGCGGAAGACGAGCTCGGGAAAATCACATGTATCACCGATCCTAAGGCACATCACATAATCGAACGTACCTTGTTAGCTACAGATTAAACACCGACGCTGATATGAGGAAGAAAAACTGATCCCGTTCGATCCGATGACGTCAATTCGCCTTGAAGGGAAGAGAGTGTCGTCTCTTTTGTTATTGTTTTTCTTTTGGAGGGAGAGAGGGAGGAGGAACGTACGTACTATCAAAAGGTGCGTTCCTCCCTCTTTTTTCCCCCTTAAATACGTCATCTCCAAAGGACGTGTCCCTTCGGTAAAAGACGTTCCCCCAAAAGTTACAACCCTTCAACATATCCCTCCATCCATGGGCCCTAATCTTGTGGAAGAGAGTGTCGTCTCTTTTGTTACTGTTTTTCTTTTGGAGGGAGAGAGGGAGGAGGAACGTACGTACTGTCAAAAGGTGCGTTCCTCCATCTCTTTTCCCCCTTAAATACGTCCTCTCCAAAGGACGTGTCCCTTCGGTAAAAGACGTTCCCCCAAAAGTTACAACCCTTCAACATATCCCTCCATCTATGGGCCCTAATCTTGTGGGCTAGGCTTTTAGGCCCATCATGAGCGGACGGGCCAACTTAGGCTCATCACACAAATTAATAAAACCATCATCTCCCACTCGCACATAGTGGGTCGAATAGGATCCTCATTACCTCTCTTCAACATTCATACCGGTGAATAATTCGTGCGACCAGCATACTTTAAGAGCTCGTTGCCATACATCTATTATGAATATATAGTAGCTCATAATGGGCATCATACTCTGAGTAGATTTAGTATGCAATACCCTAGATCAATCGATCATATTTATATCTCTCTTGATCTCTTTTAAACAATGGTATATATATATATTGTATTCATAATTATGATTATCTCAAAGATAGTCATAATTGGTCGACCAGTGAATACAAAACTACAATGTGATTCTCCAAATTCGATCTTCCTCTTTCCTTCAAACTCTCAATTTCAGTTCAGCTTACTTTTCTAGAAATGTCCCATTAGATTGAATCAACTCATGACCATTGGCAACATCCTAAGATAGCAAACACTAAATAGAAATTTTGAGAATAAGTAAAAGTCATGAGGGCACTAAAATTGAGGAACTCTTTTCCTCAAGAGTCTCACACGGCATAAAAGTTGAGATCAAACTTTTGCCACTCTTATTGGTTGTCTCATGCATACGTAGTATAAAATACGTATTACGGTATTAACTCCTTTCCCATGGAGCGTATGTCTACATCTTCAATACCGTACAGATGATAGTTTAGACATACCCAATGTCTAACTTGAGTTCACGTATCTACTCATTCACAAAATTCATTAGAACTCACATCTGGCATCTTAGACAGATAAAGTAAAATATGTGGGGTATTTTACTTTCGGACGTAGTACATATCATGTCCTCATCTTAACACTTAGTTAAAGTGACATATATATATTTTAAGCTTGAGCTCTCAATTATCACCTAGATAATAAGCTTAAAAACCGTCTCATCTCTATTTATCACATAGTAAATAGAGGCGATTACCCATGTGAGTGGGCTAATTTTATATCTGTCCGACATACTTTCTCAACTTAATGTAATGCACTGAGCATTAAGATGCATAAAGGTCAAACAAAAATTCATAGGCATTAATAATGAAAAACACAAGTTCATAAATGTGAACAACTCAGAGAAATTACAATATCCAGTACATCAAACTCTACGTAATCCTAGAGATTTTACATGACCACAAAACACATCTCTAGGTATTGGCTTTGTCATAGGATCTGCTACCATTCTATGCATAGATATGTACTATAAGTTTACATCTTTTCGTGCAACCATTTCCTTGACGAAGTTATACTTGGTATCTATATGTTTGGTCTTGCCATGATATTTTGGATCTTTGGTGTATGCTATAACTGCTTGGCTATCACAATTAACCAATAATGGATTTACAGCATACCCAATAACACCTAAATAATCCAAAAATCTTTTAAGCCAAACACCTTCTTGTACTGCTGCTGATAATGCCACGAACTCAGCTTCCATCGTGGACAAGGCTATACATGTTTGTTTCTTACTGCTTCATGATATGGCGCCATTATTCAGTAAGAAAGCAAATCCAGAGGTAAATTTCCTTTCATCTAAATCTCCTCCCCAATCAGCATCTGAATAGCCTTTGAGCCGCAGATCATTTCCTTGATAACTCAGCGTATAATCAGCAGTTCCCTTTAGATACCTTAGTATTCTTTTAACGGCTTTTTAATGTGCTTGACCTGGATTGGATTGGTATCTACTCACCATTCTAACTGCAAAACATATGTCAGGTCTTGTACACATCATAGCGTACATCAAGCTCCCAACAGCACTAGCATAAGGAACATGTTTCATTTGTTCCTTCTCTTGTAGAGTCCTTGGACACAGTCTATGGCTCAATCCTTCATCTTTTGCAATAGGAGTATTAATGGGTTTACAATCTTACATACGAAATCATTCAAGAACCTTATTTATGTATGTTTCTTGCGAAAGAGATAATGATCTCTTCGAACGATCTCTTGAAATCTTAACTCCAAAGATGTATGCAGCCTCACCCATATCTTTCATCTCAAAGTTGGAAGATAACCAACTCTTGACAGTATTAACAAACTCCATATTGCTTCCAGCAATTAGTTTATCATCAACATATAATGATATGATCATAAATTGATCTTAGGATCTTTTGATATATACACAATGATCCTCATCTATCATTGTAAAATCATATGCCATTACGGCATTATGAAAACGTATATACCATTGTCTCGACGACTGCTTAAGGCCATATATTGATTTTAAAAGTCGACATACCTTTTCTTCTTGGCCTTTTGTAATGAAACCAACAGGTTGTTCCATATATATTTCCTCATCCAATTCTCCATTGAGAAAAACAGTCTTTACATCCATTTGATGTAATTCAAGATCCATACTTGCCACTATTGCCAGAATAATGCGAATCGAGGTAAATCTCACAATAGGAGAAAATGTTTCCTCATAATCAATTCCTTCTTGTTGATTATACCCCTTCGCCACAAAGCGAGCTTTATATCTCTCTATCGAGCCATAAGCTTTATGCTTTATTTTGAGAACCCACTTGTTCCCAATAGCTTTGCGTCATTTTGGAAGATCAACCAGTTCCTAAACATGGTTTGACTTCATTGACTCCATTTCCTCTCCCATTGCATGCATCCATTTTTCCTTACTAAGGCAACTTAGAGCCTCATGTATATTTCTTGACTCATCCTCATATTGTGGGCAAATCATAAAAGTTTCCCTTTCAATGTCAAAACGTCGACGGGGAATACTTTTGCGACTTGTTCGCCGTATGGGAGATTGTACACTTTGCACATCATTCCCCATTATGCTCCCACTAGGATTAGATAATGATGATGTCGTTTCATCATGTGGTTGTAATTGAGAATGAGTTGAATTCAATTCATCACTTCTCATATTACTCCCACTTGGACGAACTCCATTATTATCATTATCATGATCCAAGGTTTCAAATATGGAGTAATCTTCACCTATTTCGCCATTCTTAGGAAATTCATTCTCTAAGAATGTGACATCCCGTGATTCAAATTCAGTTATACTCTCACTTTCCTGCTCACCTATGAACACATACCCTTTCGAGTGTTCGGAGTATCTTATGAAAATACTCTTATTTCCTCTGGGACCCAATTTCCCAAACTTGTGAGAGGGCTCATGAGTATAGGCACCACAACCTCATGGCTTGAGAAAACTTAAGTCCGGTTTTCTACCTTCCATAACTCATATGGAGTAGAAGTAACTGATTTGGAAGGCACCCGGTTAAGTATATAGGCAGCAGTTAACAACGCATCACTCCAAAAAGTGATAGGTAAGTTAGCATGCGCTATCATGGACCTAACCATTTCCAGTAGGGTTCTGTTTTTTCTCTCCGCAACACCATTTTGTTGAGGAGTATATGGAATAGACAACTGTCTTTCTATTCCTTTTTCATCACATAATTTTCTGAACTCATCAGATAAATATTCTCGACCTCGATCGGATCTCAATGCTTTTATTTTTTTGTCTAATTGATTTTCTACCAAGTTCATAAACCTTTTGAAACAACTTAATGCTTAAGATTTATGAGAAATCAAATAGACATATCCAAATCGAGTATAATCATCTATAAAAGTGATGAAATAAATAGCCCCATGCCTTCCTCTCACATTCATTGGACCACAGATGTCAGAATGGATTAAATGCAGAGGAAATTAAGCTCTTTTACCTTTTCCAAATGGTTTCCTTGTCGTTTTCCTACTAGGCAATGCTCACATTTGGGCAAATCGACTTTTTTAATGTTGCCCAACAAACCCTCTTTGGCTAGTCTATTCATACGTTATTGGCCAATATGACCAAGTCTAGCATGCCACACATTCACATCATTATCATATGAATTAAGAGACGTGAGAAGGGAATAACAAACATTTGCATTAACATAGTTAATATCTAATACAATGAAACTATCCAGAAAATAACCACAACCAAAGAAATTTGTATCCAAATACAAATCTACACCACTATTATTGAAGTTCATATTAAAACCAAACTTAACCAACACCAAAACAGACATTAAATTTCGACGAATCTCCGGAGCATACAACATATCATGTAGGAACAAGGTGCGTTCACCACGCATGTTCAATTGGCAGGTGCCAATACCTTTAACTTTAGCTCTGGAGTTATTTCCTACATAGATCCACTTAGTTCCAGTCGGAACTCGTCGAAATTCTACGAAGGATTCTCTATCCTTCGCTACATGGTCTGTCGCTCCTGAATCTACAGTCCACAAAGGATTAGATTCAGTCAAGAATACAGAACTTGACACTTATGCAAAGTTCCCAATAGTACAAAGGGTGTGTATATTCTTTAGCTCGCGACAATCGCAGGCATAGTGATCCTTTTGGTCACAATTGTAACATTTCACCCTTGAAATATTCTTCACACGAGAATGTTTTCCTCTCTTCACATGAGGATGTTTTCCTCTCTTTTGTTGGTTAATTCTTGGTTTCTTGCAAGAAGGACTTGATCCATTGCTTTCCCACATATTGAATGAATCAATGCGCTTGCACTTAGAGTTTGAACCTCATTCTGAGCTGAAAGCAACACAACAAATATCCGTATCCCGCTCAAATGCCTTGAGGTGATCATCTGCTAGCTCAAGGTGGCGCACAGTATTCTCAAGATCTTCCATAACATGGTCAAGAGCTTTTAGTGTTTCTTGCTTTTCAAGCACATATTGAATTTTCTTATTCAATATTTCACAATTCTCGCCATTCAATTTGTCTTCTTTATTCAAATCAGCAATTATGTTCTTAGTTGCTGAAGCCATTGATCTGAACATATCAGACACATATGCACGGAATTATTAATGCCTATCATTTATGCATCCATTTTGCACAAACCCATCATATTAATGAATAATTTCAAGTAAGGTTTCAGAATTAAAAGGTCACTATGTTTCCAATCATCATCCAAAAATCCTAACTTGAAATTATTATTAATATAATCCTCTATGCAAAATAAATTCTATCAAGCTACAAAAACTTATATGAACTACCCATAGCAGTCAACAATAACAGAAAGCAAATAATATTTGACATCCAATAGAATAATAATGCTTTCACATAATACAATTAACATATCGGTTGCTACACCAACAACAACTTATTGTCCATAAAGCATACTAAATAAAAAAACATTTCGAAACATCTAAAACCAAGGTATTATACTACAAACAGGGAAAGTTTCTACTTGGTTCAATTTCTTTTTCTTTTTCTCTGTAAAAATTTCAGGCATTCTTGACAGCCATGAAAACATTGACGGATATCCCTTAGGATTTCTCCTACGCACATTCATCCCCCACTTAATCGAAGTCATTCCTTGGGTCGCAGTCTTTGTGGCTCCAACCCGATAATATTCATCTATAAATTCAATTACTAGTTCCATATATCTAGTAAATCCTTTGACCTCCCATAGGCGATTCAACACTCCTTGCCATTCTGGTGGAAGAGTGTTCATGAAGAATCGCACCATCTGAGTATCTGGCATGGGATAATCGTTCCAAATGACTTTTTGAATTTTCTTGTTGACCTCTACAACATGATCAATTATGTCGTCACTCTCCCATCGATAACCATTCAAATCGGCTATCAACCCTGAAAGCCTTTCCTTTTATTCATCTGACATTGTGCGCACAGATGCGCGCGGCTTACGGGGTGGCATTGTTCCTGCAACAAATGCAGAACAAAAATGGATTACATATAATCCACCTAGACATAACTGAAAAAGAAACACATCCTTTTTTTTTTTGGTCAACGGTCAAAGTCAACGGTTAACAACGGTCACGGTCAATGGTCGTCAACGGTCAACGGTCAGCCGGTTGAGGTCAACCAGGTCGGGTCGCCGGGTTGGGCTGGGCCGGTCGAGCCGGGTTGGACGGACCAACTCGGCACGTGCGGCACGCGTGCTCAGCTGACGTCACGATGACGTCAGCTGGTGCGTGCTGCGCATGCGCCATCGGCGACCCTTGTGCACGTGTGTTGCACGTGCGCGCGTCGGCCCCGCGTGCGCATGCGATGCACGTGTCTGCGTCTTCGACCGCACGTGGGGGCGCGTCCGACGGCCTATGGCGGCGATCCGCCACTCGTCTTGCTTGTCTCGATGAGACCTTCAACCCTACGCCATCAGAAACTGATTTCGACTTATAGAAAATCGAAAAAATGGGTGAACAGTGCTCGGGGGTCGGGATTTTTCCGTCCCCGATCGGTGTCGGCCGATTTTTCACGAAAATTCAATAAAAAATCATTCATAAACATGAAAAGGGATCGGGAAACATGAACAATGGCTCTGATACCAATGCAGGGAATATCGGATTCCCAAAAACCGGATTCGACACTAAATTGAACCCCTAAAACAAGTGCGGAAGACGAGCCCGGGAAAATCACATGTATCACCGATCCTAAGGCACATCACATAATCGAACGTACCTTGTTAGCCACATATTAAACACCGACGCTGATATGAGGAAGAAAAACTGATCCCGTTCGATCCGATGACGTTAATTCGCCTTGAAGGGAAGAGAGTGTCGTCTCTTTTGTTACTGTTTTTCTTTTGGAGGGAGAGAGGGAGGAGGAACGTACGTACTATCAAAAGGTGCGTTCCTCCCTCTCATTTCCCCCTTAAATACGTCCTCTCCAAAGGATGTGTCATTTTGGTAAAAGACGTTCCCCCAAAAGTTACAACCCTTCAACATATCCCTTCATCCATGGGCTCTAATCTTGTGGGCTAGGCTTTTAGGCCCATCATGGGCGGACGGGCCAACTTAGGCTCATCACACAAATTAATAAAAGCATCACAACGAAATAAGACAATAAACTTCATGTGTAGCAGTTGAACACACACGTAAGGAATCTATTGCAGGTTCGAACCAAATTGAAGAGGCGGTTGAATTTCATTAATTCGATCGGACTTGCTTTGGACCGTGTTAATTAAATGGTTCAAACTCAAGGCCTTATTTTAATGTAAACAGAACTAGAAAAGGGCAGTCAGAGTAGGAGCAGGAAGTGGGACTGGTTTCAGCAAAGGAAGAGGATCGGTTTTTGCTGAAAATTTTTAGGGATCAAAGCTGGAATGGGCCCACTGTAAGCAGCCTGTTGGATCTGAAGTGAGCTGCATATGAGGCCATTGACAGCTGCTATTCTCGACCAAAACGGGCTCGATGACTTGACATTGTATTTGATATTTTCTCAACAACCGTAGGAGTAGGCTCTGCTGAATTGTCTGGAAATGGCTGTCGCGACCTGATTTTTTCGGGTTCACCGCCTAAAACTAGGTTAATGGACTGCTAAGTTTTTAAACTTAGCTCGGGCTCTCCCAAGCCCATACCAAATCGCGACTTGAGTCTAAATTTTTTAAACATGCAAAATACTATCTAGGAGTCGCCACTAATCTGTTTTTGGTAGGTCGATTAGACACCTAAGCAAAATAATGGGAGAATTATTTTACTCCTACGAACCAGAGACTAAGGGTACGGGGACTTGGTTACACTAGACTATCCTAGTGCCCTTTCGGTACCATTTCTTTTTAATTTTCAAAAATGTTTTGCAGGCAGCTTGATTTGATTTTAATTCATTTTCCTAACGTGTGAGGCGATCATGCGAGTGCACAAACCACCAATTTAACACCCGAGAAAGCGAATAAAAAAAATGCAGGACTTACCTCAAAGCAACGAAAGCAACTGCGTTGTTAGGTCAGAAATCATATCAATAATCCTAGATATGATTTCTAATTAATAAGCAATCACTCATTTTTTTGTTTTCACTTTATTTAATGAAAGTCGTGCAATGCATGCTACTAATTTAACATGAAATGATATGACGTGGCAATATGACCTAAACTATATAACATGAATAAGCATGCAATCCATCCTAAAGCATGAAATGAATTTATTCTAATTTTTTTTGTATTTTCCATGAAATTCGAAATTAAAGAAATGCAACAATTAAATATGCAATTTACTCAAATGACCTAGTTCTAATGATGAGCAATGAACTTAGCAACAATCACTAGATGACGAAAATTTCATAAACCTAATCCTACATGTCTGATTTACTAAACCTATATGCTCATGCAGAATTTTGATTTTTTTAAATAATTAATTATTAAATAAATATTAAATCTAAACTATCAACAAAATAAAGCAAGAAAGGATTAAAATAATCGAAAAAATAACCTATTGTCTCACAGGTCAAATTAACGGTTATTCTAACCATAATTATCACAACAAAGAGATCAAAATAATTATAAATCTGATCCGAAGTCTTACGGACCAAATTAAATAATTATCGTGATTTAACAATTGAAATTCTATCAAAAAGCCCAAAAATTAATATAATTAAAAAAATGATCCGACGTCTTACGGATCAAATTAATAATTATAATAATTTGGACAAATATGAGATTCATGAAATGAATATTGACATACCATATTCTAAATTAAACAATAATAACAAAATTTAAAACACAATAAAATAACATAAAATAAACAAAAGAAAGAAATAAAAATAAAACTAAAACTAAACTACCTAAAGGAGAGGACTCGCAGCAGCGTTGGTGGGCATATGGCTAGTTCTTGATTTGACCATTCACTAGTCTCCTCCGAGAACTTTTGAGTGGACATCCCCCTTCTCTTGTCGTCTCTCTCTTGTCAATTATGGTGGAATATGGAATTGTGTGGTCTTTTGTTCGGCATTGAATTGCCTGTGACCACAACATCAGAACAAAACAAAGTAAATACCAAAAATATGGAGTGGACAACTTTAATAGGGAGAGAAACAACCCGGTTTTATCACAGTGAAATCACTGGATGGCAATCGGCGCTTAGGTACGTTGGCCACTTCGATGTCTCGCTGCTGGAATTATCGTCGGAGATGTAGGAGTTTAATCTAGGCAAGAAACAAAAATAAAATCACCGTTAGTGCAAATAGCAAATTGGAATTGCACACAATCAAACTTAAAAAAAGAAGAAGCTCGACTTAGCTTTATGCTTGTCGTCAATATCCATGAAGCATGATGAACATGGGGCATCGTCAAGAAGATTACACCATCGCCCGAGATCCCCGAGGGTGTGTGCCTCTCCCCCTAAAGAAAATTGAACTCAAAAGAAACCAAGGAGAAAATCTTCCTCACTTTTGCTCTGAATTTTTGAAAATCGCCTCCCGAGCTCGCTCTCCTCCTCTTTTTCACAAAATTTGGTCTCCTTTTATAGTGGTTCCGAGCAGTTGCTTTGTATGGCATATTTCAAACTTCCATCTTTTGTTGCATCAAATCAAGCGTGCAAATCGGAACGTGATTTCGCAATCAGCTCGATTTTGCGCCGATTCCTTCCATTTTATCAAAATCCCTGCCCTTTGTTCACCTGATTTTTAATTGTTTCTGCATTTATCAAAATCTGAATATTCATCAGAATTTCAAATTTCCATACATAATCAATCAAATCAATTGCCCCCATTTTCTTTCATTCTTTCCTTTTATTTGTTCAAAATGCAATTTTGTTTTTCCAAAATTAGGTGTCAACAGCTGCCCCTCTTTGAAGGTGAGCTCGTAGAGGTTGCCGACAAAGATAAATTGAAACCTAATTTTAATTATGCACATGCACTAACTGACTTTTTGTTGGAAAATGAATTCCTTTTTTTTGAATGCAATATGTATGATGCATGGAAATGCTAATGCAAATGATAAATGAATTTACCTGGAATAACTTACCTTCAAGGAGGGTAGAGTAACTCAAGATAAATTGGTGTTACACGTCCAGGACCCGTACCATTCTACGGTCGCCCGAATAGTAACATGACTTTGTAAAGAAAACTGCTTTCCCAGGACCCGTACCATTCTACGGTCGCCTAGTATGACAGAGCTGGTTGTGTCTAGGACCCGTACCATTCTACGGTCGCCTAAACGGGGATTTACCTTCCAGGACCCGTACCATTCTACGGTCGCCCGAATAGGGAAATAAGTTTTGTCTAGGACCCGTACCATTCTACGGTCGCCTGAATAGGGAAATAAGTTTTTGTCTAGGACCCGTACCATTCTACGGTCGCCTAAACGAGGTTTTGCTTGGCTAGGACCCGAACCATTCTTCGGTCGCCCGGCGTCGTAAACTGGGAAAAATCTTTAGGGACAACTCCATCGAGTGTCAAATTACTCAAAAGTGAAAATACCTGTACAACAACAAGTATTTAAGGTATAGATAGAGATATACTTACCTGGTGACATCTCTGCTCATTAGGGATATGTCTCCTGTAAAACATGATTGTAGGAGATGCAACATGTATTTGTGATTACAAATAAACATGCATTAATTCAAGCAAGGTTTACGCATAATGATTTCTATCAACCATGCATCACCTAATTCCAATGGAAAGGATTTCAAGAGAAGATTCCAATCCGAACACATAAGTGTCATGGATGTGTCAAATGAGGGATCATTTAGTCGAAAGGACTTTCCACTCATCCTCATTAAAATGGGTTGTTTTATCCGACCTTTGATGCAGGATTTTGACAATCACTTTATCTCATTGTCATCACGCCAAACAAGAATCTGGGCAATCTCGCAAGTGGTACCTCTTTGAAGGGAAGCTCGTAGAGGTTTCCTTTAAAAATATATGACACCCAAATTTAAACCATGCAAAATGAAATATGAAATGCATATGCAAATGTTAATGACTTGACTTTTTTTTTTTTTTTTTTTTTTTAGAATAAAGGATGCAATGTAAATGCAATGATCTGGTCGGGAACATAGATCTCCATGTGTCTATGACCAATGAAATGCAAATGCAAAGAAGAGCACGTACACTGTCATACCTGTTTTGAGGATTTAGGTGTGAAATGATTCCGATGAGACTGTCAATCATCCGGAACTCCCTTCAGATAATTGAAAGGCTCAAAGTCTTTTAGGGATCTGGAATTCTCATCAGATTCTAAGCACCTGGAAATTGCATCAAGTACTTGAAACTTCAAAAATCTGATTCTTATGTCAGACATTTGAAAACATTTACTAAACGTCGGAAATCACATCAGATGTTTAGAAAGACAAACACTTGGAAATCACATCAAGCATTTAAAAGTTCAAATATCTAGAATTCACACTAGACATTTGGAGACATTTTATAAATAGGTACTTGGAATTCTCATCAAGTACAAAGATGACTGGATAAACTCAGGGTTTTAAAGACAATATTTTTGGTCTTTGAATAAAAATTCAATGCAAGTCCATGCATGATGGCTTTATCAAGCTTCTACCGGAAAAATTATCACCAGGACAATTTTCAGTTATAGCGCGAATCTCTTGAACATGCTAAATGAGACACTTTTGGTGCGAAAAGGCTTTTTCACTCGCTCTCATTTAAGAAGGGTTATTTGTCCCGACCATTGATGCGGGAATATATCACTCGATCTTATCATCATCTTGTCGACAAGAGTTCGAATTTTCTTGCAATCGCACGACCTTACCAATCCGAGAGGTCTTTGTCAAGGACCGTAATGCGAGGCTTGGTCAATGGCTTAACAAAGGGACTCTTCGAGTCAAAGCAAATTGAACGAATGATTCTGTAATCATCTCCGGGTTTACAAGTCAAGAACCCTGCAAAATGATAAAGAAATAATCTTGCTCGCACTTCTTCGAGCAATGCTTAAAACATGTGATTTCCTATGTTAATTCAAGTGCCCTAATCCGAAGAGACTTTGTAAGGGACGTAACATAGGCTGGGTTCATGGGTTGAGAAACGAAAGGATTGTTAGGCTCAAAGATGTGTATAGGGGTCAAAGTTGGTGATCATCTTGACATTACCACCAGTTTTCTTCGACACGGATTGTCTTCTTGACAGATTTCTTTATTGGCTCAAAAGTTTATCACCTGATGCCAATGATTATTCAACTGGAGATCTTTTCTCAACATTTTTTTTTCAAAGTCATTTTCTTTGATGATGGACATTGGTCAAGCACACTGCTTTTTATATGCCCCCAAATCATCAATCATTTCGCTCTTCTTTTCACGGGCATTGGCCTTGCTTTTACCAGCACACCTTGCTTTTTAATGCCCCTTAGTTTTATTTTGATTTCAGTTCTTGCGCACAATGCATGTGTCAAGTATACTTTAAATGACACGCGAACCTTCAAGGGTCTTCATCTGTCTCTTGCCTTGCCCCAGTGTGGGTGATGATCATCAACTTGGGTTTTAAAAGAAATGAAATAGTAGGCTCAAGTGGGCTATTCAAAGGATATAAGTGTGTAGGATAGTGAAAGAAATGCTCTTCGTCATCCTAAGGCACTTAAATTAGCACATGAATTCAATGTAATAGCACGACTTGAAGATTGATGCAAGTGAGAGCAAGAAAATTTCAATTCACTTTCCTCACTTCATGATGTCATTTTATCTCCCGTTGCCCCGATGTGGGGTGGTTCTTGACAGGGGTAATTTGAAAAGAACATCCATAAGTGTATGGGCTCAAAAATGGTTAAGCAATGGAACACCTGTAGTGTTTGGGATAGAGAAATGAACGCCTCTCGTCATTTCAGCTGTCGTACTTTTCGCAAGAAAATTCTTCACCTTGAAATACAAAATGTTTCCACACTCACCTCACAATATATAGACAGGGGACGGTGTATGGGATTAGGCTTGCCTTTCACACCTCATTTAGCATGCTCAAGTAACTCGACATCTTTCTTTGAATTATCCATTTTGATAAATTTCAAGTGGAATTGACAAATTACACAATATCATGTGAAAGCATTCTATAATGATAAAGAGGGCATGCTCATAAAGTCAAAACTATTAGATACCCATGTCTTGCCCTCTCTTTGTAAGGGAGCTCATAGAGATTCCTTACAAAAATAAGACACCATCGTTCACATCCATTCTTTGCCCCCGCATCGAGTTTGTGGATTCATGAATTCATGCCCATCCATTTCTGCTAAGATCAAAGCACCTGAAACATGGAGTAGATAATTAAAATAAACAAACAAGGTAAATTAGATGCATGCTGAAAATTATTTTATTTTGAATTTTTTTTTTAAGGGAACATGAAGAAGCCCAGCCTTCGGAATTAGCTCATTGCCGTTTTCTTTTGGTAGGATTTCATCACGGGGCTAGTTTGGTGTACTTCAACATGCCCTTAAAATAAAATTTGTAATTTTATTGAAATTCATCAATAAATTACATTTATTAAATGAAAAAAAACAACACTCAAGAATTAAGAGGAAAGTGGAAACATTTCTCAGAAAACAATAAAAATTCCCACGCAGGGGAATATGCAAAAAAGAGTAAAAGAGTTACTCTTGTGGGCCAAAGCCCATCTCTTCTGGGGGTCCTTCATCGATAGCTCCTATGATGAGATCGTCGAACAAGCTTGCAACCCCTTCCAGTTCATCATTAGGGTTTTCTGCCTTCGGGGGTATCGAATCATCCATGCCACCCCATCCATCCGGGACTATCTCACGAGGATCAATGTAGTAGCTGGGAGGGGCTGAATACTTCACCAAGTAATCAAACTTGCCACTAGGCTGCCCCAGAGTGTCTATTACTTTAGCTTCATCCTGCATCATTCTTGGAGGACCGGGAATATTTCGTGAATGCTCGGGGTAATGGGTTTTTGCCTCCCTCACCTTTGGTCAGGTGGCGGGTTCCGCCTTCCCCGTCTTCGTCCTCCGAACTTTCCCCTCCTCTTCCAGCAAAGCACGGGGCCTTTGAGGGGCTTCATTGGGACTTTGAATACCCCGACTATTTCTTCCAAGGCCACTACTAGGAACAAAACCATTCACATCCATCATCCTTTCCATCATAAGGGCAGTATTTGAAGCTTCGAAGTGGGTGGTGGTGAGTCTTGTTGAAGTTGAGTCTCCACGGCGGACATACAATCGCGCATTTCATTTTGGTCGGCCATTTTAGCCCTTGACCGTGTAAGGATGGGTGAGCGAGATCGCTCCATAATCACCTAGAGGAGATAAACGGGAACATGTAAGCATGAGGTGTAAATGGAGAGTCAATCCATGACAATGATCTAATCGATTTTTTATTTTTTTTTTATTCATGAAAAGTCTGTGCAAGAAGGGAATTTCCTAAAAATAAATAAAAATAGGACACCCTAGCAAGAACCAAAATTCCTAAACACGAATTAGGAATGGCCAAGATTTGAACTCCCTAATGAGAACAATAAAGACATGAATTGAAAACAAATTCTCTAAAGTTTTTGTTATTTTCCAAATGATTCATTACATGGCAATTTCCTCATTTCATTTCTAATCGACAAAGGAATTAAATTCAATGATTGACCTATATTGTCATGGACTGACTCAAAAAATAAATTGCATGATATAGGGATAGAAGACTTACTTCACCAATGAAAATTAACGGCAATCACATAGACATGCACATGAGATGTGAGGCTCGATTTCTACCTAGACGGCTTAACAAAGTGGAGCTAAGAGGATGATCGACCGTTGCGCAGTCTCGCATTAACGTGTCGGGTCCTTTTAACTCCGGGCTCGGTCGAATGGAATGTCCAATAGTCACGCAGTCTCGCGGATATGGACAAAACACATTTCGACACCATGAAAAACTTTCGGGAAGAGAAGGTCAACCTCTACATAGCAGTCTCGCTTTAGAGGAAGGATCCTTCTCAACACCATCCTAGAAATCCTATCGCAGCCCAGGTCCGGCTGCAGGTTGTGTGTGCAAATAGTGTGGTGCTAAAATAATAAAGCATGCACAACAGTTTAAATGCAAACAACACTTCTAATTGGGAAAAATAAATCATTCATCCCACACTACAACCTGCAAGACAAAGGTTAGCAAAGACTACTCCCCTTATACCTCCCATCTGCAAGAACATTTAACACCTTAGAAATGTTAGGAACATACCTGGGATCCTCGCTGCCAAACAAAAACATTTTTCAAGTAAAAAGAAAAATTGGCCTAAGTCCACTAAGTGTTTTAACACAAGTCCCCAGCGGAGTCGCCAAGCTGTCGCGACCTGATTTTTTCGGGTTCACCGCCTAAAACTAGGTTAATGGACTGCTAAGTTTTTTAAACTTAGCTCGGGCTCTCCCAAGCCCATACCAAATCGCGACTTGAGTCTAAATTTTTAAACATGCAAAATACTATCTAGGAGTCGCCACTAATCTGTTTTTGGTAGGTCGATTAGACACCTAAGCAAAATAATGGGAGAATTATTTTACTCCTACGAACCAGAGACTAAGGGTACGGGGACTTGGTTACACTAGACTATCCTAGTGCCCTTTCGGTACCATTTCTTTTTAATTTTCAAAAATGTTTTGCAGGCAGCTTGATTTGATTTTAATTCATTTTCCTAACGTGTGAGGCGATCATGCGAGTGCACAAACCACCAATTTAACACCCGAGAAAGCGAATAAAAAAAATGCAGGACTTACCTCAAAGCAACGAAAGCTTAAATGCGTTGTTAGGTCGAAATCATATCAATAATCCTAGATATGATTTCTAATTAATAAGCAATCACTCATTTTTTTGTTTTCACTTTATTTAATGAAAGTCGTGCAATGCATGCTACTAATTTAACATGAAATGATATGACGTGGCAATATGACCTAAACTATATAACATGAATAAGCATGCAATCCATCCTAAAGCATGAAATGAATTTATTCTAATTTTTTTGTATTTTCCATGAAATTCGAAATTAAAGAAATGCAACAATTAAATATGCAATTTACTCAAATGACCTAGTTCTAATGATGAGCAATGAACTTAGCAACAATCACTAGATGACGAAAATTTCATAAACCTAATCCTACATGTCTGATTTACTAAACCTATATGCTCATGCAGAATTTTGATTTTTTTTAAATAATTAATTATTAAATAAATATTAAATCTAAACTATCAACAAAATAAAGCAAGAAAGGATTAAAATAATCGAAAAAATAACCTATTGTCTCACAGGTCAAATTAACGGTTATTCTAACCATAATTATCACAACAAAGAGATCAAAATAATTATAAATCGATCCGAAGTCTTACGGACCAAATTAAATAATTATCGTGATTTAACAATTGAAATTCTATCAAAAAGCCCAAAAATTAATATAATTAAAAAAATGATCCGGCGTCTTACGGATCAAATTAATAATTATAATAATTTGGACAAATATGAGATTTATGAAATGAATATTGACATACCATATTCTAAATTAAACAATAATAACAAAATTTAAAACACAATAAAATAACATAAAATAAACAAAAGAAAGAAATAAAAATAAAACTAAAACTAAACTACCTAAAGGAGAGGACTCGCAGCAGCGTTGGTGGGCATATGGCTAGTTCTTGATTTGACCATTCACTAGTCTCCTCCGAGAACTTTTTGAGTGGACATCCCCCTTCTCTTGTCGTCTCTCTCTTGTCAATTATGGTGGAATATGGAATTGTGTGGTCTTTTGTTCGGCATTGAATTGCCTGTGACCACAACATCAGAACAAAACAAAGTAAATACCAAAAATATGGAGTGGACAACTTTAATAGGGAGAGAAACAACCCGGTTTTATCACGGTGAAATCACCGGATGGCAATCGCCGCTTAGGTACGTTGGCCACTTCGATGTCTCGCTGCTGGAATTATCGTCGGAGATGTAGGAGTTTAATCTAGGCAAGAAACAAAAATAAAATCACCGTTAGTGCAAATAGCAAATTGGAATTGCACACAATCAAACTTAAAAAAGAAGAAGCTCGACTTAGCTTTATGCTTGTCGTCAATATCCATGAAGCATGATGAACATGGGGCATCGTCAAGAAGATTACACCATCGCCCGAGATCCCTGAGGGTGTGTGCCTCTCCCCTAAAGAAAATTGAACTCAAAAGAAACCAAGGAGAAAATCTTCCTCACTTTTGCTCTGAATTTTTTTGAAAATCGCCTCCTGAGCTCTGCTCTCCTCCTCTTTTCACAAAATTTGGTCTCCTTTTATAGTGGTTCCGAGCAGTTGCTTTGTATGGCATATTTCAAACTTCCATCTTTTGTTGCATCAAATCAAGCGTGCAAATCGGAACGTGATTTCGCAATCAGCTCGATTTTGCGCCGATTCCTTCCATTTTATCAAAATCCCTGCCCTTTGTTCACCTGATTTTTAATTGTTTCTGCATTTATCAAAATCTGAATATTCATCAGAATTTCAAATTTCCATACATAATCAATCAAATCAATTGCCCCCATTTTCTTTCATTCTTTCCTTTTATTTGTTCAAAATGCAATTTTGTTTTTCCAAAATTAGGTGTCAACAATGGCAGAGCTGAATGTGTTGGAAAAAAAGAGAAAAGAACAGAGGATAATGAACGCAAAACTATTAGAGACCGTAATATTTTTCCTTCTTCATACTAAAACATCATTGAAAGGACGGGCATCGATCACGTGTGGCCTTCAAAAGGGAATTTCCTTTTTCTTTCTTTAAGAGTTGGTGGAAAAAGAAATTCGGAAAGATTATAAATAAAGGTATCAAAAGAATCTTATTGCAAATATGTGCCTCAATAAAGGTATCAAATGAATCTCATTGCAAATATGTGCCTCAAAAAAAGACATGACCTCGTTGGCTAGTCAATGGCATTTCCCCCTTTATTATTATTATTTTTTTGTTTTCTTTCCTTTTTCAGGTGAGGGTCGTCCTCACCTTACTCGGACAAGGCCACCTTCCAAAGCCATATAGGCTAGGACTCGATTTTGTGTAAAAATTGAGTTTTTCCGCTAACTCCATCTAATTTAACTAACGAAAAATGTTGACCTAACTTTTTAAATATTTTTTCTCTTACACTTAGTGTCCTACGTACATTAAGATTAACTAAACCGCTAAAATGATATTGTTTTAATTTGAATCCTAATTTTTACACAAAATCTTAATTAAATTAAGTTAAAAAAATCCAAAAATTTTTCCATAAAAAGACAAACTCAAAAAAGAAAAAAAACACAAAAACATAAAAAAATAAAAATAAAGAAACATACACAAAAAATAAAAAAACCATGATCACCGACCCATTGCTGGTAGTAGAGGTGAGCATTGTTTCAAAGTAGAATTTGAAACTTGAGAATCAAACTAGTGAGAACTTATAGATTCCAAGTTTGAATGTATGTAAGATAGGTTCCGGGCTTTAAAAAATGAGGAACTTGTTTTGACGAGTAGGTTTCAGGTTCTTGATTAGAGGAACTTGGAACCTAAAACCTAAAACCTAGAATCTAGAATGAGTTATAATATTTTTCTTAGTCCATATTTGAAAGTGCTAGTACGAACACCTAGAGGGGGGGTGAATAGGTGTTCAAAAGAAATATTGACAAATAAATGCGGAATAAAATAAGTTGCGGGTAAAGTCTGAATAAGGATCAGAGTTTGACTAAACGAGCCACCAGACTTCTGGTAGATGTTCAGAATCTATTATACGATGGAACAGACTTCTGAAATAACTTGTAAGTATGCAACTTACTTAAATAAGAAGAGTTAAGGAAAGAGAATGTTGCACACAAAATTTATAGTGGTTTGGCTTAGATCAAGCCTACGTTTACTCTCCCACGCTAACAGCCTTCTAGCTGGATTCCACTATGCAATCAACAAGAGATTACAACTTTGAGTGCAAACACTTATTGGTAGATCACACTATCTTACTAAGTCATTCTTTTGGTATTTCTCTCACGTTCACAAACGTTTAAGCTCACAAAAGACAAGTGTATGATCGAAGTTCGCTTAGACTTTAGAATTATAAATTCTACGCTCCGTCTCTTTCTTGCACATCAGTCCTAAATCTCCTTAAATACTCCTCTACTTCCAAACTAGCCGATGGATAGTATCTAGAGGATTGTCTTTCAATCTACCCATTTGGCAGATTTGTATCTAGAAGATTTGGTAACCGTTGAGTGATAAAAGTAGAATCCCAAGTTGATTCTTATTGCCCATACAAACAGAATCTTGGTTTCCATAAGTAGAGCTTCTCCGTTTAGAAAGTTCTTGTCTTCAAGATCCAGTTGTCAATCAATTAGATTGAGTCAATCAAATCTATCTTGATGTAGAATCCAAACTAGATCACTAGCCGTTATATGTTTGGGGCTTGTATTATGTTATGTCAAGTTGTCTCGTTCTGGACATGCTTCATTATGAATCTGTTAGGTTTTGAACTGGTGTCTTATTCTGTATGTAAAGTTTGAGAGTGTTCTGTCGGAAGTAAAGTCTGAGTGTCTTCCGTCTGAAGTAGAATTTGAGTGTCTTCCATCTGAAGTAGACTTTATAATCTGGATGTAAGTCTGAACATATTCTTCTTCTGAACATATTTAGCCTTAAGGTTTGGACACAGTCTGAATAAGTCCAGCTTCAGCATAGAGTCTGTCTTCTGGTTCTTTCAAGTATAGATTTCGACAATATCCTTTACATGTTCTATCATCTGCATAGTCTATTACTCAACCATTAAACACGTTAGTAGCCTTTGATTTATTTTGTTATCTTCAAAATATCATAAGGGATTTCCCTAACAATATCTTCATGCGATTCTGTGATATTCCATGTCATTCAATAATGAATGTATAATTTAGAAGCACTAATCTGAGCTTTCATTTTATGACTAAAACTTTTACTTTATTAATATCCATATTTTTCGTGTGTTTGAATATAAGTTATGAAGTAAATTGTAGTATTAAGTGGTGATCATTAAATGTTTAATTCACTACAATCGGTCAATTGATAATATAGGTGGAACCTGGGTAGACCTCAGAACCGACCTTGGAACTTATGATAGGGTAAGTTCCAAGTTCTAGGATATGCAGGGTAAGTTTCATGATCCAAAAAATAAAGAATGTGTTCCAACGAGTAAGTTTCAAGTCTCAAGCGGAACATGTATGAAACTTGAAATCGCTCACCTCTAGCTGATAGGGCGTTGAGGTTGCAGGCACCTCAATGAGGGCTGCAACCCTTGCTGACCAAAGGTGAGGACCCACATTGCATGTATTTTTTTTTTTTGAAAAGCTTTTAGATTAATTTTTAATCTAATTTAATTAAAATTTGGGTTAAAATTGTCTTTGGACAAAAATGTCCCTTTTCAGCTAGAATATTCATCCAGATGGTGAGTTTAGACCTTTATTTGAAACTCTTATGGCAATTTTAGGTTTTTTTTTTTTTTTGAAAAAAAGATCCACTTTAAATCATTATTGAGAAATTGATAGAACCTTGGACCCTTATTTGAATTTTTTCCAAGAAATTTGGGTTATGGGACCAAGGACAAACCTAGTTCCTCCAGAATTGGACTAGGATAGGCCAGGTTGGGCTAGTCCAAAGTCGGTCTAGGGTTGACCCTAGACTGATGCTCGACCTTACTATCATGTGTTAGAAAGTAGAGCAATCAAATAAAACCAATGAAAGTAATATCCGCAAGCATTACACAAAGGAAATCAAATGAGTCATATTCAAGCCCCACGAAGTCGGATGATTTAGTGCAAAATACTTGTACATTACACAGTAAGATTTTATTAAATCGGTAAATTTACAAGTGGGCGAAGAATTGCCAACTATTGAAGGAATTTAACGATGAAAAAATAAATAGTAAATTATCAACCTGTTTGGATGTTTGGCATTATAGCAAAATCTTACCTTGGTAACATACAAAGAGATTCAACAATTTGTATACAATTACCATCATGCACTTTAGATACTAATGTTTGGCAAATTTTTTTAAATGGGCATCTAAAGTGGGGTTATTTTTTCAAAAGATGGCTAAGGTGGACATTATTTCAAATAAAGGTATGAAGTTGCCAAATTAGTCTCAAATGAAGACCTGAGCTTTCTGGTTGGCCAAATTTTCGCTAGTTGGCAAGTACTTGATTTTTATTTTTTGGTGGTCGGAAGGGTACCATTCTAGTAGAGGAAATCACGCTGATTTTTTTCCTTTGGCCCAGGGGTGGCTAGTCAATCCAGCAAACATGCAGTTTTTCTCCTCCAAGTCCCCCTCTATGAGCATCTCACTTATGTACTTAAGAGTCGAATTGGAGTTTCACTATCTTCTTTAGATTCCACCACTATGCTATTGAAAGCCGGTGATGCACTAGCAATCACGTTATTGGGTTCAACATTGTGTTTGAATCCATTAACAAGATTCCAATTTGGATGGGGACCAAAGTCAATCCATGTCAACCTTCGACCCATTCAAGGAATCGGTATTGTTCATGGTCTGTGATTCAAGACTCTATTATGGACTGGCGTCTATGGACCGAGTTCATCACAATCACCCATTTATTGGACTTTGGTGTAGAACTAACTTTAGGGCAATTTTTTTTTTCGACAAGTAAAGTTTTATCGTTGGCTTAAAAGGCAAGTGAGCTACTTGCTATATGCTTAAGTCATACAATTTAAACAAGACCCAAATGCTTACATAAAAACTTGTAATTGCCCAAAGATATTTGGGGAAAATTACCAAAAAAATCATAATATATTGTACTTTTGCCAATTCAGTCATAAATATTTTAATTGTGTCAATTGAGTCCTAAAGTTTTTCAAGTTTCACTAATTGAGTCCATCTAGCTAATTTTGACCGAAAATTATCAAAGTGAATGACATCAGACTTTTTTTTTAAAAGTATTTTAATATTAAATATTTTTAATTTTCTTTTAAAAATTTTTTTTTTCTGTTTTCTTCCTTTGCCAAGCCTTGGTGATGGCCGGTGATCGGCCACATGTTATGACTGACAAGGGTTGCCCTTGCTAGCCTTAGGTGAGGTCACCCTTGTTGCCTTTGAGTAAGGCTTGTCCAAACTAGATTTGACGGGGTTAAGCTTTGCCTGAAGTTGGCTAGGTTGGCCCTTGCTAGCCTTTACGGATGGTTGGCCTTGCCATCTTTGGGCAAGCCTCGCCTGAGACTAGCCCTTGTGAAGGTTGATGAGGTTGCACCTTGCCCTTGCTAGATTGGGCAAAGTTGAGCCTCGCGTGAAGCTGTGACTTGCTGAATTTGGCAAGGCGGCAAGATCCTCCCTTAGTAGATCTTAGTGAGGGTGACCATCACTGGTTGTAGCCTATGGTTGGTCACTAGTCATTCCCAAGGCTCGACAACCATCAGAGAAAGAAAAGAAAAGAAAAAGTATTTAAAAATTTTAAAAAAATATTAAAATATTCCACGTTTGCGCTAGTTGCACCATGTAGGATGCCTGAAATTCATGTTAGTGATTTTCGACCAAAATTGATCATATGAGCTCAATTGGCAAAACGTGAAAACGCTTAGGACTAACTTGTATAATAAAAAGGTTTATAACTAAGGGTGTGTTTGTTTCACTGAAAGTATTTTACCAGAAAGTGTTTTCCGGATTTTCAGCCGTTTGGTTCTCTAAAAAAGATTTGGTCAATGGAAAATACTTTCTGGTCAACACAAATATTATGTATTATTTTAGGAAAACGAATTCCTCCGCCTCAGAAGGTGAAAACACTTTCCGTTTTCATCTTTTTCTCTCTTACCTTTCACTTTTCCTCTCCAGATTTTTCTGAGGTGCGGACTTCGCCGATCAGCTCGCTAAAGCGAAAGTGAGAGCGTGGAGATGTCGGTGGTGAGCACCGCCACGCTCCAGTGAGACAAGGAGCTGAAGCTCTTTGATGACACGAGGCTTGGTGTCAAGGGCCTCGCCGACTCCGGCGTCTCCTGGATCCCATCATTCTTTGTCCACGCCCCCTGGGAGGCCATGGCTGACGCTGTTGACCTCGCGATCCCCACCGTTGACCTCAGGGGTGGCGGCGACGGGGATCTCTGGTGGAGGGTCGTGGAGGAAGTCCGGAGCGCGTGCGAGGGCTGGGGGTTGTTCCAGGCGGTGAACCATGGGATTCCGGAGGGCGTGTTGGAGGAGATGATCAGAGGGGTGTCACGCTCCGAACCTCGAGCGCGCGCACATCCCTCGGTGGTTGATGAAATTGTGACGTCTCAGGACACGTCGCCGACCCATTCATTTTATTGCACATGCGAAAGTGAAATAAAAACCCCTAACAGCAAACAACATGGGATTGAAAAGCAAGATAACAATTTCACAAACAAACACGCTTTCATAAACACGTTAGGTTTATATACTAAGTTAGTCTATCTACAAAAGATCGGCTCTAAAAAAGAAGCTGTCCTACAACTTACTAGTCGAACATATTCACCAATCTTTCGGACTCCAACTTTGCAGGCTCTGGGGACTTCGGGTCCTCCACAACCCCATCAGGAGGGTTAGCTGCATCCTTGCCTGGAGCTGCGTCAACCACAGCGATGGGGACATCAAAACCCTGAATGGGACATTCCCTATACCCATTGAGCCCATGGCAATACCACGCCCTGAATCGATGAGGTACCCTCTGAGGTAGGCCCTCATCGACCTAGACAGTGGTCACCATGAGTTCAAAGAACCAGTGACTCCCGGGGACTGGGACGTCTATGCTCCACTTAGTTACTCCTCGAGGCAACCAAAACGTTCTGGAGGGACCGCCATCTAAGGACCTGAAAAGGTTAAGTCTACGACGGGGTGAGATAATATCTTAGCAAGTTCACCCCCTAAACCCCTATTAGGAAGGAAATACGCCTAGAGGTAGTCTATACACACAATACAAATGACTTACCTCGCCTCAGTTTTCTCCCGCATGTTAGCACAATTCATATATTACATATGTGCAGTAATAACACTCGATCATTTGGAACGTCTCAATTCACATCTCAATCAATTAATCAATCAATCAACCAATCAATCAACCAATCAATCGATCACAGGGGTCCCAGTTATAAGGCCAAATTGTTATGACATGTCCTATACCATGCCATACAATTTTGTCTCATAATCCGGCGCGTCAATTTCAATCAATCACACATTCCAATTGATTACTGTTCACACAGACACGATCTATCGACGAACATCGGTCTTCTAGCGTAGCTAGGCTTCATCTCCCCCCTTGAGCACGGCAACATCCACCGACGCACATCGGGACGGCATTTTCGAAGGAGTATCGGTCCAGAATCTACTGCGATCGACATCCGTTGTCCAGGGGCATCCCATATAGGGGCAACGTCCTATCAATGCACATCAGGGATGGGTTCACTTAACCATCACACGATTAATCAATCCCGGCCAAGGAAATTATGCTTTGTACTCAAATGCCTCAATTAAAATAATGAACTTGGCCTATTTTTTTCATATTAAAAATACCCGGTAAAATAATCATGTGTAGGTACATGGTTAGTTTGGGCAAGAAATGCGATATGTTCCTTTTTAAAAATTTCACTATTTAATATAATACTTAAAAACATTTTTGGCGTTAAAAACCGATGCCTGGTATTTTCTGATTAAATACCAAATTTTCACAATTTTGAAATAAATACTCAAAGTTCACAATCACCACTCAAATGGACAATTTAAAAATCAATTGTGTAAATTAAGCGCACCACTGCAATCAGCATGAAATTCCAGTCATCGGCTATCCCGGTAAAATTTTCAGAAAATATTAAATAATTAAATAAATAGAAAAATTAATTAATAAATACAAATTAAATAGATAAATACTAACTTAGGCCTAAAAATGCTAATCTAACCACCTAAACGGGCCTAGAAAAATAATGCACCATGCTCAATAAATAATATAATCTAATTAACCCTTAACTAATCTAATCTAATCTAATCATCTAATTATCCTAATTAAGCAATTAAATCACTAATCTATCTAAACCAACCACCTAAGCCATACTTAGCCTAAACTAATCAACCTTTAAGCATAATTAACTTCCTAAGTAGAGTTGAGCAAGTAAACTCACCGGTTTTGCGGGCCGATGAGTTCATGCGACGGCAACGCCAAGGTGGGCAAGAATCAAGTCTGTAGCGACACCAATGGAGGTCAAAAGGGCTCGGAAAACGGCCCAATAGCTCACTGCTACAGTTGGGCCTTCGGTTTTGTCCAAGGGCTGGACCAAAGGGCTTCACGGTTGAAATTGGTTGGAACGGCGAGGAGGCGGACCGAGCGGCTTGGACGGGCGGCAAAAGGGCTTGAGGGCGACGGTAGGCGGCTAGATCAGCTCCGACGATCGACGAGAAGGGCACGGGTGATGAGTGTGGGCAGTAGGAACGCACGGACAGGCGCGCGAGCGGGATGGCAGGTGCGGGAGCTCGGGCGGTGCTCGGCGGTGCTCGGACGGCCAGGAGGGGCGGTCGACGGTGTGAGGGGCTAGCTAGCTAGTTCTCTGGTTTTCTTGAGCTCAAAACACAACACTAATGGAGAAAGCAAGGCCAAGGAAGAAAAAGAAGGCTGTAGCTTGAAGGGGGGCCACCAAATGGCCACAAAGTCTTCACAAATATCCCATTCACTCATTGCTTGGCCTCCACTTGATCAGCCCTATCCACATAAGCAATTTCTACACCAAAGCTTCTCATAGAAGCCATCCAAAGGGTTCAAGAGTTGCTACCCCCCTTGGCTACAAATTTGGACATTCGCCTCTTTAATTTCACTTCAATTTCTCTTCAATTAGACTCAAATTGGTGCCCATAAATTCAGCCAAGGTGCCCATATCAGATTTCACATTTTTCCTTGCCAATTAGTCCAACTTGAATGCCAAAAGTGCAATAAAAAACGGCCTCTAATTTTCCCTGTCCAAAATGGCCCAACTTTGATTTTTTGCCGAAATTCCCAATTAGCCGAAAAATCTTTGGAGGATGAATTGATGTTCCTAAAATAAATCGTGACATGACAGAACTTTTAATTTTTGAAATTAGGTTCAATTTCGCGGTTAATTTCAACCATGTGCGATTTTAGCGTAACCCAATATACCGGGTAGCTTTTAGGAATTTTTAGTTCATTTGACCCGAGATTGATTATTTTCGAGCCACATTGTACACCTTCGACACATTGACGACTTTCGGTTGTCGTGAAAATCTCGAGGTTTCAAATACGGACACATTGTACAGAAATGACAGAAAAATCGATTTAGTGCCGTTCGACATAAATTTTGAAATCAGGTGGAATCACCCACACACTAATCACATACCTCTGTCGAATTGACCTATCTTCGGTCTCTGATCGATTTTGACGGTACCGTATTGACTCTTGTAGATTAGCACGGTTGAGCAGTCAATTTCTGGTCAAATTCTCCAGTCTATTGCGTTTAGATTCCTTAACGGCTTTACTTGATAGACTAGTTATCCCGTGAGTGATCAACTCAGGGAAAAGAACTATAGGCGCGTCGATGAAAAGCCCAACTCATTCAATCGAAAACAGAATCAGAAAAGCAAGATGTCACAAGGGGTGCGGAGGTTCCACGAGAGTGAGGGAAGGAGGGAGTGGTACTCGCACGAGAAGGGGAGGAAGGTGCTCTACTTCTCGAATTTCAATCTATTCAAGGTGGCGGCGGCGGATTGGAGGGACACGCTGGTCTACGAGATGGCTCCAAGCTCGTCGGAGCCGCATGAATTGCCGGAATCATGCAGGTACGTCCGTCGAAAACGGTTTACTTGACTCGATCTCAGGCTTTTAGATTGCTCTCGAACAACTCACCGACCGAATTGAGTAATCAAAGATTGTATGGATACATGTATAGATGTTGCAAATGGCTACATGATGTAGTACTTAGTCTTGCAATTTGAAGAATTTGAGGTCGATTTCGAGCTTTGTGAAGTCAACCATGCTCGAACTCGAGAAATCAAGCTCGAGGCCAGGATATCAGCATGCCCAATCGTTAGGTCAAATGTCATTCAATCATTTTTCTGGTCAACACAAATATTATGTATTATTTTAGAAAATCCGTTTATAAAGTAACATGGACTCAACAAATTAATTTGGAAGTAAGAGGCATACTATTGTCAATTGTTAGGTCAAATGTCATTTAATCATTTTTCAAATGTGATCCAAACACCAGAAAATACTTTCAGTTACGTATCACCAAATAAAGGAAAACTAACCAATTTCTTGGAAAATGGTTTCCCGGAAAACATTTTCCAAAAATGTTATGTTTTTCGTGAGACAAACACATCCTAAATTGGTAAAAGTATAATAAGTTTAAGAACTTTTTGGTAATTTTCCTAAGGTATTTGTGGAGTAAAAACACCATTCTTAAGAAGTCTTCCTTGGGTAAGTTCATTAATCCTCGACACAATAACATTAGCGCCAACAACCTTAGGGTAATAATATGTTGAAATTATGTTCATGAAACTTAACATCTTCTGCTTGTTTTGGATACATGACATCACGTCTTGTCATTTCCTTGTTAACCAGTAAGGAATATAACTAGTTACCCTGAATGATATTCTAAAGACCTCACACACTACGTTTTTTAGATATCACTTTTAAAGGATGGAGCTTCCTTACTGTTATTCCCACCCGCTCTCTCATGTCGAGGGTCTCTGGAGTCAAACCATCACCGAGTTCCCAATCGAAATGGTAGAGCAACTTCGCAAGACCGAGATGAAGCACCCTATCCGCCAACGAAAGTCCGACGCACATTCTTCTGCCTGATCCGAATGGAATTAGCTCAAAGTTTTGACCTTTGTAGTCAATTTTAGATCCTAGAAACCTCTCTGGTTTGAATGCTAATGGGTCCTCCCAAGCATCTGGGTCTCTTCCAATGCCCCATGCATTCACGAAAACCTGGGTATCTTTGGGTATATCAAAGCCCATGAAATTGGTTTCTTTTATAGCATTTCGTGGGACAAGCAAAGGTAATGGTGGATGCAATCTTAGGGTTTCCTTCACCACAGCTTGCAAAAACGGCATTTTTTCCGTGTCACTTTCTTCGAGTTTTCTGTTCAACCCCACAATCTGGTTAATCTCATCTTTGGCCTTTTTCATTGACACGGGTTGGCGGAGTAGCTCCGCCATCGCCCACTCGATGGTGCTGCTTGTAGTCTCTGATCCAGCGAAAAACATTTCCTGCACCATCAGTTAGACCCATTTAGTACAAGATCATGTCTTGCTAGGGTTACCACCAATGTTGATTCTTTTGCTATAATTAAGATATTCATTCGCTCGCATAAAAATCACTCCCTCAAATCGTGGGCTTAACAGTAAAAATTATCATGCTTTGGAAAAGATGATACAATCCTTATCAAACATAGCAGCTCCTATGCTTCGAATCGACAGACATTAACTTGACTTTCATTTATAAGTCCATGGACAAAAAAAAAAATAAAAATAAAAATAAAAATAAAATAAAATAAAAAAAAAAAAAAAAAAAATAAAATATTATTAAAATATTAAAAACTGTTCATGCCTTGTTTCAACTTGATTTTATTGGCTTCTTATAATTAATGTTGGTGACTTTCATTTATAAGTCCATGGACAAAAACTGTTCATGCCTTGTCAACTTGATTTTATTGGCTTCTTATAATTAATGTTGGTGTTTGAACATCGATTATATTTATAGTCAATATCAGATCACATATCTGATTAACATACTATTCACTCATTCATTGTGGATACCCAACATGTTTTATTAATCAGTCAAATTGACATCGACTTAATGTAATAAATCATTCAATATGTCTTTCTAGCGCTAGATTTTCTTTTTATAAAAAATAACCATAAATCAATCTTGTGTTTTCGTAGAACATTCTTAGCTAGTTATTACAAAATGAGCACATATTGGCTAAATCAGGAAAGAATGGTAACATCTTTATAATAGTAGTAGCTTTTTGTTATGCAACGTTCTCTACAAACTTAAAGTGTAAAATGTTTTCAAGATTGTTGATTGGAAAAGGCTAGTTATTATAAAATCTAGTGCTAGAATGTTCTACGAAAACACAAGTTTGTAGAGAATGATGCGTGATATGACCTGCTTGTTAATTGTCAATTAAGTTTACCACCCCACTTTACAAACCGAACTGGACCTAATATCCTTAAGATGTTAATCATTTCTTTTTTGCCAAGAGTGGAAGAGAGGATACCAGAATTATTATGATGACGTTCTGGGAAGAGATTTTGCGAGGGCCTTCTTTTCCATCGCCCTCATAATCCAATACCGCATCCAAGAAGTCATTCGTTGTTCTCATCTCCCCCCTTAGCTTTCGCTCCTCCAACCTCTCATTGACAAAGCCTTCGGCAATCTTCATGGCTCGACCCATGTCCTTCGCCATGCTTGCCTTGATCCCCTGCGGGTCCAACCATTTCAACCACGGCAGGAAGTCGGCTACGTTGGGCTTGCTAGCCCATTCTATGAACCGGTTCATGGCATCGAAGAACTCGGGCCCGTCCTTCGATTTTGGGTCCAACAGATCCCGCGAGAGCACCATATTACCCACCACATTAAATCCCATGAGAAAGAGGAAGTGGGATAAGTCGATTCCTTGCTCTTCATAAAAATTAGAAATTTTTAACGATTAATTATAATTAGAGAATGTATAGCAGAACGTAATGAATTAGACATGAAAAAAAAAAAAATTATTGCACCAAGTTTTGCAACTAGTTTAAGGAGGGATGGAGGAATCAACCTCCAAGCTGCAATGTTCAAGACAAAAGTTGGATTTTTCAAGCTCAAGTCGAACTTAATAAAGTTCTTGATAAGCTTGTTTTCGGATATTTTTCACTAACAAAACTAAATTAGCATCTGAACTCTTAAAAACTCCAACTTGGCTTCTACAAATAAAATAAAGTGGAAAGTTTACTTTTGCATTCTCTTGCATAATAATGGGGATATACTTGATCAATGCATCAGAACATAAATAAAACCCAACTACTTGATCATGCTCGAGTTTGACCCAATTCAATAGTAAAGCTACTCGAGCTTGGCATAATTCAACAGTAGAGCCACTCTAATTCGACTCAAACTCGAGAAGAATGAAAGCAAGTTCGACTAAATAGCACTTTAAACACCAGCAGCTCTTGGGCAACTTGAATTATTTACACTGGTATCTCTTTTATTGAATTTGTCAATTACAGTAACAAAACAAAGGGATAAAAGTATCAGCAGTCCCTAAACTTTTACAGATTTTTTTAATTAGGTTCCTAAATTTGTTGTGCAATTAGATCCTCGAGCCGTATAACTTCTTCTTTGATTTAGTCCTTGCATTAAAGAAGTAAACATAAATGTTGACATGGCGGTTACGTCCTCATTGAAAGCCAACATGGTGTTCTAAATGACTTCTTTTAAAACCTAAAAATAGAATGAAACAGAAAAATTGAATAACTAGGGGTGGAGGTGAGTTGTCGCCCGGGATCATGCAATAAATTGAGGCAACGTTTGGGTTGGTGAATGTTTACTTGGATTTAGATTTCTTTATTTTTATAATCTTTCTTACCCATCTTAGCACTAAGTAAAAAAGAATTCATGTCTCCCTAATTAGTTAGTCTAGTTAGTGCTAACATATGGTGGGGATGCAATATTCATCGTAACCATTGCATTCGCATATTTAAGAGGAGGGCCAACTCAAATTAAAAGATGTATAATTTAAGAACTCAATAGTAGAAAAAGGAAAAAATAAAGAAGATTCTGGAACTTAATTGTACATTTTGCAAAAAAGAAAGGACTGTCGATTCCTTTATTTGTAAAAAGCAAGCCCAGTGTTTTCTTAAGTAGATCTAGTTGCAGGTTACATTCTTTACTGAAATACGATTTTTTTGATAGCGTGGATCGTTAACTCCTAATGATGTAGAAGTCCCAACATATCTTAACTGTTGATTTTACATATATTAATAATTGAGAAGAACTTGTGACACTAGTGGGAATATTGTGTAGGGTATAGGCCTTCATCCTCTTTTGATATTTTATAAAAAGTTTAAACGTTCCTTTCTCCCTCTCTGTTGCTTTCTTCTTTTTTTTTTTTTCCTTTGAAGAAGAAAACTATTATTTCGGTATTCAAGGTTACACATGCAACGCAAACGTCCAAAGTAACACGAAGCACGTAAGAAATAACCTGTTGTTACTTGTTTAACCGCCATTTCTTCCTCTAAATACACGACCATGTTGTCGACGCACTTCTGCCTGAGATGGGCCGTCTCGTTGACGCGCTTGGTCACGAGGAGCTCAACAGAGCAGAGACGCCTGAGAACGCGCCAGTAGCCACCGTAACGACCCACAGCGAGCGAGCCTTGGTCATAACCGAGAGCTGTCAATGCATGGGGACACTTGCGGTCTGCGAACGCGGAGTCATGGCCCTTGAAGAACTCTGCGGCGGCCTGAGCTGATTGAATCACCATGGTGTTCACGGAACCGAGCTTCAACCACGTCACAGGCCCGTGCTTGGCTCGGAAGTTGTGGAGGTTCTGGTGCGGCATGGTCCCGAGGTCGAGGATATTGCCGATCACGGGCCATGCGGGGGGCTGAGGGGGAAGCTTGGTGCGCTTCCGGTTGAGAAGGAAAAATAGAAGTACCGGGAGGAGGAGGCCGAGCCAAAAGAGCAGAGTAGGATAGTACTCCATTGGCTAAGCTTTGAGCTATTGCTCACCTTGCACTTACGCGATTATTGCGAGGAAAAAATGATATTTATAGACACTCTTATCCTGTTCACAAGAAAGCAACCCAAAACAATAAAGAAAAAGCGGGAGATGCAATTATTTCCCGTCCACAATAAAAAAAGGAGAAAACATTAATATATATTTTCGCTATGAATAGGAGTAAACATGCTGGTCACGTAGAGTCTGGTGATCCATCCATTTCATCGTATTAGGTTAGATTCGATTCTTATTTCATTGGAATAATTTCATTTTTGGTCAAACAACTTACACGAATTATGCAATCAAATCCGTGACTCCTAATTTGTGCATTTAAGTCCTATAACTTTACTTCAATACCACAAAAATATGATGTATTGTTCTTTCTTGGGTTTCACTGATTGGTTTATCAACTAATTTGTCCTATCAAAATCGGATAGTTATGTATTTACTTTTGTTGAGAGTGTATAACAGATGTCCAATATCTTTACCCTAGGAGATTGCTAAGAAGGAGCCCGAGTCTAAGCCTATTAATATATCTAATTGGACCTATCTTCACTCAAAAGCTTAAAGTAATGAGTTATTGGCCAACTAGATATATTAATTACTTCACCCTGCATCAATTCTCCACCGTGGGACTTCCCTAAT
Source organism: Eucalyptus marginata (assembly GCA_014182565.1). Classification (NCBI taxonomy): domain Eukaryota; kingdom Viridiplantae; phylum Streptophyta; class Magnoliopsida; order Myrtales; family Myrtaceae; genus Eucalyptus; species Eucalyptus marginata. The sequence continues at coordinate 18,484,935 of CM024586.1, read as the reverse complement.
GCAACTTACATATGTATCTCAACAATCTCCCCATCACGTGTGAGCTCAATGTTAAGTCTGTTCCCCCTTAATTTATGTATCTTTCTATATTAATTTATCTCAACTTGAATCTCCAACATTCACCTTCATCCATGTTCTTTTTCATTGGACCGAACCATGAAAATTGCCATTGGATTGTGTTGCAACACCACAACACACATTGCTCGGAAACTGTGTTAGTCACTAGATTCCTACTTACATATGTATCTCAACATTCTCCTCATTACGTGTGAGCTCAATGTTAGGTCCGTTCCTCCTTAATTCAAGTATCTTTCTATGTTAACTTATCTCAACTTGAATCTCCAACATTCACCAACATCCATGTTTTTTTTTCATTGGACCGAACCATGAAAACTACCATTGGATTGCGTTGCGACACCACAACACACACCACTTGGAAACTGTGTTAGTCATTAGATTTCTACTTACATATGTATCTCAACAATCTCCCCATCACGTGTGAGCTCAATGTTAGGTCTATTTCCCCTTAATTCAGGTATCTTTCTACATTAACTTATCTCAACTTGAATCTCCAACATTCACCTTCATCTATGCTCTTTTTCATTGGACCGAACCATGAAAACTACCATTGGATTGCATTGCAACACCATAGCACACACTGCCCGGAAACTGTGTTAGTCACTAGATTCCTTTCTTTGAGATAACTCACATGTATATCTCAACAATCTCCCCGTCACATATGAGCTCATTGTTAGGTTTGTTCCCCTTAAATTAGGTATCTTTTTATATTAACTAATCTTAACTTGAATCTCCAACACCCACCTTTATCCATGTTTTTTTTTCTTCGATTTGAACCATGAAGACTACCATTGGGATTGCGTTATACCACAACACACACTGCCTAGAAACTGTGTTGGTCACTAGATTCCTTTTCTTGAGATATCTATAAAAGATTGGGGGCCGCCAATCTACTATTGGCTCTAACACCGATGCTTCGTAGTCTTGGGCTTCTCTCACCTCAGGCGTTTACTCAAAGGGTGAGACTTTCTCTCATATATATAAACTAACCACTAGACAATTTCAATAATTGATGTGGAATAACTCCAATAGCTTTTGTCTCAGTAAGGTGGCTTGTCTTTTTCAAAAAACATCATATATATAAGTCCAATCATCAATTTGATCGAAATTTCCAATCTTCACTATTTAAAGGACTTTTTGATCCAACACTTGAATTTCACTAATGAATTTATCATACATTTGCATCTCATAAATTTGACCCATGATAAAAATAAAACAATCAATTTATATAACATTGCATTCATTTTTCTTGTGGCATTCCTTTAGCACATATAAACTAGAGGCATGATCTTTCATTAATAGTTAGGTTTCAGTTCACATAGGTCATCCGTGCTTATGATGAATATTAGGAATCTCCTACATTATTCGACTAGGGACAATGCAGTATGAGAACCTTGGGCTCCACGACAAAAAGTATGATCACTCCAAAGAGCTATAACAGCACCAATTCACACTTGGACTCAATTTTCTTCCTACTAATTTATACCCAACTTCTCTTGATTGATTGAAGACCCAAACAAGCTCAAAACAATTGCAAGATAAGTATCACGACGAGCGTCTTTACATCTATTTTCAAACAATATAAGGTTCACGTGCTAGTTCCAAGAATAGTTCCTAAATTTGCATTTTTTCAAGGAATGTTGGATGATCTTGCACCAGGATGCCTGGACAAAAAGACAATGTTGTCAAGCCTTCAAAACTCAACTTTTTAATATCTGTTTGGTCTAAAACTTTTAAACAAGCTTCGTCGGTTTGTTGACTAACTCCCCTCAACATTTTAGTGCAATCGGATGAATGAGGAGTGTGTATTCATTGTTTCCATGCGATTGCTTGGTCAACTCATCTCTAAGCCAACAAGCTCACTTTTCCTTTTTTAATTTAGTTGCCACTCTCTAATTGCCAATTGTCATGACCTTCTTAGAGGTGGACCACTAAGAGAAAGTTAATGGATTATTGTGCAAGTACGAATGGTTACTCATTAAAAAGATGGTACCATTGTCTAATGCGGGCTCCCCAACAATCACAACTTTGGGGTTTTAATTAAATTATTTAGACATCCATTTCAATTCATTTAAGAATTGCCATTAGTCTACTATGGTTGATTAAAAACCCAAGTAAAATGTGAGAGAACACTTTACCTTTGTGAACTAGAGATTTCATGTATAGGGGACTTGATTATGCTAGATAAATCTATGTCCCTTTGGCACCTTTGCTTTATTTCACAAAATGTTTTGCAAGTAGCCTTGATTGATGTGGTCTTAAACCACTACCATGCGATGGATGATCATACAGGTATGGAAATAAGAAAGTAACACTCTATCAAAATGATAAATAAAATGCTTGAGCAGACAGAAAAACCTTGATGGGAATTATCTCTTCTTTTTTGTTTTTTCTTGTTCATTTTCCCTTTAACGTTAATCACCTTTTTGCACTCTTGAAATCCAATTCAGAGCTTGCAGAACTTCATATTTTTTGTTACCGGCTGGGAATGAATATAGAAATTTCTCCAATTGTGCCCCCTACTTGGGCATGATCAAGAATTTGAGGAACCTTCAAGGACTTCCAACTCAATGCAAAATCCCATTCTCCAGTTTGCTTTTTCAGAGAATGAAGTAAGCGAGACAAGGTAGTTTTGTTTCTCCACATCTTCATAATTGTTTCACTCTGACCTTCATTTTTCTTCCTTTGTGGTGTGGTTCTTGACGGGATAGTTTCAAATTCACTTTCTTTTATCTTAAGTAAGTTAATAATGAATATCTGTAGCGTTCATGGTAAATGAACTAGAATGCCCCTTGTTATTGCGATATATGTACTCTTCGCAAGTGATTTGTCATATGAGATGTGCCCCAGTCGTGTTAGGGGCTGTGCTTGGAATGCGGTTGCCTTGTGTCCTCCCAGGATTGTCCATTAGGTCCAATGATTGGACTTTCAGTGCTCGGAGTAGATTCCCCCAGTGAGACTTGTTCTTCGTTTACATGTTTCCCGCGAGTTAATATCTCAAATGGAAAACCTGCAATTTGCAGCAAAAAAGGCTTCTCTTTCATCTCAAAAAAAGATTTTTCTTTCATGAAAAGGAGTGACATGCATAAAATGTCTAAATACTAGGAGTTTACAAAATGTGCATGTTTTGTTATTGCCTAGTATAGGAAGAAATAAACTATATAGAAGCATTTTACTCATAGGACGCAAATAAATCTGAGAGATTAGCAAGGAGAGTGAAATTCCCTAATCAAATTGCAATTTTTAAGTAAAATAATAGTACTAATGTCTTGTGACAATATGAAGAATAGTTCAAACTGAGAGGCATAACATTTGCATCAGAATGCTAACAAATCGATCATGTTACCTATGCATATAGAACTTTCTATATTCACTGAAAGAGTAGCTATGCGTAATGCATGAGTGTATATTGTGTGTGCACACGTCTAGTTACTAACTAATCGCACGTCATAGTGCCCGAATTAATGCTAGCTAATATTCACTGGTTTTATAACCTAAGTTGTGTTCCAAACTTGTCATACCCAAAATTCATCCCAAAAATTTAGATAATGATTCCCTATTATTTGGGAAAAATAAAAAGAAAAATAAAAATAAAAATAAAGAACGAATACTTCCACGAACAGCAGTAAGCATATATATTGACTAAGCAAATTATTTCATTGAATGATAAATATAACAACACCCATTGTATCATGAAGTAACCAAAAACTAGAGACGCCTTAACCCTCTTCAGATTGCTCTCCACGTGTATCGAGAGTTAAAGTTGAGAATTAACGCAATGTTTGAAAATTTTGGACAATAGTTTTCGAAACAGTTTCCAAATAAACCTGAAGAAAAGAATAGATGAAAGTGGCCATAATCTTCCTAAAAGATTGATATGTGGGGAAAGTGATTTAATTAGAAAATGATGCACCAATAATTATAGCCATTTTAAATAGATTCAATTATGATTTTTTACAATTTTTTTTTTGTCGGTAATTTTTTTACAATTGATTGGTATTGCATATAGCACGTGGTTAGGACATTCCAAGGAGGCGGTTATTTCTATGGAAAAAGAGTGAACGTAGGCAACTTAGTCCAATCCTTCTAATTTATTACTCTTAATTTATTATTATTATTATTGTTAATTTAATCTTCTAAATGAACATGGATTTCAATTCAACGCCAGCCTTTTCATTGCCTTTGCAACTTGCAAGCGTGTTAAACCAGTAAACTCTAGAAGCACGAAATATCTTAGACAAACCAAATCAGTGGGTCCTATATGCATTATTGACATAGGCTTGCGTGGATGATGAGAATCCTACCTTCAACAACTCAACTCCATCGAAGAAGTTAAAAATTAGGTCACATAAACTTGTTATAAATACCTAAAGTCTCTGGCCTTGGAATGACTCGACTAATATATTATGAGAGAGAGAGAGATGGCATCTGTCATCGTCAGCATTGCTGGAGATATGGCTCCACAAGCATTAGAAAAAGTTAGAAATTTATAGGGCATCAGGCATGAGATCGGTGTGCTCAGGGACACATGTATAACAAGTTTATTTGACCTAATTTTGGCTTGAACAACTGAAGGATGCTTTCTATGATGCACATGGCGTACTTGATGAATTCAAATTAGAAGCTCTTGTGACAAGAACTAAGGGGGGCACAATGTGTTGTAATTATTATTGTAATCATAGGTTTTAATGGCTCAACGTTAATGAAACGTCTCTTCAATTCACGCTTTTTTCAATTCACATGCAATCGTTATGTCTCTTTGGATCATGCCCTAATTGTTGCAATTATGGGTTAATAACTCTTTGTTCTCCTGTAGTTTCTGATTTAATAATATTGTTATTAAGGGTTAATGGCTCAACTAATGTGAGCATAATCGATGTGACTCTTGAGTTCATGTCCTTTCAGTTTTCTAAGCTAGTTCCCTTGTCTATAAATAGATGTGTCTTCTTAATTCAAAATAACAACAAAAACTCAAAGTATTCCTCTAGTTTCCTGATAGTTTCTCTAAGTGTGCTGATTTAAAGAAGTGTTTGATAGAATCTCCTTCATATAGTGCTTATGCAAATGGGTTTGCTGTGTTGTATTTTGAGAGACATAGTTCGTGAAACTAATTGGCACCGTTGACATGAACTAATCGCCTCGAGGAGATTTGATTAGCCGTACCTTTTTTTTTTTGGTCAGTCCTACTCTATTCCTATTCTACACTCACTCTCAGACTTTTGCCCTGCCTCTTGCAGGGCGTGGGAGTCAAAACCCACTCTTGAAACTTACGCGTCCCCACCCCACGAGAAGGTGGGGATTTGAACCCCTCACCTCCCCCTTCTATGTTGGAAGGGTGGCCACTAGGGCGAATCCCAGTGGTTGATTAGCCGTACCTTACCTCTTGTTTATTTTGCTATTGCTTTCTTGGAATTATTATTATTTTCCCCCAATACGTATTAATATTTCCCACAATCTTTAAATGATTATCTTTTACTGTTTGTTGGGTTTATAAAAAAGCGAGATGACTAATAATAATCAAGTACCCAATGATGTCTGGAATGTTTGTGAGGACGTTCATATGGCCGTTTCAATGAGTGAGGTTCAAACCTCATGGTCTAGTGTTGCGGCAACAAATTCGGCAAGCTTTCGGGTTGAAACCATCTATGGTGGTACCTGTAGAAGTCGCTTGACCGATACATTGGGGATTGTTTTTCAAAAAAGTACATATCCAATGGTGTATGGTTTAATTTCTGGAGAGATGGTTTAACAAGTTTTGCCTAATCTACCTTCTCCAATAAACATCGAATGAGAAAATGTATGAGTTAACCAGTGTGGGCATTAAGCAGTGGTAACATAAGATGTTCTTCTATTTGACCACAATGAATTTAGTTAAGTACTCATTAGAGGTGTGCTCAATAATTAGTCCAGATGAGCAAGATGTCATGATGCATGGGGAGCTGGAGCCTTGGAAGCATGGGGATTTCCTATGCCAAAACTATATCCTTAACTGTCTAGCAAATTCCTTGTATCATGTTTATTGTAACATTGAAACTGCTAGACAATTATGGGAGTCCTTAGAAAAGAAATACAAAGTTGAGAAATTTGTGGTAGCCAAATTCTTGGACTCAAGATGGTAGATTCTAAATCTGTCATGAACTAGGTCCATGGAGTGCAAATGATTTTGAACATCTTTGTTGAGGAAATGTTCTTAGTGAATCATTCCAAGTGGCATTTATTAGTGAGAAGCTGCCTCTGGGCTGGTCATACTTTAAAAATATATGAATGACAATCGGAAAGAGATGAGCCTTGAAGATCTCATTCCATGCCTCATAATCAAGGAAGACAATATGTGGATTGCATATCCTTCTATGGAACCAAAGGCCAACACTATTGAGTTTTCCAATTCCAAGCAAGATACAAAGAGGAAAAAGTTCTTTCAAGGAAACAACAAGCAGAATGAACAATCCTGAAATTCCAAGGGACATGTTTTGTTTGTAACAAGCTTGACCATCGGGCCAAGGATTGCAAAAAGTGCCTAAACAAAGGCAAGGGCGATGGTGTAGTCAAGTAGCTGAATTTGACAGATTAAATAGAGGATGAGAGACTGATTGCTGTGGTTGTGTATGAGGTATCATTGGTATTAAATAATACTAATTGGTGGTTGGAAACAAGTACCACATATCACATTTATGTGGATAAACACCCGTTTTCATCTTACAAGAAGGCTGAGGAAGAAGAGAAGTTTTATATGGCTAACTCCACATTAGCAAATATTGCTAGAAGAAGAAAAGTGATCTTGAAATTCATCCCTAGAAGGGAAATCACTCCATACCTATCTAGAAGAGTTTCAACATTATATTGGAATTGGATAACTTTGTACTTTCCAAATAGGGTGTATGTGGGGAAACAATACTTATGTAATGACCCGTTCAAAGTAAATGTGGCTGTCATTAATGTAAACTTGAAATTCTTGTACCCAAAGACTATTGATAATGAGAAGTCTTTGTTTTATACTATTGTGACTCCTTATCTATGGCATGGTAGATTACGACATATAAGCTATGCTACAACGAAAAAGATAGCAAAATTGAGGCTAATTCCAATGTTTGAGTTGGATGTCCATCACAAGTATGGGACTTGTGTTGAGGCTAAGTTTGTCAAAAAACCATTCAAATTGGTTGGAAGATCAAGTGAACCTATATAGTCATTTATAGTTGTCACGCCCCAAACCTTGCGGGCGTGCCCATCCCTTGGTGGTTGATAAAATTTTGCGACTTCCTAGGACAAGTCGCTGACCCTTTCATTTTATTACACATGCGGAAACTAGACCGACCCTGGACTGGCCCAACCCAGCCAGTCCTGGTTCGGTTCCCAAGGAGACTAGGTCGGTCCTTGGTTCTAGAATTCCTGGACTAGCACTATGCGGGTCAGTCCTCGGTCCTGAGAGTTCCGGGTGTCGGTCCAACCCTAACTATATATATATATATAATATTATTTATAATTTTTTTATATAGAGAAAACCTTAAAATAAAGAGCATTAACAACATTAAATAGCTAATTAGTGAGGACTTCAAATAATTTTACATTATTTTTTAATAGCTTATATTTTTAATGTCTTTTATAGTATCAATAGTCATAATTTACGAATGAGGAAAATGTTTTTGTGAGGAGTCTTCACGGTGTCCAAAAAGGCATAAACAGCTCCTTATGGCATCCTCCTCTAGTATTCGTTCTCTTCTATCTTATTTGTCCTCTTAGTCTTCAATTTGCCAAAATCGAAAGAAACAACTTCTCTGCTCGCCACTTGACACTTGCCTTGCTCACTTTGGGTCATTCGTGCCGCTCACTGCTCGATGCTCGCTTCGCTTGTTGCTCCTCGCTTGACATTCGATGCTCATTTTGTTTGACGCTCACCCCACTTGACCCTCACCGCTTGCATTTCGTAATTGACCTCGCTCATCATCGAACCCTTGAGTCAGTACGGTCCTTGGTTGCCATTTCAAGGAGTACAAAAAATGAAACAAAAAATTATTGATTGGTCCTAGGTTGACTTGGAAACCAAACCAAAACCATTAAGTCAATTCGGTCCTCAATTGTTTTTTTTAAGGAGTACAAAAAATGAAATAAAAAATTATCATTTGGTCCTGGGTTGACCTTGGGACTAGATTGAACCTATTGAGTCGGTCTAGTCCTCGGTCCGAAGCTTAATGGGGTCGGTCCTCAGTCTCAAAAATTGAGAATCGGCACCATGCGGGTTGGTCCTAGGGTTAGGGGGTGGACCGGCCCAACTCGGACCATGCTCGCCCTTAATCTGATCTACACCTTAGATCACCTCAGCTCGGCTCTAGATCCTCCACTCTACGATCCTGAAAAGAATTGAGCCCACGACGGGGTGAGATATAAATCTCAGCAAGTTCAGACTCTCAACCCTAATTAGGAAGGTAATACACCTAGAGCATCCTAACCACACAATACAGAGAACACACCTCGCCTCAGTTCCCTCCTGCATGTCAGCACAGTTCATATACACAATGCATATAATCACGACACACAACAATTAAAACGCCTCATCAACTCAATCAATCATGCGTTCCAATTGTTAATTTCATCCCTCAAGGATACGGCCTACTCCCAAGTTTGGCGGTCTACTGGCATCACCAAGCATCGTCTCTTCCCCATTTAGCACAGCTACGTCTCTCAAAGACGGCTTTCACGAAGGAGCATAGGTCCAGAATTTACTGCGACCCGATACCCATTAAGTGGGTAACCCATATAGGGAGTTAGTAACGTCTGACGTAATCGCTCGAGACAGGTTCTCTTAACCAACACACGACCGTTCAATCTCGGCCCAAGACACTGTGCATTGCACTCAAATGCCTCAATTAAAATAGTGATCCTGGCTTATTTTCTTCGTATTACAAACATCTGGAAAATAGTCGTGTGTGGGTACATGGTCAATTCGAACCAGAAAAAAGTGATATCTTTAAATTTAAAATCCCACTGTTTTATATAGTATATAAAACCATGTTCAGTGTTAAAATCCAACACTTGGAATTTTCTGAATAAATTCCATCACGGATCAATGGACGATCATGAATTGATCCTGAATGGTTGTGTTTCGATCGCAGGTGATTTCTCTCCATCATGTACTAACCATGGACGACCATGAGTCAACCTAGTACAACCATGTGTTGGCTATGGATTGATCGATCTTGAACAATCACATGACAATCGGAAGCCGGCTAGGACTAAGCCTGGGGTCGGTCCGCTTAACTAGTGCCAATCCAAGGATCGGCCATTAAGCACATGCCCTAAGCTATCGACCTAGCCAAGAAGGCAAATTTTGCCTATGACAACCACACCGAGGGTGGCTTTGCCATGAACCTCAAGTGTGTCGAAATGGTCGATAGGGGATGCACACAAAAAGACCTTTTCCAGTTTCGGTTGCACTTCCAATGGTCTATCTCCCATGTTTGCCATATTATTTGGAAATGGACAAAAGAGGATATTCTAGAAACCCCTAGGTCATTCATGAAGGGGGATGACTCATCACCTTAGGTGGGTAATGATTACCAAATATTTGGCTTGGAAATTAAGCAAAGGAATCTTGACAAATGTACTAATAAGAAGGAGACACCATGGCCAATCATTACCATCCTAAGGCCTAGGTGCCACATAACCATCTTTAGGGTGCCACCTAATTAAAGTGGCTTGTTCTCCAAGAAGGGCCAAGTACTTATGTGGGCCAATAAAAAGAAGAAAAATAAGCCTCCAATCATTATATTAGGCCATTAGATTTCCACCTCATAAGCTTAGGCGTGCCACCTTACAAATTAGGCTTGCCACCTCAATGTTATGGCCATGCCACTTCGAGAAAGATAATTGGGCCATTTGGATAAGTAATGATGAAGATGGTGCCTATAAATAGGATGAGCTCCTCATTCATTTCCACCATTTCTTGCCATTCACACACCATTTTCCCCTTTCTTTCCTTTCTCTTGACCTTTCACCGCCGCCCCTCAACAAGCCGCTCACCCTTACTTTCTCGAGATTCATCGAGGTAAGTAAGATCCCTAATTCTCCTCTAGGGTGGTAGACGCCATTGTTGAATCTAGTTAGGTGCTCATTCATTCAAGCCGTTGGTAGATGTAAGATCTTTTGTGTGGTTTGATCATGTTTGTGCTTGAGTTGTTCATGCTCTGAATGAGGCCAAGGTTCACTTGGGTTGAGTTCAACATGAGGCAAGGTCAACCAAGGTCATGAGGCCATGGATTGGCATTAAAGCATGTCGGTTCCAAGTCTCATTCGACGCAGGTATCGCCCAAGGCTATAAGGTCTTGGATCGACATTAAGGCGTGCCCATTCCAAGTCTTGATTGGTATGGGGATAGCCCAAGCCAACAAGGTTTTGATAGCGCATTAAGGCATGCCAATTTTATGCCTTGGTTGGTGCGGGGACTTTGTGCTTGGTGTTTGAATGAAGTCACGAACCAAGAATCATTCACGGCATGAAGTATGTTAACGCTAGGTCGAAAAGAAGGTTTGTCGAGCTTAGGATCTTCATGAAGTGAGGTGTACCCACGCCTCAAGGACTTGGATCGTCATTGAGACGTGCTATTTTCGAGCCTTATCCAGTGCGAGGATTGACGCTTAGTGTTCGGTTCAAGTCACAGATCAAGGATTGTTCTCAATATGTTGCATAGTACAATATAAGGAGTCATGGCACACATGTGTGAATGAGCGCGCCTTCGGGCCAAGTATGAGTAAGCTAAGAAGAAAGATAAGAACTGGCTTGTCTGATGCACTAATGTGTACACTTAAAGTGGAAAAAGCGCTTGTCGCCACATGGCGTTGGCGGTAATACCTCGTTCATAAAACGGGATGTCTTAGTTGAGTCAGGATGCTTGAGTCTTAAGCTTGGAAGCCTCAGAAAGTTAGTTTTGAGAAGTCTCAGTTGAGCCAAGATGCCCTGATCAAGCCAGAAAGTTTAACAAGAAGCTGGAAGTCTCGGTTGAGCTAAGAGGACCTAGTTGAGCTAGGACAATTGTAAAAGAATTATTGTATGCATGTCGGTATATACGTAAACATGATATGTTAATGTGTTCATTATTAAGTCAAAGGTTTTTACATTGACATCATGTATTTAGTCAAGGCATGTCAAGTAATTTGCTATTGATCCGTCATCAATGTTGTTTGTGAAAATTGTACTTGTTAGGCTTCGAGGATGAAATGCTTTCCTAGTAGAGGATTAGGAATTTTACTTACTAAGTTCCTCAATTCACTCTCTATCTTTCAGACTTGTAGACATGAAGTCTCACGTTAGTCTTGGGAGTTGCAGTCACACTAGAGGAGATAGGAATTTTTAGGATTATGTGAAAATTTGAAGTGTGATGTTAAAAGGAAAAGGGCTTGTAAATGTACTATTGTAATATAAAGTAATGTGTTATGCGTGGTGTATATCCCAGTATTCTAGTTTTTGTTTGTCTGGGAAGTTTGTTCATTCTCACTTCCACATGTGTTTATTAACAAGATAAACAGAATTGGGATCGTTACGAGCCCGAGACGTTGCAAAAATAACCATTACTGCTTAGGACCCTAGAGATAAAGTTGGGGTTGTTACAATATTTATCGAATACTTTCGAGTAAAGGTTTGGTATTGCATTGTAACTGTAAATAGTCAAGTGTACATGTAACAACCTCGACCTCATCTCTAGGGTCACGAGCGATATGGGTTATATTTTTTTTTCTTGACATCCCAGGTGTGTCGCCGACTCGTACTTCTTTCTTTTTATAAGTTTTTGAGTTATGCACACGTGGAAGCAATAAATCAACGTCCAATCACCATAGTGTTGCAACATCAAAAGTAGTAGAAAACACACATGCAACCATATTTTTACATATACATGACATACTGCATATAATTACATGTCTTTCTTTTTAATATTACAAGCCCTTCTACTTGAGCTAAGCTTTACAATACAAAAGCATACGGTCTTTTCCAAAAGTACATCAACTTCGGGGTAACCCTATCTCCTCTAATGAGATTCTAACAAAAAAAGGTTCCCCTTATAAGTACCAGCTAACTAGTAGTCATTTATGGTGCTGTCGGATGGAGCACCTCCATTAGGCCCTGGTGGACCATCGAAGTCACGGAGTGGACCAACAAAATCCCCATCGAGACACTTGTACCAAGCTCGGTACTTGTGGGGAACGTGTTCATTCAGCCCTTCATCCACCCAAACAGTCATAGGGACCATCCAATAGTATTTATCTCTACTAACAAAGTAGAGTAATGTTTCCGAAATGGTCATCTTCGTGGGGATGCCGAACCTCACGGGTAGCACGGCCATCCTACAAGTCTGAAAAGAGACAACGGGTAAGTATAACTCAGTAAGTAAAACTTACTAAAATCCGGGTAGGATGACGCCTCGTCTTTCCACAAGCACATAACTTCTCCTAAAAACTTGTCAATGACAGATCAATAGCAAGATGAAAATCATGCCTTTAGTAAAATCAAGAGCGACCCTCAAACATTTAAATGCAAGCATGCACCAAGGATCCATTTCGTAATGTCAAAACCCATGCACACAGGGTTCGTTTATTAATAGTCGAAATCCATCGACTCTTTCAAAATCCACCGAGCATCCGAAATCCATCGAGCAACGTCACCGAATCCATTGGTCGACGGCTAGAATTTAGTCCCTCGTGTGTCCATGCATCAAGTATCATAATCCGGTTCTTATCTTCATCTTAATCCAAGGCCTAAAGGCGTGCCATGCATAAATATGTGGAATGTCTTACCGATTTCAAGTCCTTGAGCATGCCTAGCATGAATTAGGGTTCGTGGCTTGGTTCAATTCGCTTGCTACACTAATTTAGTACCAAACTTGGCTTGGTAATGATACGCCTCAATATCGTACCGAGACCATGAAATGGACCAATCCGTTGTGGTCTTGCGTTCGTCCAAAGCCAACGAAAGTCTTATTCAGAACTCAGGTTGTGAACATACATTTACAAAAGTAATTTATAATGGTTTATAAAACAACATCAAGTTTTCTTCGAATACCTTTCGACTATTAGGATCAAAGTAAAACAAAGGCATAGTAGAACAAGTACAAGAACCGGGATACTTTAAATTCACAAGCCAAAGCCTAAACCAAGGTCCAACATTAGTCTAAAATCAACTCAAGAAAGCATGAATCAAACCTCAATCAGAACAACAAATCAAGCATGGACTTGTTACAAGCTTGGATGGATGCAACACACACAACATCTTAACCAAACGTTAGTAAGTCTACTTACTATTTTCTAGACCAACGGCCTCAAGTGACGGCGAATGGTGGCAAGGACACCTAAAGAGAGAGCTGAGGAAAGAAAGATGGAGGAATCGGTGTGGGCGGCCAAGGAAGAAGAAGAAGAAAGGAGGAGAAATTTGTGAGCCTTCCCCCTAATTATAGAACACCCTTCATTAATGATCTTGATAAGGCATTTAATGATAATAGCTTAAGTGGAAAGTCTAAAAGCAATGTGGCAAGTCTATAGGTTCTTTCAAAGGTTTCTAAGCTCCAAGTGGCAAGCTCCTATTTGGTCCATCTAGATTTGTATTGATGGCTCTTAGTAAATGAAGTGGTCCTCCTTATCTCCCCCAATAATTGCTATCCAAGTTGCCCCCACTTCCCCTTCCAAGTTGGGCATGTGGCCCTCTTATCCTGGGTGAAAACCATTTCAAGTAATTTTTGAAATCAGCGTCAATACCTTATCAAATGCGCTTGAAAATTATAAAATTTCAATATGTTGTAGATAAGACCCTAAATGAAATTTTTTTGTGAAGAAAGCCAAGTCCAATTCGTTTTGTGGAAAGAGCAGTAAATCACTGAACATAGCCCAAAAATTCGTTTGTCAAGCAGATTCAACGGTTGGAGAGAGTGACTCATTTCGGAATCCAAATATTCACAAAACTCTTTGAAATTTCTATATGTTGTAGAAATAGATGTTCTTTAAAACGTTTGTGAAGGAAACATGTTCAAATTAGAAAGGGAAAATTTTATAAAAAATTGAGAAGGCGATTGGGTCGTTGTTTTTACTACGCTGGGCAAGTTTTGTACGGTAATTGATTGGGCCATCATCCCAACCATTTCACCTCAGAAAAATCTGAAATTTAAGTATGTTATATATTAAGATGTTTTGAACAACATTTGTTGACACCTAATTTTGACCATGCTATTTACTTATTACATTAAGCATTTTATAGCATTGCATTTAGGTAATAATAACATTTATGATCAAACTTATCTTTTAGAAAATAAAAAATAGAGGGTGTTGACACCTAATTTAGGATCAAGTTTATCCTTTAAAATAATAAAAATAGAGCATTTGGTTGTGGAGGGAAATTTTGAAAATTTTTTGAGTAATAAAACATTTGGTCGTTAAACATATCTCTTCATTTCAAATTCAAAATTCAACGGTCGTGTGATTTTGGAGCCACTAATCTTGTTTGAGTAGTTGAGTGAATATTGGGAAATCTTCACTTATTTGTTGAGTTTTCCCTCTATAAATAGAGAGTGCGAGACGTAAATTTAGGGGGGGCTTTTTGGAGGTCAAAAATTTTTCACAAAAGAGAAGAAAAGGAAAGTTCTTCCCCTTTGGCCTTTCCGTTCGAAAGGGAAAGGCAGAGAAGTCAAAGCTTCTGCAGAAAAGCAGTAGGAAGACAGAGGGGGGAAAGAACCGAAAAGTAAAAAGGAAAAGAAAGAAAGAGAGGAGACCGGTCAAACAGCAGAGCACAATAGTGAGAGAGAGAGGAAACCGGTGAGAGAGAGAAGTGACGTGAGGGACGTGCGACAGGTGAGTGAAAAAACAAATGAAAAGAGAGCCACTGTTCGTCTTCCTTGTGTAGCCCCTCCTCAATGCTGCCGCACCTCCAGACGCTAGCGTCTCCCTATGCTCCACTGATGCTTTGCCTGTGACCTAGGAACGCTGCTGCCGTGACCTGGGGCAGCCCGCGAGCCCCCTCGTCGAGTCCCAGTTGCATCTCCGCTCACCACCGTCCTCCTTTCGGCGATCTAGTGCCTGCACCGCCATTCCTTTAGCCATCCGCGACTTGCATCTGTCGCGCCTTGCCGCAGCCCGCTTTGACTCGCGATGTGTAGCCAGCCACGATGCCATGCTATCGCTGTTCCAAGAGACCGACCTTACCGCGCCACTACCTCTGCAACAACACCCTGCAGATCCAAATCGTTGCCTTCAGCATCGACCAATCCCGAGTCGGTCATCACCCGACGACACTCGTCTGCGCCTCTACCCGAGCTCGAGCCAGTCTCTGTGACTCCAAAACCCGCGATCTACGGCAGTCCGGTCACCGCACCATCGCAGCTCGCCGTCGTTTCGGAGTTCGATTCACCTACCGTCGGTCTCCACTTGACGACTCGTGACTCGCACAGCAACCCTCCTGCTCGCTGCTGATCTATTGGCCGTCGCTCCTTGTCGGCAGCTCTTTTGCCCACGACGATCGCACCGTTGCACCCCATCTCGCTTGAGACTCGCGCCAGTTTGTGCCCCGCACCGCTGCCTACATCGCCGCCCAGTAACCCACGATCCAGCTTCGCCTCCGCCGATCCCCTACGTCGGAGCCTGACGCCACCGCGCTATCGCCCATGACGCCCCTCGTCGTCGCCGCCCGCCAGCTCTCACCGGAGTTCCGACGCGCCGTCCTTTGTCCGTCCGGCGCCCACCAACGCCGCCGCAAGTTCCCCCTTTTTGGTAGTTTAGTTTGTTTATTTTTATTTTTATTTTTCATGTTATTATTTTATTTGATAGTATTTTTTTTTTTTTTATGTTTAGTTATTTAAATTGTGATATATGATGTTAATATTCATAAAATCTTGTAGGCATTATCCGCAGGGATTTTGTTCGGAATTATTGTAATTATTAATTTGATTAGAGAGACGTCGGATCATTTTTTTAATTATATTAATTTTTGAGCTTTTTGGTAGAATTTCAATCGTTAAATCATTATAATTATTAATTTGATTCGTAAGACTTGGGATCGGATTTTTTAATTATTTTAATCTCTTTGTCGTGATAATTAGGGTTAGAATAATCGTTAATTTGACTTGTGAGACGACAAGTTATTTTTTTGACTATTTTAATCCTTTATTAGTTGACTATGTTGATTATTTAGGTTTAATATTTCATAATTACTCACCTTAAAAAAAAACTAAAAAGAAACAAAAAAATTTTAATCAAAAAAATCAAAATCTTGCATGAGCATATAGGACATGTAGGTTTAATAAATTAGACACGTAGGTTTAGTAAATAATTTTTTTTTTTTAGGATTATATTTTTATGACTGCATTTTTAGATATCTTTTTAAAATAGGTTAGGATCAGACCTAAATTTTTTTTTTTTTTAAATAGAGTCTTAGATAAAATTGGCATATTCTCATCATTTTTTAAATAATAAATAAAAAATAGTTTTCTAAGATAGGATAGGGTTTAAGTCAAATTAATCCCTAGAATAAATTAGAAAATTATCCCTTTTTAGATAGTTTAATTAGGGTTTTTATTAATTCCGAATTTCAATAAAAAATACAAAAATACTAGGTGCATGTTAACTAGTTTGCATAATAGGATCATTTAATCAGAATTTGTTCATTAGTAAAGTTAGGTCATGAGGTGCATAATAACTAGTTTGCATAATAGGCTCATTTAATTAGAATTTGCATATTAATAAGATTAAGTCATTTAGTTGAAAAATGCATTTTTATAAAAGAATTCTAATTTCAAAGAAAATCCAAAAAAAAATCATTTGTTTTGTGTGATGCGATTTATTTTATTTATTGAATGGTTGAGCACTTGTGTGGTCACCATATTTGCATGGTAGTAATTTAGGTTAAAATAAATCCAAGTTGCTTGCAAAAACATTTTTTGAAAATAAAAGAAATGGTACCGAAAGGGCATTAGAGAAATCTAGTATAACCAAGTCTCCGTACCCTTAGTCTCTGGTTTGTAGGAGTAAAATAATCTTCCCGTTATTTTACTTAGGTGTCTAATTGACCTACCATAAACCGATTAGTGGCGACTCCTAGATAAAATCTATTTGTATGTTAAGAAATTTGAATCTAAGTCGCGAATTGGTATGGGCTTGGGAGAGCCCGAGTTAAGTCTAGGCTTAGTAATCCATTAGTCTAATTTTATGTGGTGCACCTGAAAAATAGGTCGCGACAGCTTGGCGACTCCACTGGGGATTTGTGTTAAAACACTTAGTGGACTTAGGCCAATTTTTCTTTTTCTTTAAAAAAAAAATGTTTTGGTTTGGCAGTGAGGACACCAGGTACGTCCCTAACATTTCTAAGGTGTTAAATGTTCTTACAAATGGGAGGTATAAGGGGAGTAGTCTTTGCTAATCCTTGTCTTGCAGGAAGGTGTGGGATGAATGATTTATCTTTCCTGATCAGAAGTGTTGTTTGTATTTAAACTGTTGTGCATGCTTTATTACTTTAGCACTACACTATTGCACACACAACCTGTGGTCGGACCTGGGCTGCGATAGGATTTTTAGGATAGTGTTGAGAAGGATACTTCCTCCAAAGCGAGATTGCTATGTAGAGGTTGACCTTCTCTTCCCTGAAAGTTTTTCATGGTGTCGAATGTGTTTGTCCATATCCGCGAGACTGCGTGACTATTGTACATTCCATTCGACTGAGTCGGAGTTAGGGGGACCTGACATGTTAATGCGAGACTGCAACGGTCAGATCATCCTCTTAGCTCCACTTTGTTAAGCCATTTAGGTAGAAATCGAGCCTCACTTACCATGCGCATGTCTATGTGATTGCCATTAATTTTCCTTGGTGAAGTAAGTCTTCTATCCTTATACCATGCCATTTATTTTGTTGCACTTTTAGTCGGTCCATGACAAGTTAGGTCAATCATTGATTTAATTCATTTGTTAATTAGGAATGAAATGAGGAAATTGTCATGCAATGAAACATTTGGAAAATAAAAAAAATTGGAAAATTGCTTTCAATTCATGCCTTGACTCTTCCTAACTCATGTCTAGGAAATTTCGTCCCTACTAGGGCATCCCATGTCTTTATTTTCCTAGTCCACTTCTAGGAAATCATCTTCATATGTGGACTTTTCTTGACTAAAAGATAGATTGTTGTCATAGATTGGCTCTCTATTTACTCTTTCTACTTATATATTTTCGTTCATTTGAATTAGGTGATAACGAATCCTCCACGTATTACACGATCAAGAGCTAAAATGACCGACCAAACTAAATTGCGTGATCGTATCTCCGCTATAGAATACCAACTCCAACAGTTGCTCACTTTTATGCAACTCATGATAGCTCAAATCCAATCCCTCCGAGCGGATTTGACTCCGGCACCTGCTTTCCCCAAGATAGTAGTTCCGAATGAGGAAGACAAGACCCAAATGAGCGATAACGATATGCCTAAACTGGAAGATAACCCACTATTGGTCATTGCCAAACCTGATAGTATCCCTAAGATGAAGCAAGATGAAGCAAGATGAAGCAAAAGTGATGAATACTCTGGGGCAGCCAAGTGGCAAATTCGATTATTTGGTGAAGTATTCGGCTCCTCCTAGCTTTTATATTGATCCCCGCGACATAGTTCCAGATAGATGGGATGGCATGGATGATCCGACGTCTCCAAAGACAGAGAACTCTGATGACACCCTGGAAGGGATCACAAGTCTTTTCAATGGCCTCTTCACAGGAGCCAATGATGAAGGACTTTCAGAAAACATGGACGTTAGCCCGCAAGAGTAACTTGTTACTTTTGTACATTCCCTTGCGCGGGAATTTCAATCGCTTTCTAGGAATTCTTGTCGCTTTTTAGGAATTGTTTTTGCCTTCTAGGAATTGTTTTCAATTTCTTATTTTGCTCTCTTTTCAGAGATTAGGAATTGCATTTTCCATTCCAATAATGTAATTCATTTGATTCTATTCAATGAAATTACAATTTTTATTTCCAAGTTTTGAGGGCATGACGAGGTACATCAAACTAGTCCAATGACGATATCCAACCATGAAAAAATATCATCCACAGAGAAATCCTGAGGACTGGACTGTCTCATGCTTCCTCCCAAAAGTTTTTTACGAAAACAAAAGCATTTCACTGCTAAAAAAAAAAAAACAAAAAATTCCCAAAGCTTGTAGTAGATTAAACCTGTTTATTTGTGTGATTCATTTACTTCTTGTCTCAGAGCATAATTCTATCACTTGTTATGACAAGGGACATTTGAAAATAGCGTATCAAGTTTCAATGATCATAAACTTGACTTGTGATCAACGAGCTTAGAGTGCACTTGCAGTGAAAAACAAGTTTTGGGCAAGTAAAAGAGGACCATCATTCCTTGGTGGAAGAGATGACAAATTGGCAGTATGACAGATTTTGGTAGTGACCCGATTAAGACAAAATCTTCACCCAAACCAAAATGGATATTTCATGTGCATTTACTTTGATGTTACATAGTATCATATTCATGCACGTTCTCTTGTGCTGGGGCAAAAGTGGATTTTCAGTCTTGAATGATAGGGACAATCCAAAGACATCAATTGCTGAGGCAATCCCATTGTAGAGAAATCCTTGAATGAATACTTAAAACCATTTTGCAGTGTGGAAAACTGTTTATTTTAAAGTTGACAATTTTTCATACCTAAAGTTGTTGAGCTCTTTTAAAAAAAAAATGATTTTGCATGATGACTCTTACATGTTTTATCTACCAAATCCACTAAAGAACATCAAGATAGACTGATTTAATGAATGATGTGGAATTGATTGAGCATACTAAATGAGACGAGTCAGGATGATGAAAGGCAAACCCTATCCTATACACAATCCCATATTCATATACTTGTGAGATGAGTGTAGGAAGGTTAATATCTATAAGGTAAAGAGTTCTCTCGCAAAAGGTACGGCAACTGAAATGATGAGAGGCAATTTATTTCTCTATCCCAAACACTACAGGTGATCCATTGCTTAACCCTTTTGAGCCCATACACTTATAGATATTCTTTTCAAATCACCCCATGTCAAGGATCACCCCACATGGAGCAACTAGGAGATAAAATGGCATCATGAGGTGAGGAAAATGAATTGAAATTTTCTTGCTCTCACTTGCATCAATCTTCAAGTCGTGCTATTACATTGAATTCATGTGTTAATTTAAGTGCCTTAGGATGACGAAGAACATTTCTTTCTCTATCCTATACACTTATATCATTTGCATAGCCCACTTGAGCCTGCAATTTCATTTATTTAAACCCAGTTGGTGATCATCCCCCATACTAGGGCAAGGCAAAAGGCAAATGAAGACCCTTGAAAGTTCGAGTGTCATTCAAAATGTAATTCCTTGACGTATGCATTGTGCGCAAGGATTGAAATCAATATAGAACTAAGGGGGCATGAAAAAACAGTGTGCCTAGTAAAAGAAAGGCCAATGCCCATGAAAAAGAAGTTAAGAAAAAATGCATGAAAACTAGGGGCATGAAAAAATGATGTGCCTATTAGAAGCAATGCCAATGAAAATGAAAAAGAAAGTCAAGATAGATGACTATCGATTGCAAAAATTGAATCCCAATGGAGCAGTATTCAAAGAGTCAAGATCAATGGGGGCCTTTATGAAGACAATCCTCGATGGTGAAAAAGAAAACTGGTGGTAATGCCAAGATGATCACCAACTCTCACCTTTCATGCTATTTTGAGCCTAATGATCATTTCGTTTCTCAATCCATGAACCCAGACTATGTTAGGTCCCTTACAAAGTCTCTTCAGATTATGGCACTTGAATTAACATAGGGGTTCACGTGTTTTAAGCATCGCTTGAAGAAGTGCGAGCAAGATTATTTTTTTCTCATTTTGCAGGGTTCTTGACTTGTAAACCCGGAGATGATTGCGAAGCTTTTCCTTCGATAGCCTTGACTCAAAGAGTCCATTTGTTAAGCCATTGACCAAGCCTACATTACGGTCCCTATTAAAGACCTCTCAGATTGGTAAGGTTGTACTGCTTGCGAGAATACTCAGACCCTTATTGGTATGATGATAGTGAGATTGGGCGATTCTCATAAAATAGCCATTTTGAATGAGAGTGAGTGAAAGTCCTTTCTAACTAAAAGTTTCTCATTTAGTATTCTTAGAAAATTCATGTCATGAAAATTGTCTTGAACGATGATTCTCTCCAGTGAAAATTTGGGTGATGCAAAGGTCATTATGCATGAACCTTGATTGAATTGATAAAAACTTCGGTGGATTTTGAAGTGCACGTTCCAGAATAGCCTTAATTGCTTATTTTTTTGGTAAATGCACTTTTGCTCTAATCATGTCTGATCGATAATGTTTTCTCAAAAACTCCAGAGCTCTTGATATTCAAGTTCCTTTCATAATGCCTCATGATATTAGGAGATGAGAAACCTTCACGAACATTCAAAGTGCATCCTTAATGTTCTAAAAATTTATTTCTACTAGGAGGTGAAAGACTTCCACAAGATATCTAAATTCCAAAAGACATATCCCCAAAAAATCAAAGATATCATCAGGTAAGTATATCTCTACCCATATTCTAAATACTTGTCATTGTGTAGGTATTCCCTCTCAAGTGCATCGACACTTGACTCGGTCAAGCTGTTCTCTTCATCAACATGGTGTGCTTTTGTAGCCTAGAGTCACCTCATTAATTTGGGAGACATATCTCTAAGGATCAGAGATGCCACCAGATAAGTATATCTCTATCCATACCTTAAATACTTGTCATTGTACAAGTATTCCTTTTCAAGCACCGTCACTTGATGGAGTTACCCCCCAAATATTTTTTTCCAAATTCAGTCTGATTCAGGCGACCGTAGAATGGTACAGGTCTTGGAAAGTGAATCCCCATTTAGGCGACTGTATAATGGTACGGGTCCTAGACAGCATCTATTTCCTGTTTAGGCGACCGTAAAATGGTACGGGTCTTAGACAGCATTTATTTCCCTATTCAAGCGACCGTAGAATGGTATGAGTCTTGGAAGGCGAACCTCAGTTTAGGCGACCATAGAATGGTACGGGTCCTAGACAACATTTATTTCCCTATTCAGGCGACCGTAGAATAGTACAGGTCCTGGAAGGCAAATCCCCGTTTAGGCGACCGTAGAATGGTACGAGTCTTGGAAAAGCAATTTCCCCATTCAAGGGGCCATAGAATGGTACGGGTCTTGGAAAATGAATCCTCGTTTAGGCGACCATAGAAAGGTACAGGTCCTAGACACAACCAAACACTGTCATACTAGGCGACTGTAGAAAGATACAGCTCCTAGGAAAGCAGTCTCCTTATAAAGTCTTGTTACTGTTTTAGGCGACCGTAGAATGGTACGGGTCTTGGACATGTAACACTAATTATCTTGAATCTACCCTCCTTAAGGGTAAGTTATTCTAGGTAGGTTCCTTATCATTTGCATTTTCATGCATCATATAAATTGCATTTTAAAATGGAATTCATTTTTCCACAAAAAAAATCATTCAATGCATGTATATGATTTAAATTTAGGTATTAATTTGTCTTTGAAGGCAACCTCTATGAGCTCACCTTCAAAGCGGGGCAAAAAAATTCTCATCAAGTACTTGAAAGAAAATTCAAACTCTTGTCGACAAGATGATGATAAAATTGAGTGATATATTCTCGCATCAATGGTCGAGACAAATAACCCCTCCTAAGTGAGAGCGAGTGAAAAGCCTTTTCACACCAAAAGTGTCTCATTTAACATGTTCAAGAGATTCACGCTATAAGTGAAAATTGTTTTAATGATAATTTTTCTGGTGGAAGTTTGATAAAGCCATCATGCATGGACCTTCATTGAATTTAAAAAAAATGAAATGAATTTTTCCTCAAAGACCAAAGGATTTGTCTTTGAAGCCCTGAGTTTGTTCAGTCATCTTTGAATACTTGATGAGAATTCCAAGTACCCATTTATAAAATGTTTTCAAATGTCTAGTGTGAATTCCAGACATTCGAACCTTTAAACGCTTGATGTGACTTCCAAGTGTTTTGTCTTTTCAAACATCTGATGTGATTTCCAGATGTTTAGTAAATGTTTTCAAATGTCTGTCATAAGAATCGGATTTTTGAAATTTCAAGTACTTGATGCAATTTTCAAGTG
This sequence comes from Eucalyptus marginata, assembly GCA_014182565.1. Taxonomy (NCBI): domain Eukaryota; kingdom Viridiplantae; phylum Streptophyta; class Magnoliopsida; order Myrtales; family Myrtaceae; genus Eucalyptus; species Eucalyptus marginata. Next base: position 18,461,719 of record CM024586.1, on the reverse strand, counting down.
CTTAGAATCTGATGAGAGTTCTAGATCCCTAAAGACTTTGAGCCTTTCAATTATTTGAAGGGAGTTCCAGATGATTGTCAAGTCTCATAGAAATCATTTCACACCTAAATCCCAAGACAAGTACGACATGTACGTGTTCTTCTTGGCATTTGCATTTCATTGGGCATAGACACATTGAGATCTATGTTCCTAACCAAATCATTGCATTTACATTGCATTCTTTATTGCATTACCTTGCATTTCAAAAGGGATTAAATTTATTTGAGTCCATAAAAAAAAAAAAAAAAAAGAGTCATTGCAATTAACATGCATATTCATTTTGCATTCATCATGCGTGGTCTAAATTTAGGTGTCATTTATCTTTGAAGGAAACCTCTACGAGCTTCCATTTCGAAGAGGGGCAACTGTTGACACCTAATTTTGACCATGCTATTTACTTATTACATTAAGCATTTCATAACATTGCATTTAGGTAATAATAACATTTATGATCAAACTTATCTTTTAGAAAATAAAAAATAGAGGGTGTTGACACCTAATTTAGGATCAAGCTTATCCTTTAAAAAAATAAAAATAGAGCATTTGGTTGTGGAGGGAAATTTTAAAATTTTTTTGAGTAATAAAACATTTGGTTGTTAAACATATCTCTTCATTTCAAATTCAAAATTCAACGGTCGTGTGATTTTGGAGCCACTAATCTTATTTGAGTAGTTGAGTGAATATTGAAAAATCTTCACTTATTTGTTGAGTTTTCCCTCTATAAATAGAGAGTGCGAGACGTAAATTTTGGGGGGCTTTTGGAGGTAAAATTTTTAGGGAAAGGCGAGAGAAGTCAAAGCTTCTTCAGAAAAGCAGGGAAGAGCTGAAAAGTAAAAAGGAAAAGAAAGAAAGAGAGGAGACCGGTCGGGCACAACAAAGTGAGAGAGAGAGGAAACCGGTGAGAGAGAGAAGTGATTGCGACAGGTGAGTGAAAAACAAATGAAAAGAGAGCCACTGTTCATCTTCCTCGTGTAGCCCCCCCGCCGCCGCACCACCCGAGTCCCTATCGCTATGACCTCCATCTGCTGTGACTTGGGGCAGCCCACGAGACGAGTCCCTATCGCATCTCCATCACTGTGACGTCCTAGAATTTCAACCCTGTTTTCTACTGGATAAATCGGGCATTTCTTTGATGCGCCTATAGGGCTATTCTCAGAGCTGATCACTCTCGAGATAACTAGATTATCTGGGGAAGCCATTAAGAATTTTAAGGCAAATAGACTTGAGAATTTGACCAAGAATCGGCTTCTCGACCGTGTTCATCTTTAGAGGTCATTACGACATAGATATAAATCAATTTGAGATCAGAGATAGGTTGGTTCGACTGAGATGTGTGGCTAATCGTGGGTGACACCACTAAATTAGAAAATTCTCGTTGACCGACACTAGACCGATTTTCTTATTGTTTTGGTACCTTGTGTCTGTATTTGGATCCTCGGGATTTTCACGATAACCGAGAGTCACCAATGAGTCGAGTGGTTTCATAGTGGCTTGAAGAAAATCGACCACGGGTCATTTGCACTAAAAATGTTTGAAAGTTACCTGATAGTCTAGGTCACGCTAAAAACGCGTCAAATAGAAATTAACCACAAATTCAAGTCCGATTTCAGAAATTGAAGATTCTGTCATGTCACAATAAATTCTAAGAGCGTTGACGCAGTCTCATAAAATTTTTCTAACACCCAATACTTTTTGAGAAAAAATCGTCGTCGGGTCGTTTTTGTGCAGAAAAAGTCGAGGATTGGTTTTGATGGCAAAATTGAGATGCAAGAGGGATTCTTGAGTGAGAAAAAATGCAGAGATGATCAATAAGTGATCAATTGAATTTATTGAGGTCATTTGAGATTAATTCGAGAGAGACTTTAAGTCCAATTGAATAGAGATGGTGCCAAATTCATAACTCCCCCCACCCCTAGCATTTTTGGACCACTTGGAAGGTTGAATGGAGTGTCTTGGTGGCTCAATGGTGGCCATGGAACCTTGCTTGGAGGGCAAGCACATGAGGGGACAAAATGATGGAAAATAAGGCCACATGGGACCCTTGTCTCCCCTCATCTCTATCCTCTCCATCTCTCTCACCTCTCCACCATCCAAGACCCTCTCCTCTTCATTTTCGAAACCCTCAAGCCAGCAAGAAGACCGGCAGAAGGAGCTGCAGCCGTCGCACGCCTCCACCCGCGCCACCGCCGGTTTCTGCTCCAGCCGACCTTTCGTCAAAGATTCGAGTTAAAAGTGGTCTTCCAGGATGAACCAGCGAACGAGCCACCTATCTCCATGAAGAGGACATTCAGACCGTTCCAACAAGCCTGACCACACCCCGAACGAAGCCGCCGTTCGTCCCGTACGGCCGTTGGAGTCCGCCGCTCGCCGGACCGTCTGGAAGCCGCCCGCCAGCACTGTTTCGTGTTTTCTTGCTGTTTCGCCCCATTTCAGCCCTTCATTTGCCCATTCCATCCACCCACAAGATCCCCAAGACCCACGGGAGCTATCGGTTGCAAACCACCCGCTCGCCGGAGCTCCGATCGGCCTGTTTTCGCCGTAGAAACCACTGGTCTCCTCTCTGCAGCCCGCAAGCCAAACCCACGGTTCAGCCCATTGGGATTCAGCCCAAGTGAACTTCAGCCCACAAGACCAAGTGGCCTAGCAAGCTCAGCCCAAGTTGGTTTAATTTAGTTGAAGCCCAAGTCCACAGATGCAGCCCATTAATTGAGTCTTTGGCCTAAACAAGTTCAGCCCAAGTTCAGCCCATGAAGAAAGCCCAATCGCAGCCAAGCCCAAGCCCAAGAGCGAGCCCAGTCCAGTGCAAGAACAAATCTCAGTTGGGCTGAAATTTGTTAGGCCCAAGTTTAAGGCCCGGTCCAAGCCCGCCGGTGTTGTCGAAAGCCCGATTTCGATTGCCGTCGCGGTATTTCGGTTCCCGCTTTTAACCAAGTGAGTTTTACTCACTAATGCTTTCTTAGTTTGCTAATGATGCCTAAGGGTTGGTTAGATTTAATTAAATGCAATTAGGTGGTTAGATTAATTTAGATAAATTAAATTAGAGACTTAATGATGCATGTTAGGTGCTTAGAAATAGACATTATCAAGTAAGCATGCCATATTATTTATTGAACGAGTCTCGGTAATTTTCCGGGCTCGTCTCGGTCTCCAATTAGGCATTATGGGCCTAAAGTGGATTTTTATTATTTATTTATTTAATTTTCGAAATTAATTATTTAATTATTTATTTTTCCAAAAATTCAACCGGGATGGCCGGTGACCAAAATTTTGTGCTGATGATCGTGGTGCAGTCTGTTTATTTATTTAAGCTTTATTTTGTGCTAAATTGATTTATGAGTGATTTTAGGATTTATTCCTAAATTGAATAATTTTGGAAAATCAATTGAAGAATAATCGGGCATCGATTGACAATGCCAAAAATAATTTGGTGGACTACAGAAAATGGTGGGTTTGTGGAAATGAAATTATAATATTTTGGCTAAGGCGAACCGTGTCCCCACACACAGCTATTTTATCGAGAAGGATAAAAGATGGAATGGATTGAATGGTCGGATAGTATACTATATTTTCCTACGGGCTCTGATATGTTAGCTTAGCGAGAGCAATATACTAGTGTACTATATTAGCCTACGGGCGATATGTTAGCTTAGCGTGAGTAGTACACTTTATCAACTTAAGGTGAGCATCATGGGTATATTATATCAGCCTACGGGTGATATGTCAGCTTAGTGAGAGCAGTATACCGGTATACTATATCAGCTTGCAAGCGATATGTCAACTTAGCAAGAGCAGTATACCGTTATACTATATCAGCCTACGGGCGATATGTCAGCTTAGCGAGAGCAATATACCTTAACCTTATCAACTTGGAGCGAACTATACTATCTATTTATCAGCTTAGAGTGAGCAGTCCTGATATAGTTGGACTTTATAGATAGTATTGATTGAATTGACCATGGGATAGTCCGATGACATGTAATTGACTAAGTCGATTGATCATTGCCTTGAACTGATGTCATGAATTAATTGAGTTGAAATGACCAAGAGTGGGTCCGACTGACATGTAATCGACTAGGTCGATTTGATCGATGCTTTGATCTGTTGAGATTGTTGGGTGCCTATTGAACTGTACTGATTTGCAGGTTGGGACTGAGGCCAAGGTAAGTCCTCCGACTTGTGTTGTGCATAGGCAGCCCTAAGGTGTATTGGTTTACTAATCGGGTCTTAGGGGATAGAACTTGCTGAGACGTTGTCTCATTGGTTATTGAATAACCATTTCAGGTCCCTAGATGTAGTAGACTTGGATTTTGAAGATCTCGAAAGTCTGGTGCAGTTTGCTGAAGGCTCCAGTTAGAGTGTGGAGGGTGATGAAGAGGAGGACGAGGATTTGTAGTTTGTGGAACCCCACCCTTACTTGTAGACCTTGTTTTTAAACCAGCTTGAGTTGAATTTGAATTACTAATTCACCTTGTATATACATGCACTAGTTTGCAATGTATACAAGTGTGAATGTTTTTAAAAGTTTGAAATTTAGTCCTACTGTTCTATCCCAATGTTTTATTGTTTGGGGATTTAATATATGCTTCCGCTTGCACATGAAAAAGATAGGCTCGGCGATACGTAGTCTTGGGATATCGCTTTTAAAATCGACCAAGGTAAGGGATGTGCGCGTGCCTGAGGATTGGGGTGTGACAACCACCGTCCTCCTTCTAGCGATCAAGTGCCTGCATTGCCGTTCCTTCAGCCATCCGCGACTTGCATCTGTTGCGCCTTGCCGCAGCCCACTCTCATCCGCGACGCGCAGCCAGCCACGACGCCGTGCCATCGCTGTTCCAGCAGACCGACCTTACCGCGCCACTGCCTCTGCAACAACACCCCGCAAATCCAAATCGTTGCCTTCAGCGCCGACTGATCCCGAGTCGGTCATCACTCTACGACGCTCGTCCGCGCCTCTGCCCGAGCTCGAGCCAGTCTTTGTGACTCCAAAACCCGCTATCTGTAGCACTCCGATCACCGCACCATCGCAGCTCGCTGTCGCTCTGGAGCTCCATTCACCTACCACCGGTCTCCATTTGATGACCCGTGACCCGCACGGCAACCCTCCTGCCCGCTGCTGATCTGTTGGCCATCGCCCCTTGCCGGCAGTTCTTCCGCCCACGATGACCGCATTGCTGCACCCCATCTCGCTTGCGACTCGCGCCGGTTCACGCCCCGCACTGCTGCCTACGTCGTTGCCCAGCAACCCACGATCCAACTCCACCTCTGTTGATCCCTTATGCCGGAGCCTGACGCCATCGCGCTGCCGCCCATGACGCCCCTCGTCATCGCCGCCCGCCAGCTCTCACCGAAGTTCCGACGCCGGTCACCGTCCGTCCGGCGCCTACCAACGCGCCTGCAAGTTCCCCCTTTTGGTAGTTTAGTTTGTTTATTTTTATTTTTATTTTTCATGTTATTATTTTATTTGATAGCATTTTTTTTTTATGTTTAGTTATTTAAATTGTGATATTGGATGTTAATATTCATAAAATCTTGTAGGCATTATCCTCGGGGATTTTTTCCGGAATTATTGTAATTATTAATTTGATCCGAGAGACATTGGATCATTTTTTTAATTATATTAATTTTTGGGCTTTTGGTAGAATGTCAATTGTTAAATCATTATAATTATTAATTTGATCCGTAAGACTTGGGATCAGATTTTTAATTATTTTGATCTCTTTGTCATGATGATTAGGGTTAGAATAATCATTAATTTGACCTGTGAGACGACAGGTTATTTTTTCGACTATTTTAATCATTTATTGGTTGACTATGTTGATTATTTAGGTTTAATATTTCATAATTACTCACCTTAAAAAAAACTAAAAAGAAACAAAAAAATTTTAATCAAAAAAATCAAAATCTTGCATGAGCATATAGGACATGTAGGTTTAATAAATTAGACACATAGGTTTAGTAAATAATTTTTTTTATGATTATATTTTTATGACTGCATTTTTAGATATCTTTTTAAAATAGGTTAGGATCAGACCTAAATACCTTCTTTTTTTTAAAAAAAAATAGAGTCTTAGATAAAATTGGCATATTCTCATCATTTTTTTAATAATAAATAAAAAATATTTTTCTAAGATAGGATAGGGTTTAAGTCAAATTAATCCCTAGAATAAATTAGAAAATTATCCCTTTTAGATAGTTTAATTAGGGTTTTTATTAATTCCGAATTTCATAATAGGATCATTTAATCAGAATTTGTTCATTAGTAAAGTTAGGTCATGAGGTGCATAATAACTAGTTTGCATAATAGGCCCATTTAATTAGAATTTGCATATTAACAAGATTGCATATTAATAAGATTAAGTCATTTAGTTAAAAAATGCATTTTTATAAAAGAATTCTAATTTCAAAGAAAAACCAAAAAAAAAAAAATCATTTGTTTTGTGTGATGCGATTTATTTATTTATTGAATGGTTGAGCACTTGTGTGGTCACCATATTTGCATGGTAGTAATTTAGGTTGAAATAAATCCAAGTTGCTTGCAAAAACATTTTTTGAAAATAAAAGAAATGGTACCGAAAGGGCATTAGAGAAATCTAGTGTAACCAAGTCCCCGTACCCTTAGTCTCTGGTTCGTAGGAGTAAAATAATCCTCCCGTTATTTTACTTAGGTGTCTAATCGACCTACCGTAAACCGATTATTGGTGACTCCTAGATAAAATCTATTTGTATGTTAAGAAATTTGAACCTAAGTCGCGAATTGGTATGGGCTTGGGAGAGCCCAAGTTAAGTCTAGGCTTTGTAATCCATTAGCCTAATTTTAGGTGGTGCACCTGAAAAATAGGTCGCGACAACATTCATTAAGTAAGTGTCTCTAAATTCGAAGTAAAAAGAACTCTGTAAAATTAGAAAACGGCAAAGGTCTAGGGATTTCGAGAATCTGAAGAGTCGACGCCTATGGAACCTTAACTGGCAAGCCTAAGGAGAAGGGGTGGCACCCTACTTGATCTCTAAGATCCATTGTCATCATTTTTTAGGCTATGAATCACTCCCTACCATTAATGAGCTTATGAGTCACCCCCCTCTTAACATATAACCATCCAAAATTTAATGATTACATTTCAAGAGTGAAGCTAACGGGGTCAAGTGTCCTACATAATCATATTGTATTAATAAGCTACCTTCCAAGAACATTAAATGCACCATGGGAAATATCAAGTTTTTTTTTTTTTTTTTTTTGAAAAAAGATCCACTTTAAATCATTATTGAGAAATTGATAGAACCTTGGACCCTTATTTGAAATTTTTCCAAGAAATTTGGGTTATGGGACCAAGGATAGACCTAGTTCCTCCAGAATTGGACTAGGATAGGCCAGGTTGGGCTAGTCCAAGGTCGGTCTAGGGTTGACCCTAGACTGATGCTCGACCTTACTATCATGTGTTAGAAAGTAGAGCAATCAAATAAAACCAACAAAAGTAATATCCGCAAGCATTACACAAAGGAAATCAAATGAGTCATATTCAAGCCCCACGAAGTCGGATGATTTAGTGCAAAATACTTGTACATTACACATTAAGATTTTATTAAATTGGTAAATTTACAAGTGGGTGAAGAATTGCCAACTATTGAAGGAATTTAACAATGAAAAAATAAATAGTAAATTATCAACTTTGTTTGGATGTTTGGCATTATAGCAAAATCTTACCTTGGTAACATACAAAGAGATTCAACAATTTGTATACAATTACCATCATGCACTTTAGATGACTAATGTTTGGCAAAATTTTTCAAATGAGCATCTAAAGTGGGGTTATTTTTTCAAAAGATGGCTAAGGTGGACATTATTTCAAATAAAGGTCTGAAGTTGCCAAATTAGTCTCAATTGAAGACCTGAGCTTGCTGGTTGGCCAAATTTTTGCTAGTTGGCAAGTACTTGATTTTTTTTTTTTTTTTGGTGGTTGGAAGGGTACCATTCTAGTAGAGGAAATCACGCTGATTTTTTTCCTTTGGCCCAGGGGTGGCCAGTCAATCCGGCAAACATGCAGTTTTTCTCCTCCAAGTCCCCCTCCATGAGCATCTCACTTATGTACTTAAGAGTCGAATTGGAGTTTCACTATCTTCTTTAGATTCCATCGCTATGCTACTGGAAGTCGGTGATGCACTAGCAATCATGTTATTGGGTTCAGCATTGTGTTTGAATCCATTAACAAGATTCCAATTTGGATGGGGATCAAAGTCAATCCATGTCAACCTTCGACCCATTCAAGGAATCGGTATTGTTCATGGTCTGTGATTCAAGACTCTATTATGGATTGGCGTCTATGGACCGAGTTCATCACAATCATCCATTTATTGGACTTTGGTGTAGAACTAACTTTAGGGCAATTTTTTTTTTTTTTTCGACAAGTAAAGTTTTATCATTGGCTTAAAAGGCAAGTGAGCTACTTGCTATATGCTTAAGTCATACAATTTAAACAAGACCCAAATGCTTACATAAAAACTTGTAATTGCCCAAAGATATTTGGGGAAAATTACCAAAAAAATCATAATATATTGTACTTTTGCCAATTCAGTCATAAATATTTTAATTGTGTCAATTGAGTCCTAAAGTTTTTCAAGTTTCACTAATTGAGCCCATCTAGCTAATTTTGACCGAAAATTATCAAAGTGAATGACATCAGACTTTTTTTTTTAAAAAAGTATTTTAATATTTTTGAATTTTTAATATTAAATATTTTTAATTTTCTTTTTTAATTTTTTTTTTCCGTTTTCTTCCTTTGCCAAGCCTTGGTGATGGCTGGTGATCGACCACAGGTTATGACTGACAAGGGTTGCCCTTGCTAGCCTTAGGTGAGGTCACCCCTGTTGCCTTTGAGTAAGGCTTGTCCAAACTAGATTTGATAGGGTTGAGCTTTGCCTGAAGCTGGCTAGGTTGGCCCTTGCTAGCCTTTAGGGATGGTTGGCCTTGCCATCTTTGGGCAAGCCTCGCCTAAGACCAGCCCTTGTGAAGGTTGATGAGGTTGCACCTTGCCCTCGCTAGATTGGGCAAAGTTGAGCCTCGCATGAAGCTGTGACTTGCTGAATTTGGCAAGGCGGCAAGATCCTCCTTACTAGATCTTAGTGAGGGTGACCATCACTGGTTGTAGCCTATGGTTGGTCACTAGTCATTCCCAAGGCTCGACAACCATCAGAGAAAGAAAAGAAAAGAAAAAATATTTAAAAATTTTAAAAATATTAAAATATTCCACGTTTGCGCTAGCTGCACCATGTAGGATGCCTGACATTCATGTTAGTGATTTTCGACCAAAATTGATCATATGAGCTCAATTGGCAAAACGTGAAAACGCTTAGGACTAACTTGTATAATAAAAAGGTTTATAACTAAGGGTGTGTTTGTTTCACTGAAAGTATTTTACCAGAAAGTGTTTTCCGGATTTTCAGCCGTTTGGTTCTCTAAAAAAGATTTGGTCAACGGAAAATACTTTCTGGTCAACACAAATATTATGTATTATTTTAGGAAAACGAATTCCTCCGCCTCAGAAGATGAAAACACTTTCCCTTTTCATCTTTTTCTCTCTTACCTTTCACTTTTCCTCTCCAGATTTTTCTGAGGTACGGACTCCGTTGATCAGCTCGCTGAAGCGAAAGTGAGAGCATGGAGATGTCGGTGGCGAGCACCGCCGTGCTCCAGTGAGACAAGGAGCTGAAGCTTTTCGATGACGCGAGGCTCGGTGTCAAGGGCCTTGCCGACTCCGGCGTCTCTTGGATCCCGTCATTCTTCATCCACGCCCCCTAGGAGGCCACGGCTGACGCTGTCGACCTCGCGATCCCCACCGTTGACCTTAGGGGTGGCGGCAACGGGGATCTCTGGTGGAGGGTCGTGGAGGAAGTTTGGAGCGCGTGCGAGGGCTGGGGGTTGTTCCAGGCGATGAACCACAGGATTTCGGAGGGCGTGCTGGAGGAGATGATCAGAGGGGTGTCACGCCCCGAACCTTGAGCGCGCGCACATCCCTCGGTGGTCGATGAAATTGCAACGTCTCAGGACACGTCGCCGACCCATTCATTTTATTGTACATGCGGAAGCGAAATAAAAACCCCTGATAGCAAACAACATGGGATTGAAAAGGAAGATAACAATTTCACAAACAAACACGCTTTCATAAACATGTTAGGTTTATACACTAAGTTAGTCTATCTACAAAAGATCGGCTCTAAAAAAGAAGCTGTCCTACGACTTACTAGTCGGACACATTCGCCAATCCTTTGGACTCCAACTTTGTAGGCTCCGGGGGCTTCGGGTCCTCCACAACCCCATCAGGAGGGTTAGCTACATCCTTGCTTGGAGCTATGTCAACCACAGCGATGGGGACATCAAAACCCTGAATGGGACATTCCCTATACCTATTGAGCCCATGGCGATACCACGCCCTGAATTGATGAGGTAACCTTTGAGGTAGGCCCTCATCGACCTAGACAGTGGTCGCCACGAGTTCAAAGACCCAGTGACTCCCGGGGACTGGGACGTCTATGCTCCACTTAGTTGCTCCCCGAGGCCGACCAAAACGTTCTGGAGGGACCGCCATCTAAGGACCTGAAAAGGTTAAGTCTACGACGGGGTGAGATAATATCTCAACAAGTCCACCCCCTAAACCCCTATTAGGAAGGAAATACGCCTAGAGGCAGTGTATACACACAATACAGAGGACTTACCTCGCCTCAGTTTCCTCCTGCATGTTAGTACAATTCATATATTACATATGTGCAGTAATAACACTCGATCATTTGGAACGTCTCAATTCACATCTCAATCAATTAATCAATCAATCAACCAATCAATCGATCACAGGGGTCTCGGTTATAAGGCCAAATCGTTATGACATGTCCCATACCATGCCATACAATTTTGTCTCATAATCCGACGCGTCAATTTCAATCAATCACACGTTCCAATTGATTACTGTTCACATAGACACGATCTATCGACGCACATCGGTCTTCTAGCGTAGCCAGGCTTCGTCTCCCCCCTTGAGCACGGCAACATCCACCGACGCACATCGGGACGGCATTTTCGAAGGAGCATCGGTCCAGAATCTAGTGTGACCAACATTCGTTATCTAGGGGTATCCCATATAAGGGCAACGTCCTATCAATGCACATTAGGGACGGGTTCACTTAACCATCACACAATTAATCAATCCCGGCCAAGGACATTGTGCTTTGTACTCAAATGCCTAAATTAAAATAATGAACTTGGCCTATTTTTTTCATATTAAAAATACCCGGTAAAATAATTATGTGTAGGTACATGGTCAGTTTGGGCAAAAAATGCGATATCTTCCTTTTTGAAAATTTCACTATTTAATATAGTACTTAAAAACATTTTTGGCGTTAAAAACTTATGCCCGGTATTTTCTGATTAAATACCAAATTTTCACAATTTTGAAATAAATACTCAAAATTCACAATCACCACTCAAATGGACAAATCAATTGTGTAAATTAAGCGCACCACTGCAATCAGCACGAAATTCCGATCATCGGCTATCCCGGTAAAATTTTCAGAAAATATTAAATAATTAAATAAATAGCAAAATTAATTAATAAATACAAATTAAATAGATAAATACCAACTTAAGCCTAATAATGCTAATCTAACCACCTAAACGGGCCTAGAAAAATAATGCACCATGCTCAATAAATAATATAATCTAATTAACCCTTAACTAATTTAATCTAATCTAATCATCTAATTATCCTAATTAAGCAATTAAATCACTAATCTATCTAAACCAACCACCTAAGCCATACTTAGCCTAAACTAATCAACCCTTAAGCATAATTAACTTCCTAAGCAGAGTTTAGCAAGTAAACTCACCGGTTTTGCGGGCCGATTAGTTCATGCGACGGCGACGCCAAGGTGGGTGAGAACCAAGTCTGCAGTGACACCAATGGAGGTCGGAAGGGCTCGAAAAATGGCCCAATAGCTCACTGCTAGAGTTGGGCCTTCGGTTTTGTCCAAGGGTTGGACCGAAGGGCTTCACGGTTGAAATTGGCTGGAACGGTGAGGAGGCGGACCAGGCGGCTTGGACGGGCAACGAAAGGGCTTGGCGGCGACGGTAGGCGGTTGGATCAGCTTCGACGATCAACGAGTAGGGCGCGGGTGATGAGCGCGGGCAGCAGGAACGTGCGAACAGGCGCGCGAGCAGGATGGCAGGTGCGGGAGCTCGGGCGGTGCTCGGTGGTGCTCGGACAACCAGGAGGGATGGTCGACGGTGTGAGGGGCTAGCTGGCTAGTTCTCTGGTTTTCTTGAGCTCAAAACACAACACTAATGGAGAAAGCAAGGCCAAGGAAGAAAAAGGAGGCTGCAGCTTGAAGGGGGGCCACCAAATGGCCACAAAGTCTTCACAAATATCCCATTCACTCATTGCTTGGCCCCCACTTGACCAGCCCTATCCACATCAGCAATTTCTACACCAAAGCTTCTCATAGAAGCCATCCAAAGGTTTCAAGAGTTACTGCCCCCCCTGGCTACGAATTTGGACATTCGCCTCTTCAATTTCACTTCAATTTCTCTTCAATTAGACTCAAATTGGTGCCCATAAATTCAGCCAAGGTGCCCACATCACATTTCGCATTTTTCCTTGCCAATTAGTCCAACTTGAATGCCAAAAGTGCAATAAAAAACGACCCTCTAATTTTCCCGGTCCAAAATGGCCCAACTTCGATTTTTCGCCGAAATTCCCAATTAGCCGAAAAATCTTCGGAGGATGAATTGACATTCCTAAAATAAATCGTGACATGACAGAACTTTTAATTTTTGAAATCAGGTTCAATTTCGCGGTTAATTTCAACCATGTGCGATTTTAGCGTAACCTAATATACCGAGTAGCTTTTAGGAATTTTTAGTGCATTTGACTCGAGATCGATTATTTTCGAGCCACATTGTACACCTTCGACACATTGGCGACTCTCTGTTGTCGCGAAAATCTCGAGGTTTCAAATACGAGCATAGAGTATAGAAATGACAGAAAAATCGATTTAGTGCCGTTTGACAGAAATTTTGAAATCAGGTGGAATCACCCACACACTAATCACATACCTCTGTCAAATCGACTTATCTCCGGTCTCTAATCGATTTTGACGGTGCCGTATTGACTCTTGCAGATTAGCACGGTTGAGCAGTCAATTTCTGGTTGAATTTTTTAGTGTATTGCGTTTAGATTCCTTAACGGCTTCACCTGATAGACTAGTTATCCCGTGAGTGATCAGCTCAGGGAAAAGAACTATAGGCGCGTTGATGAAAAGCCCAACTCATTCAATCAAAAACAGAATCAGAAAATCAGGATGTCACAAGGGGTGCGAAGGTTCTACAAGAGCGAGGGAAGGAGGGAGTCGTACTCGCATGAGAAGGGGAGGAAGGTGCTCTACTTCTCGAATTTCAATCTATTCAAGGTGGCGGCGGCGGATTGGAGGGACACACTGGTCTACGAGATGGCTCCAAGCCCGTCGGAGACGCATGAATTGCCGAAATCGTGCAGGTACGTCCGTCGAAAACGGTTTACTTGACTCGATCTCAGGCTTTTAGATTGCTCTCGAATAACTCACCGGCCGAATCGAGTAATCAAAGATTGTATGGATACATGTATAGATGCTGCAAATGGCTACATGATGTAGTACTTAGTCTTGCAATTTGAAGAATTTGAGGTCGATTTCGAGCTTTGTGAAGTCGACCATGCTCGAACTCGAGAAATCAAGCTCGAGGCCAGGATATCAGCATGCCCAATTGTTAGGTCAAATGTCATTCAATCATTTTTCTGGTCAACACAAATATTATGTATTATTTTAGAAAATCCGTTTATAAAGTAACATGGACTCAACAAATTAATTTGGAAGTAAGAGGCATACTATTGTCAATTATTAGATCAAATGTCATTTAATCATTTTTCAAATGCGATCAAAACACCAGAAAATACTTTTAGTTATGTATCACCAAATAAAGGAAAACTAACCAATTTCTTGGAAAATGGTTTCCCGGAAAACATTTTCGAAAAATGTTATGTTTTTCGTGAGACAAACACATCCTAAATTGGTAAAAGTATAATAGGTTTAAGAACTTTTCGGTAATTTTTCTAAGGTATTTGTGGAGTAAAAACACCATTCTTAAGAAGTCTTCCTTGGGTAAGTTCATTAATCCTCGACACAATAACATCAGCGCCAACAACCTTAGGGTAAGTTCATTATCTTCTGCTTGTTTTGGATACATGACATCACGTCTTGTCATTTCCTTATTAACCAGTAAGGAATATAACTAGTTACCCTGAATGGTATTCTAAAGACCTCACACACTACGTTTTTCAGGTATCACTTTTAAAGGATGGAGCTTCCTTACTGTTATTCCCACCCGCTCTCTCATGTCGAGGGTCTCTGGAGTCAAACCATCACCGAGTTCCCAATCGAAATGGTAGAGCAACTTCGCAAGACCGAGATGAAGCACCCTATCCGCCAACGAAAGTCCGACGCACATTCTTCTGCCTGATCCGAATGGAATTAGCTCAAAGTTTTGACCTTTGTAGTCAATTTTAGATCCTAGAAACCTCTCTGGTTTGAATGCTAATGGGTCCTCCCAAGCATCTGGGTCTCTTCCAATGCCCCATGCATTCACGAAAACCTGGGTATCTTTGGGTATATCAAAGCCCATGAAATTGGTTTCTTTTATAGCATTTCGTGGGACAAGCAAAGGTAATGGTGGATGCAATCTTAGGGTTTCCTTCACCACAGCTTGCAAAAACGGCATTTTTTCCGTGTCACTTTCTTCGAGTTTTCTGTTCAACCCCACAATCTGGTTAATCTCATCTTTGGCCTTTTTCATTGACACGGGTTGGCGGAGTAGCTCCGCCATCGCCCACTCGATGGTGCTGCTTGTAGTCTCTGATCCAGCGAAAAACATTTCCTGCACCATCAATTAGACCCATTTAGTACAAGATCATGTCTTGCTAGGGTTACCACCAATGTTGATTCTTTTGCTATAATTAAGATATTCAGTTTCGCTCGAAAATCACTCCCTCAAATCGTGGGCTTAACAGTAAAAATTATCATGCTTCACCTGATACAATCCTTATCAAACATAGCAGCTCCTATGCTTCGAATCGACAGACAATTGCGCATAAAGAAAAGGAACAAGAATTTGATGATTGGATCCTAAAATTGACGAAATGAATCCACTAATGACAACAGGAATATTTATAAAAGGGCAAGAGCAGGTGTTTGATTGGAAAAAATGAAATAAACAACTGGAATGGCAAGAATTAAGTTGCTGAGAAATAATTGAAAATGAATGGCAAGAAAGTGAAGTGTGTTTTTTATGTTTGTGCGTCTTTTTCCCTTAAGATGTGCTCTTTTTGTAGTCTCGGCTACAACGATTGCTTCACTGCAACTGCCGGTCAACAACTTTAAAAATTGTTCCGTCCTAGAAGTTTGACTACAATAATTGTTCGCGCTAGTTTTATCCTTGCAGTCGGTTTGATTCGACCAAATTTTGTGAGCCAATGTCAATACTTCTCGACTCGACCGACATTAACTTGACTTTCATTTATAAGTCCATGGACAAAAACTTTTCATGCCTTGTCAACTTAATTTTATTGGCTTCTTATAATCAATGCTGGTGTTTGAGCATCTATTATATTTATAGCCAATATCAGATCACACATCTGATCAACATACTATTCACTCATTCATTGTGGATACCCAACATGTTCTATTAATCAGTCAAATTGACATCGACTTAATTTAATAAATCATTCAATGTGTTTTTCTAGCACTAGATTTTCTTTTTATAAAAAATAACCATAAATCAATCTCGTGTTTTCGTAGAACATTCTTAGCTAGTTATTACAAAATGAGCATAGACTGGCTAAATCGGGAAAGAATGGTAACATCTTTATAATAGTAGTAGCTTTTTGTTATGCAACGTTCTCTACAAACTTAAAGTGTAAAATGTTTTCATAGATAGTTGATTAGAAAAGGATAGTTATTATAAAATCTAGTGGTAGAATGTTCTACGAAAACACAAGTTTGTAGAGAATGACACGTGATATGACCTGCTTGTTAATTGTCAATTAAGTTTACCACCCCACTTTACAAACCGAACTGGACCTAATATCCTTGAGATGTTAATCATTTCATTTTTGCCAAGAGTGGAAGAGAGGATACCAGAATTATTATGATGACGTTCTGGGAAGAGATTTTGCGAGGGCCTTCTTTTCCATCGCCCTCATAATCCAATACCGCATCCAAGAAGTCATTCGTTGTTCTCATCTCCCCCGTTAGCTTTCGCTCCTCCAACCTCTCATTGACAAAGCCTTCGGCAATCTTCATGGCTCGATCCATGTCCTTCGCCATGCTTGCCTTGATCCCCTGCGGGTCCAACCATTTCAACCACGGCAGGAAGTCGGCTACGTTGGGCTTGCCAGCCCATTCCATGAACCGGTTCATGGCATCGAAGAACTCGGGCCCGTCCTTCGATTTTGGGTCCAACAGATCCCGCGAGAGCACCATATTACCCACCACATTAAATCCCATGAGAAAGAGGAAGTGGGATAAGTCGATTCCTTGCTCTTCATAAAAATTAGAAATTTTTAACGATTAATTATAATTAGAGAATGTATAGCAGAACGTAATGAATTAGACATGAAAAAAAATAAATTATTGCGCCAAGTTTTGCAACTAGTTTAAGGAGGGATGGAGGAATCAACCTCCAAGCTGCAATGTTCAAGACAAAAGTTGGATTTTTCAAGCTCAAGTCGAACTTAATAAAGTTCTTGATAAGCTTGTTTTCGGATATTTTTCACTAACAAAACTAAATTAGCATCTGAACTCTTAAAAACTCCAACTTGGCTTCTACAAATAAAATAAAGTGGAAAGTTTACTTTTGCATTCTCTTGCATAATAATGGGGATATACTTGATCAATGCATCAGAACATAAATAAAACCCAACTACTTGATCATGCTCGAGTTTGACCCAATTCAATGGTAAAGCTACTCGAGCTTGGCATAATTCAACAGTAGAGCCACTCTAATTCGACTCAAACTCGAGAAGAATGAAAGCAAGTTCGACTAAAAATAGCACTTTAAACACCAGTAGCTCTTGGGCTACTTGATTTATTTACACTGGTATCTATTTTATTGAATTTGTCAATTACAGTAACAAAACAAAGGGATAAAAGTATCAGCAGTCCCTAAACTTTTACAAAAAGTTTTAATTAGGTTCCTAAATTTGTTGCGCAATTAGATCCTCGAGCCGTATAACTTTTTCTTTGATTTAGTCCTTCCATTAAAGAAGTAAATATAAATGTTGACATGGCGGTTACGTCCTCATTGAAAGCCAACATGGTGTCTTTAGTGACTTCTTAAAAACCTAAAAATAGAATGACATAGAAAAATTGAATAACTAGGGGTGGAGGTGAGTTGTCGCCCGGGGTCATGCAATAAATCGAGGCAACGCTTGGGTTGGTGAATGTTTACTTGGATTTAGATTTCTTTATTTTTTTAATCTTTCTTACCCATCTTAGCACTAAGTAAAAAATAATTCATGTCTCCCTAATTAGTTAGTCTAGTAAGTGCTAACATATGGTGGGGATGCAATATTCACCGTAACCAATGCATTCGCATATTTAAGAGGAGGGCCAACTCAAATTAAAAGCTGTATAATTTAATAACTCAATAGTACAAAAAAGAAAAAATAAAGAAGATTCTGAAACTTAATTGTACTTTTGCAAAAAAGAAAGGACTGCCGGTTCCTTTATCCGTAAAAAGCAGGCTTATTGTTTTCTTAGGTAGATCTAGTTGCAGGTTGCATTCTTTACTGAAATACGATTCTTTTGACAGCGTGGATCGTTAACTCCTAATGGTGTAGAAGTCCTAACATATCTTAACCGTTGATTTTACATATATTAATAATTGAGAAGAACTTGTGACGCTAGTAGGAATATTGTGTAGGGTATAGGCCTTCATCCTCTGTTGATATTTTATAAGGAGTTTAAACGTTCCTTTCTCTCTCTCTGTTGCTTTTTTTCTTTTCCTTTGAAGAAGAAAACTACTATTTCGGTCATTCAAGGTTACACATGCAACGCAAACGTCCAAAGTAACAGGAAGCACGTAAGAAATAACCTGTTGTTACTTGTTTAACCGCCATTTCTTCCTCTAAATACACGACCATGTTGTCGATGCACTTCTGCCTGAGATGGGCTGTCTCGTTGACGCGCTTGGTCACGAGGAGCTCAACAGAGCAGAGACGCCTGAGAACGCGCCAGTAGCCACCGTAACGACCAACAGTGAGCGAGCCTTGGTCATAATTGAGAGCTGTCATTGCATGGGGACACTTGTGGTCTGCGAACGCGAAGTCATGGCCCTTGAAGAACTCTGCGGCGGCCTGAGCTGATTGGATCACCATGGTGTTCACGGAACCGAGCTTCAACCACGTCACAGGCCCGTGCTTGGCTCGCAAGTCGTGGAGGTTCTGGTGGGGCATGGTCCCGAGGTCGAGGATATTGCCGATCACGGGCCATGCGGGCGGCTGAGGGGGAAGCTTGGTGCGCTTCCGGTTGAGAAGGAAAAATAGAAGTGCCGGGAGGAGGAGGCCGAGCCAAAAAAGCAAAGTAGGGCAGTACTCCATTCGCTAAGCTTTGAGCTATTGCTCACCTTGCACTTATGCGATTATTTCGTGGAAAAGTTGATATTTATATACACTCTTATCCTGTTCACAAGAAAGCAACCCAAAACAATAAAGAAAAAGCAGGAGATGCTATTATTTGCCGTCCACAATATAAAAAGGAGAAAACATTAATATATCTTTTGGCTATGAATAGGAGTAAACATGCTGGTCACGTAGAGTCTGGTGATCCATCCATTTCATCGAATTAGGTAAAATTCGATTCTTATTTCATTGGAATAATTTCATTTTTGGTAAAACAACTTACATGAATTATGCAATCGAATATGTAACTCTTAATTTGTGCATTTAAATCCTACAACTTTACTTCAGTACTCAATATAATCCTCCGGTTTCCACAAAATTGTGATGTCTTGTTCTTTCTTGGGTTTCACGGATTGGTTTATCAACTAATTTGTCCTATCAAAATCGGATAGTTATGTATTTACTTTTGTTGAGAGTGTATAACAGATGTCCAATATCTTTACCCTAGGAGATTGCTAAGAAGGAGCCCAAGTCTAAGCCTATTAACATATCTAATTGGACCTATCTTCACTCAAAAGCTTAAAGCAATGAGTTATTGGCCAACTAGATATATTAATTACTTTACACTGCATCAATTCTCCACTATGGGACTTCCCTAACGCAACTTACATATGTATCTCAACAATCTCCCCATCATGTATGAGCTCAATGTTAATTCTGTTCCCCCTTAATTCATGTATCTTTCTATATTAACTTATCTCAACTTGAATATCCAACATTCACCTTCATCCATGTTCTTTTTCATCGGACCATACCATGAAAACTACCATTGGATTGCGTTGCAACACCACAACACACATTGCCTGGAAACTGTGTTAGTCACTAGATTCCTACTTACATATATATCTCAACAATCTCCCCATCACAAGTGAGCTCAATGTTAGGTATGTTCCTCCTTAATTCAAGTATCTTTCTACGTTAACTTATCTCAACTTGAATCTCCAACATTCACCTTCATCCATGTTCTTTTTCATCGGACCGAACCATGAAAACTATCATTGGATTGCGTTGCAACACCACAACACACACTGCCCGGAAACTATGTTAGTCACTAGATTCCTACTTACATATGTATCTCAACAATCTCCCCATCACGTGTGAGCTCAATATTAGGTCTGTTCCCCCTTAATTCAGGTATCTTTCTACATTAACTTATCTCAACTTGAATCTCCAACATTCACCTTCATCCATGTTCTTTTTCATCAGACCGAACCATGAAAACTACCATTGGATTGCGTTGCAACACCACAACACACACTGCCCAGAAACTGTGTTAGTCACTAGATTCCTTTCTTTGAGATAACTCACATGCATATCTCAACAATCTCCCCATCACATATGAGCTCATTGTTAGGTTTGTTCCCCTTAACTTAGGTGTCTTTTTATATTTAACTAATCTTAACTTGAATCTCCAACACTCACCTTTAACCATGTTTTTTTTTCTTTGAATCGAACCATGAAGACTACCATTGGGATTGCGTTATACCACAAGAAAGTAATACTCTATCAAAATGATAAATAAAATGCTTGAGCAGACAGAAAAACCTTGATGGGAATGATCTCTTCTTTTTTGTTTTTTCTTGTTCGTTTTCTCTTTAACGTTATTCACCTTTTTGCATTTTTGAAATCCAATTTAGAGCTTGCAGAACTTCATATTTTTTGTTACGGGCTGGGAATGAATATAGAAATTTCTCCAATTGTGCCCCCTACTTGGGCATGATCAAGAATTTGAGGAACCTTCAAGGACTTCCAAGTCAATGCAAAAACCCATTCTCCAGTTTGCTTTTTCAGAGAATGATGTAAGCGAGACAAGATAGTTTTATTTCTCCGCATCTTCATAATTGTTTCACTTTGACCTTCATTTTTCTCCCTTTGTGGTGTGGTTCTTGACGGGATAGTTTCAAATTCACTTTCTTTTATCTTAAGTAAGTTAATAATGAATATCTGTAGCGTTCAGGGTAAATGAACAAGAATGCCCCCCGTTATTGCGATATATGTACTCTTCGCAAGTGATTTGTCAAATGAGATGTGCCACAGTCGTGTTAGGGGCTGTGCTTGGAATGCGGTTGCCTTGTGTCCTCCCAGGATTGTCCATTAGGTCCAATGATTGGACTTCAAGTGCTCGGAGTAGATTCCCCCAGTGAGACTTGTTCTTCGTTTACATGTTTCCCGCGAGTAAATATCTCAAATGGGAATACCTGCAATTTGCAGCAAAAAAGGCTTCTCTTTCTTCTCAAAAAAAGATATCCCTTTATGGACAAAAGATCGCTTCAAGTGCCATAACTTGATACAAAGGGACATTAAGTGCCAAAAGTTATGAAAGTGCCACTTAATTGCCACATTCAAAGAGAAATGGATCACTTAAGTGCTACTCCGGCCAAAATCCGGCCAAAATGCTAACGTGCGCAATTTCCGGCGAAGTAAGTGCAAAACGACGCTGTTTTGCACGCGACGTGGTGGTCAAATAATGCAAAAACGGCGTCGTTTTAATTAAATAGTAAAAAAATAATACAAAATTAATTAAATTAAATTAAAAATTTTTAAAAATAAAAATTTTTAAAAATTTTTAAAAAAAAAAGAAAAAGAAAAGGGAGAGGTGGGCGAGGGCCGAGAAGGGCCGATGACAAGGAGGGAGGGGGGCCGGGATCTAGGCCCGGCCGGGGCCAACGACCCGGCCGGCGGCGGCGAGGGCTCATGAACCCTCGCCCCAGATCGGAGCGAGGGTCGCAGCCCTCGCCCGGATTTGGCAAGGGTCGGTGGCCCTTGCCCGGTCGAGCCAAGGGCCGTCACCCGTCGGGCGACCCCCCAGCGTAGCGGCCCTTGGCTTAGCCGGGTGAGGGCCGCTGACCCTCGCTAGATCTAGGTGAGGGCTCGCGGGCCCTTGTCACCGGTCGGCCGGGGTCGTCTGCCTCTAGCTAGGGCCCGGCGACCTCGGCCGACCCTCCCCCCTCTGTCGCCGGCCCTTCCCGGTGGCGGCGGGAGGCGATGGCGGCGGCTCAAGGCTAAGCCCTCAACCGCCTCCCCCTTCCCCTTTATTAATTGTTTTAATTGTTTTAATATTTCAAATAAATTTAAATTTAAATTAATTAATTTTTATATTATTTTTTTACCATGTCGGCACCAAAATGACGCCATTTTACATTTGTTTCGCCAGAAAATTGCCATGTCAACATTTTGGCTGGATTGGCACTTAGTGATCCATTTTGCTCCGATTTTGGCACTTAAGTGTTACTTTCGTAACTTTTAGCACTTAAGTGTCTCTTTGTGCCAACTTTTGGCACTTCAAGGGTCCCAGTGTCATGCATAAAATGTCTAAATACTAGGCGTTTACAAAATGTGCAAGTTTTGTTATTGCAATGTTTGGGAAGAGATTATTCACAAAATGTATGGGAAGAGATTATTCAATTACTTAGAGAATAGGAAAAGCTAAAGAAAGAAATAAACTATATAGAAGCATTTTACTCATAGGAAGTAAATAAATCTGAGAGATTAGCAAGGAGAGTGAACTTCCCTATTCAAATTGCAATTTTTTAGTAAAATAATAGTACTAATGTCTTGTGACAATATGAAGAATAGTTTCAAACTGAGAGGTCGATCGTGTTACCTACGCATATAGAACTTTCTATATTCACTGAAAGATAGCTGTGCGTAATGCATGAGCGTGTATTGTGTGTGACGCACGCGCGCACGTCTAGTTACTAACTAATCGCACGTCACAGTGCCCGAATTAATGCTAGCTAA
Organism: Eucalyptus marginata; assembly: GCA_014182565.1. Classification (NCBI taxonomy): domain Eukaryota; kingdom Viridiplantae; phylum Streptophyta; class Magnoliopsida; order Myrtales; family Myrtaceae; genus Eucalyptus; species Eucalyptus marginata. The sequence continues at coordinate 18,439,193 of CM024586.1, read as the reverse complement.
TATTCACTGGTTTTATAACCTATGTTGTGATTCGAAACTTGTCATACCCAAAATTCATCCCAAGAATTTAGATAATGATTCCCTATTATTTGGGAAAAATAAAAATAAAGAACGAGTCCTTCCACGAACAGCAGTAAGCATATATATTGACTAAGCAAATTATTTCATTGAATGATAATTATAACAACATCCATTGTATCATGAAGTAACCAAAAACTAGAGACGCATTAACCCTCTTCAGATCGCTCTCCACGTGTATCAAGAGTAAAAGTTGAGAATTAACGCAATGTTTAAAAATTTTGGAGAATAGTTTTCGAAACAGTTTCCAAATAAACCTGAAGAAAATAATAGATGAAAATGGCCATATTCTTCCTAAAAGATTGATACGTGGGAAAAGTAATTTAATTAGAAAATGATGCACCAATAATTATACCCATTTTAAATAGATTCAATTATGATTTTTTTACAATTGATTGGTATTGCATATAGCACGTGGTTAGGACATTCCAAGGAGGCGGCTATTTTTATGGAAAAAGAGTGAACGTAGGCAACTTAGTCCAATCCTTCTAATTTATTACTCTTAATTTATTATTATTGTTAATTTAATCTTCTAAATAAACATGGATTTCAATTCAACGCCTGCCTTTTCATTGCCTTTGCAACTTGCAAGCGTGTTAAACGAGTAAACTCTAGAAGCACGAAATATCTTAGACAAACCAAATCAGTGGGTCCTATATGCATTATTGACATAGGCTTGCGTGGATGATGAGAATCCTACCTTCAACAACTCAACTCCATCGAATATGTTAAAAATTAGGTCACATAAACTTGTTATACATACCTGAAATCTCTGGCCTTGGAATGACTCGACTAATATATTATGAGAGAGAGAGATGGCATCTGTTCGTCAGCATTGCTCGAGATATGGCTCCACAAGCACTAGAAAAGTTGGAAATTTATAGGGCATCAAGCATGAGATCGGGGTGCTTAGGGACACATGTATAACAAGTTTATGTGACCTAATTTTGGCTTGAGCAACTGAAGGATGCTTTCTATGATGCACATGGCGTACTTGATGAATTCAAATTAGAAGCTCTTGTGACAAGAACGGGGGGGACGGTGTGTTGTAATTATTATTGTAATCATAGGTTTTAATGGCTCAACGTTAATGAAACGTCTCTTCAATTCACGCCTTTTTCAATTCACATGCAACAGCTATGTCTCTTTGGATCATCCCTAATTGTTGCAATTATGGGTTAATGACTCTTTGTTCTCCTGTAGTTTCTTATTTAATAATGTTGTTATTAAGGGTTAATGGCTCAACTAATGTGAGCGTAATTGGTGTGACTCTTGAGTTCATGTCCTTTCAGTTTTCTACAGCTAGTTCCCTTGTCTATAAATATATGTGTCTTCTTAATTCAAAATAACAACGAAAACTCCTCCAAGTTGTCCTCTAGTTTCCTGGTAGTTTCTTTAAGTGTGCTGATTTAAAGAAGTGTTCGATAGAATCTTGTTCATATAGTGCTTATACAAATGGGTTTGAGGTGTTGTATTTTGTGAGGCATAGTTCATGAAACTAATTGGCACCATTGACATGAACTAATCGTCTTAAGGAGATTTGATTAGCCGTACCTCACCTCTTGTTTATTTTACTATTGCTTTCTTGGAATTATTATTATTTTCCCCAATACGTATTAATATTTCCCACAACTTAAGGTGATTATCTTTTACTATTTGTTGGGTTTATCAAAAAATCGAGATGACTAATAATAATCAAGTACCCAATGATGTTTGGAATGTTTGTGAGGACATTCATATGGCCATTTCAATGAGTGAGGTTCAAACCTCATGGCCTAGTGTTGCGGCAACAAATGCTGCAAGCTTCTGAAACCATCTATGGTGGTACCGGTAGAAGTTGCTTGATCGATACACCGGGGATTGTTTTTCAAAGAAGTACATATCCAATGGTGTATGGTTCAATTTCTAGAGAGATGGTTTAATAAGCTTTGCCTAATCTGATGATACCATCTCCAATAACTTCGAATGAGAAATTGTATGAGTTAACTAGTGTAGGCTTTAAGTAGTGGTAACAGAAGATGTTATTCTATTTGACCACATTGAATTTAGTCAAGTACTCATTAGAGGTGTGCTCAATAATTAGTTCAAATGAGCAAGATGTCACGATGCATGGGGAGTTGGAGCCTTGGAAGCACATGGATTTCCTACGCTGAAACCATATCCTTAACTATCTAGCAAATTCCTTGTATCATGTTTATTGTAACATTGAAACTACTAGACAATTATGGGAGTCCTTAGAAAAGAAATACAAAGCTGAGAAATTTGTGGTAGCTAAATTCTTGGACTCAATATGGTGGATTCTAAATCTATCATGAACTAGGTCCATGAAGTGCAAATGATTTTGAACATCTTTGTTGAGGAAATGTTCTTAGTGAATCATTCCAAGTGGCGTTTATTATTGAGAAGCTGCCTTCGGGCTGGTTAGACTTTAAAAATATATGAATGACAATAGGAAAGAGATGAGCCTTGAATATCTCATTCCGTGCCTCATAATCAAGGAAGAATAGGTGGAATGCATACCCTTCTATGGAACCAAAGGCCAATACTATTGAGTTTTCCAATTCAAAGCAAGATACAAAAAGGAAAAAGTTCTTTCAAGGAAAAGGCAAGCAGAACGAACAATCCTGAAATTCCAAGGGACATGTTTTGTTTGTAACAAGCTTGACCATCGGGCCAAGGATTGCAAAAAGCGCTTGAACAAACGCAAGGGCAATGGTGTAGTCAAGTAGCTTAATCTGACAGATTAAACAGAGGATGAGAGACTGATTGTTGTGGTTGTGTATGAGGTATCATTGGTATTAAATAATACTAATTGGTGGTTGGAAACAAGTACCACAAGTCACATTTATGTGGATAAACACTTGTTTTCATCTTACAAGAAGGCTGAGTAAGAAGAGAAGTTTTATATGGCTAACTCCACATTAGCAAATATTGCTAGAAGAAGAAAAGTGATCTTGAAATTCATCCCTAGCAAGGAAATCACCTAGCTAAATGTGCTGCATATATCGAAGATCCAGAAGAATTTAATTTCTAGCCCCATACCTGTCTAGAAGAGTTTCAACATTATATTGGAATTGGATAATTTTGTACTTTCCAAATAGGGTGTATGTGGGAAAATGGTACTTGTGTAATGACCCGTTCAAAGTAAATGTAGCTATCATTTGATGTAAACTTGAAATTCTTGTACCCAAAGACTATCGATAATGAGAAGTCTTTGGTTTACACTATTGTGTCTTCTTATCTATGGCATAGTCGTTGGTTTACACTATTGTGTCTTCTTATCTATGGCATGGTAGATTATGACATATAATCTATGCTACAACAAAAAAGATAGCAAAATTGGGGCTAATTCCAATGTTTGAGTCGGATGTCCATCACAAGTATAAGACTTGTATTGAGGCTAAGTTTGTCAAAAAACCATTCAAATTGGTTGAAAGATCGAGTGAACCTTTACAGTAATTCGTAGTGATCTATGTGATTTAAAATTTGTAGAAAGTAGAGGTAAAAAAAAGTATTTCATCACTTTTGTAGATGACTTTAATCAATTTTGCTATATTTATCTGTTAACTAGCAAAGATAAGGTTATTAGCACATTTGTTAAGTATAAAAATGAGGTCGATAACTAACTTGATAAATGAATTAAAGTGCTTATGTCACGATCTCGACTCCATTCTTAGGGTCTTGAGTGACAGGGGGTATTTCATGACGTCTTAGGCTCATCGCCGTCTCGATTCTTTTTATTTTGTTATCATGCAGATGTGGAAACGTGAATAAACAACTCCTCAGACAAACAACTGCTAGAAGATTGGGATTAATGTTACACAAAACACACTAGTTTATATTATAATGGTACTTTTACAAACCTCTTTTCTATGGGGTTCTCTTTCCTTTTTGCATCACACTACAAATTTCCATAAAGGCCAAAGGAAATTACTATTTCTTTGAACGTGACTATAGTGTTGGAGAAAACTTCCTTATTGTTTTGAAGTTGACAAAACGTTTCCATCAGTCTAGTCTAAAGACTTGTAGACTCTATTGTTAAAGTTTGAAGACGTCCAGACTCAAGATTTAAAGTCTACTCTCATTGATAGTTTTCAGACCAACGAAGAGAAGACTTATCTAGATGCGAGTTATCTTTAAGGATTTGATTCGTATGGTTGAAGAAGATCTCATGGCTGGAGATAGCATCTCGTGATCAATTATTCCTATTGAAATCAATTCAGATAATTAGATCTGTTGATTGGCGAAGTATACTTGGAAGGTTCTACTTATGGAAAATGTGACATCCCGAATTTTCGATTCTGTTTCCTTCTGATTGAATCGGGCGTTTCATTGACGTGTTTATAAGGCTATTCTCAGAACTGATCATTCTTGAGATAACTAGACTATCTAGGGAAATTATTAGGAATTTTAAGGCAATAGACTTGAGAATTCGACTAGGAATCGGCTTCTCGACAGTGTCCATCTTTAGAGGTCATTACAGCACAGTTAAAAATCGATTTGAAATCAGAGATAGATTGGATCGACTGAGATGTGTGGCTAATCGTGGGTGACACCACTAAATTAGAAAATTCTCGTCGATCGGCTCTAGACTGATTTTCTTATTGTTTTGGTACCCTGTGTCTGTATTCGGATCCTCAGGATTCTCACGACAACCGACAGTCGTCAATGAGTCGAGTGGGTTCATAGTGGCTCGAAGAAAATCGACCACGAGTCAATTGCACTTAAAAATATCTGAAAGTTACCCGGTAGCTTAGGTCACGCTAAAAACGCGTCAAATTGAAATTAACTGCCAATTCGAGTCCGATTTCAGAAATTGAAGTTTCGGTCATGTCACAATAAATTATAGGAGTGTTGACTCAGTCTCAGAAGATTTTTCGGAGATCCAGAGATTTTTACGGAAAATCGTTGCGGACGCCGCGGAAAATCAACGGAAATTCAGATTGGCCGAATTGAAGAGATTTTCGATTTGCAAATCGAGTTACTTGGCGAATGGGAATTGTAGAAATTGTATGGACTTTTTCTACATCAAAATCGGACGTCGAAGTTGGGAATTTATTGAAGAAATTGAAGATCAAAAGAAAATGGGAAATTCGGATTTTACAAGGGCAGAAATTTTTGGGCATTTAAAATGAGTTATTTGTGAAAATAATAAAAGAAAGTATTATGGGACAAATTGGATAAGTTTGAGGGTTAATTGGGGGACAAAGCATTCAATGCAATGGCTAAGGATTGCAAGTATTGAGTCCCTCCTTGGCTTCTTCTTCACGTGAAGCCTCCCCCATCCGCTCATTATTTTTGTTTTTGGCTTTCAATCTCTTTCGGACGAAGCATTCCCGTCCTCACCACCAAAGAACCCCTTCATCCTCGCCACTTGCCCTTCATCCAGCATCTCTTGGTCAATTTTGTAAACCCATGAAGCTCCTTGGTTGACCGCAAAAGCCGCGCATCTTCAATTTCGGTCCAAGGGTCGGCGAGGCAGCACCGAGCGAAGCCACACGTCCACGCCTTGGAGCTCGCCAGTCAACGAACCATCAACTGAAGACTTCGAAGATCGACCAAGCCGCTGCCGTGTGACTTCATTTCATCGAGCGGCCCACCGCTCGCGAGCAGCCCAGCAAGCTCAATTGAAAACAACTCCAGCAACGTGGCTTGAGGAAGCAACGTCTTCACGAGTTCTGCCATCCATCGAAAGAAGCTGCTCCAACATCGATGCTTGCCTCCACGCGGCCAGCTCCACCACGTTCCAGTCCACGTGCATCTTCTCGGTCGATTTGTTGACCGCAAGCTGCACTTTTGGGCGTCCCCGAGCCAACCGTCATCGCGTCTTCGGCCCAGCAAATTCGGCCCGTGAAATCCAGCATTCTCAGCCCATTTTCCTTGCAGCAATTTCGGCCCATCCAAGTGCAGCACAAGCCAAGTTCAGCAGTCCACAGATCCAGAAATTTTGGGCCCAACAGCTGGGTCTGTTTTCAGCCCATTGAGTTCGCCAAAGCCCATTGAATTTTTGGAGGCCCAATTTCAACAAATCAATTGAAGACCGGCCCGCGAAGAAAGCCCATTGGCAGTCAAGCCAAAGCCCAAGAGTGAGCCCAGTCCGAAGCAAGAACAAATCTCAGTTGGGCTGAGATTTGTTGGGCCCAAGTCTAAGGCCCGGCCCAAGCCCGCCGGTGTCGTCGAAAGTCCGATTTCGGCCGCCGTCGCGTCGCCGTTGCGGTGATTCGGTCTCCGCTTTTGCCAAGTGAGTTTTACTCACTAATGCTTTCTTAGTTTACCAATTATACTTAGGGTTGGTTAGATTTAATTAAATGCAATTAGGTGGTTAGATTAATTTAGATAAATTAAATTAGAGACTAAATGATGCATGTTAGGTGGTTAGATTTAGTCTTTAGCAAATAGAAAGGTGCTATTATTTATTGAACGAGTCTCGGTAATTTTCCGGGCTCGTCTCGGCTTCCAATCAGGCATTATGGGCCTAAATTGGATTTTTTTAAATTATTTATTTAATTTTTGAAATTAATTATTTAATTAATTATTTTTCCGAAAATTCAACCGGGATGGCCGGTGACCGGAATTTCGTGCTGATCGTCATGGTGCAGTCCGTTTATTTATTTGAGCTTTATTTAGTGCTAAAGTAATTTATGAGTAAATTTAAGATTCATTCCTAAACTAGATCTTGAGAGGGTCGGGTGGGACTGTAAAGCCACTAGATCTTGAGAGGGTCGGGTGGGACCGTAAAGCCACTAGCCCGACCGTAAAGCCACTAGATCTTGAGAGAGTCGGGTGGGACCGTAAAGCCACTAGATCTTGAGAAGGTCGGGTGGGACCGTAAAGCCACTAAATCTAAGGAATTGCTTGGTGTGGGATGAATGACCTAGAAATGGTCCAATTGACATGAAATCGACTAGGTCGATTTGATCGATGCTTCGATCGGTGTTGTGATTGTCTGAGTACCTATTAAACTTTGCTAATTTGCAGATGGAATCTGAGGCCAAGGTAAGTCCTTTGACCTATGCGTGTTTAGGCAGCCCATAGTGTATTGGCTTACTAATCGAGTCTTGGTGGGTTATCATCACATTCCTTAAGTAACTTGAGATCTCCTTAATTAATTCTGTCCAACGGATAGATTGGAAGAACTCTTTGGAATGTGCCAACGATTATAAAGGCACGGAGGAGTATATAAGGAAGATGCTCAAGTTATTTGAGAGCGTGCGTGAAAGAAAAATTCCAAAATCTGAAGCTCCTAGTTCTTTGTTATTTCAATTGCTGAGCTTAAGTTGTACTCAAAAGAGAGATTAAATATTTGTGAGACCTTGAGAAAGTGTGGTAAAGTTTTTACACTGTGGAATCAAGGACGTGAGGCTGTAAAATCTCTTTTGGTTCTTAGTGAAATCTAGCCAGTGGGCTATCAGTGCGGGAGAGTGGATGTAGGCTTGGTTTAAGCCGAACCACTATAAACCTTGTGTTTTAATTCTCTTTCCCTAAACTCTTTACTTTCATTCTTAGCTTTATATAACTGTTTACAGTCTTTTACATCTTTAGTCTATTATTCTCAAAAGACGAATTAATTAGTTAAGTCTTGTAAAACTTCTTTGAACACCTATTCATCCCCTCTCTAGGTGATTTTACTAGCCCTATCATGCAGCTCGCAAAATTGACATGAGACTTCCATGCCTATAAGACTAAAAGATGAGAAAGTGAGTCTTGGGAACTCAGTTAGTAAAATTCTTAGTTCTCTACTAGGAAAATATCTCGTCATCAAAGTCTAGCAAGTATAACACTCGCCAAACAGTCGATGGCAGATCAATCACAAATCATATGTCATGCTTTATTTAAACACATGCCATCCATGTCAAAACTACCATCGGCTTAACAATAATTCATGCTCATGTATAATCGGCATTCATGCAAATTTATTTATCTTCGTCCTAGCTCGATTGGAGCTTCCAGCTTCTTGTTGGGCTTCCTGGCTTGACCAAGGCATCTCGGCTTGACCAAGTCTTCTCAGGGCTAGCTTCTCTAGGCTTCTAGGTTCAAGACCTAGGCATCCTGGCTCAACTAGTGCATCCGGGCTCAATCGAGGCATCGCCACCAATGCTGTGTGGCGGCAGGCATTTTTTTTTCTCTTTAAGTACAGACGTATATACATCATACAAGTTGGTTCTTATCTTTTCTCTTAGCCGACACATGCATGGCCCGAAGGTTTGCTCATCCATACGTGTGTGCCATGAATTCTTATACTACACAAGTAAACATGTTGAGAATGACCATGATCTGTGATTTGAACCAATCACTGAGCGTTGATCCCTGCACCGGACATGGTTCGGAAACGGCATGTCTCACTGCTAATCCAAGACCTTGAGGCTTGGTTACACCTCACTTTCGTGAAGATCCTTAAGCTCAACGGACCTCGGCCTCAACCCGACATGAACATACTTCATGCCGTGAATGACCCTTAGGTTGTGGCTTGATTCAATTGTCAAGCACAAAGTGCTCACACCAACAAATGCATAAAACCGGCATGCTTTAGTGCCTTATCAAGATCTCGCGGGTTTGAGTGATCCTCGTATTGATCAAGACTTAGAGACTGCGACGGTACTTAATATGTGGCAAGTAAAGTATGTCTGTCTTCGTGATATACCTTCGATCGTTGTTACATGTTTCCTGGACTCATTTCCACATTTGTTTTTCGGTATTTGATCGTTCGAGTATCGGTTCGATTTTTAAGAATTTATTTCCTACAGCATCTAAACTCTGAAAACTTCAAGTTGACTTCTACAAATAAAATTGAGTGGAAAGTTTACTTATGCATGCTTTTTGAAATTTATAAAGATGCACTTGATAAATGCAACGGAAGATATATAAAACCCAACTTCTTGATCATGCTCGAGTTTGGCTCAATTCAATGATGAGGCTGCACGAGCTTGCAATAATTCAACGGTAGAATCACTCTAGTTAGACTTGAACTCGAAAAGAATGAAAATGAGTTGGACTAAATAACATATTTAATCACAGTAGCTCTTGGGTAAGTTGAGTTATTTACACTAGTTAATTTGTTGACTTTGTCCATTACAGTACACAAAACCAAGGGATAAAAGTATCAACAGTCCCTAAACCTTTACAAAAGGTAATTAGGTCCTTAATTTTTTTTGTACAATTAGATCCTTAAATCATATACTTTCATATCCGACATGGTCATTTCATTAAAAAAAAAAAGAAACAGAAGTACTGACGTGACACTTAAGTTTTTCAGAATGCAAATACGATATTATATGTGGCATTTGAAAATTCTTTAAAGAGAATTACACAGAATTCATAAATGTGGAAATTTTAAAAAATAAATATTAAAAAATGAAAAATAAGGAAATTTGATAAAAAAAAGAGAAACGAAAAAAAGAAGTATCGTTACTGAAGTAGGGGGGACGCGCTTGGATAGGAGGTGGGAGTCGCAGATGGCATGCACTCAACGACCCATGTTGTGCCGCGAGGCTGCCGCCCACCCTAGCCAGCCAGCCCTCTATTCCCTTGTGCGTAATTATTAGTTAGATTTTTTTTTTCCTTATCCATATCAGCACTACGTTTAAAAATAAATAAATGTCACCAAATAAGTTAGTACTGTTAGTGCTAACTTATAGTGCTGGGGCGACATTCCTCATTATCATTCCATCTACACATCTATAAGGGGGGTCAACTTGAACTAAAAGATGTATAATTTCGAGGACCAAATTTACACACAAAAAGATTTTGGAACCTGATTGAACACCTTACAAAAGTTCAAAAAACCGTCGTTCCTTTATCCCTAAAAAACAGGCCTATTATTTTATTTTATTTTAGTTAAATCTAGTTGCAAGTTGTATTATTTACTGAAATACATTATTTTGACGCAAGGGATCATTCCTCTTAGCCGCACTTTTGTAGAAGTCTTAACATGTCTTAATCAATGATTTTACCTATATTAATAATCGAGAAGTGGTTGTGACACTAGTGGTCGTGTAGTGTATATGATCTTGATTCTGCTTTGATATTTTATAAGGAGCTAAAGAAACGTCCCCCTCCCTACTCACTCTTAAAAAAAAAAAAAAGAAGTCAAAAGGAACACCAAGCACATGAGAAATAACCTGTTGTTACTTGTTTAGCTGCCATTTCTTCCTCTAAATACACGATCATGCTGTCGACGCACTTCTGCCTGACATGGGCCGTCTAGTTGACGCGCTGGGTTACGAGGAGCTCTGCAGAGCAGAGACGCCGGAGAGCGCGCCAGTAGCCGCCGTAACGACCCACGGCTGGATTATATATGGATGGATCATGATAATGAATCAAGACGTATTTACAGCCTTCTTCAGCAAATTTGCAATCTTGTGTTTATTTTAGCGTAATTTGCAATAGTGACAAAACATGTGAACCAAGACCGACCGTGTTTACGTGGGTCCTACTGCAGAGTTCACGTGATCAATGGTCCATATCGATTTGACAAGATCCGAAAAGATCATGCATTATCTTCCTGTTACTTTTCTTTTATATTGCTCTGTTGGATCGTACAATATTATGAAATTTGACTGGTGGAGTAGCTCCACCATCACCCATTGAAAACCGCTCATGATATATAATTCGGGAATCTATTGTACAGTCTTGCGTCCAGCGAATCTGGTTCATCGCAATTGTCCATTTTTGTGGATTCTAAAAGCACGAATGATAATTATTTTGGTTATAAATTAATTTCTGGAAGAAAAATTTCTAAATGAGTTTTTAAGCAATAATAACCATTTGATAACGATATTAAATTTTTACTCAAAAAATAAAAATTCGTTTGATAATGATAAAAAATTTATTCCTTTCCGATAGCGATGGACTAGCGGATGGTGGTGGATCGGCGATCGGTAGTGACAGACGACACTCGGTGCCTGGCGGCGGCCAACGTCTGGCGGCGTCCGGCGGCGGGCGGCGGCGGTAGCGGCCGGCGACCAGCGGACGGTGGTCAACAACGACGAATGAAGGACACGATAAGAAGAATTTTTATTTTTCATTTCTATTCTAGGAATAGAGAAGTAGAAAATTTTTATTTTCGATTTTATTCTAAATCTATTTCTAAAACAAAAATTTATCTTAGAAATAGAAAAATGGAATAGTTTTACCAAACAAATTTCTATTCTAAAAACAAGTCTGGAATAAAAAATTTGTTTATGAAACAGAAATTACTGGTTGTCATGCACCCCTAAATGTGGAGCCAAATTTAGAGTAATTTTGTATTTCGACAAGTGAGGTTTTATTGATGGTATAAAGGGCAGGTGAGCTACCCTGCTACATGCTCAAGTCATACAATTCAAACGAGACCCAAATGCTAACATAAGAACTTGTAGTTTCCCTGAGATATTTGTGCAGGGATGACATCATTCTTAAGAAGTCTTCCTTGGACAGCTTTTTTATTGACACAATAACATTAGCACTAATAACCTTAGGGTAATTATACCTCACACGCTACGTTTTTTAGGTATCACTTTCAAAGGATGGAGCTTTCTTAGTGTTATTCCCACCCGCTCTTTCATGTCGAGGGTCTTTGGAGTTGAACCACCGCCTAGTTCCCAATCGAAATGGTAAAGCAGTGTTGCAAGACCAAGATGAAGCACCCTATGCCCCAATGAAAGTCCGACGCATATTCTTCTGCCTGATCCAAATGGAATTAGCTCATAGTTTTGACCCTTGTAGTCAATTTTAGATCCCATGAACCTCTCTGGTTTGAATGCCAATGGGTCCTCCCAAGCATCGGGGTCTCTTCCAATGCTCCATGCATTCACGAAAACCTGGGTATCTTTGGGTATATCAAAACCCATGAATTTGGTTTCCTTTAGAGCATTTCGTGGGAGAAGTAAAGGTACTGGGGGATGCAATCTTAGGGTTTCCTTCACCACGGCTTGCAAAAATGGCATCTTTTCCGTGTCATTTTCTTCGAGCTTTCTGTTCAACCCCACAACCTGGTCAATCTCATCTTTGGCCTTTTTCATTGACTCGGGTTGGCGGAGTAGCTCCGCCATCGCCCACTCGATGGTGCTACTTGTAGTTTCCGATCCGGCGAAAAACATTTCCTGCACCATCAAGTAGACCCATTTAGTACAAAGATTAGGTCTTGGATACCACAAGTGTCCGAGTCTCGTCCTATAATTAAGAGATTCTCTTTGGCTGGAAAAAGTCACCCTCGAATCGTCAGCTCAATAGTAAAAATTATCATGCTTCACCTGATCAACAATCCTGATCAAACACAGCAGTTCCTATTCTTCGAATTGGCAGAAAATTGGCACACAAAGAAAGGAACAAGAACTTAAAGTTGACAAAATGAATCCACTAGTGACAACAGAAGTATTTATGAAAGAGATGGGGCAGGTGTTTGATTGACAAAAGGAAATAAACAACTGGAATGGCAAGAAATAGGTTGCTGGGAAATAACTGAAAGAGATTTGCAAGAGAGCAAAATGGATTAACATAAGTAAAGCTTGTTCTTCTTATGTCTGTGTTTCCATTAAGATGTGTGCTTCTTATAGTTTCAGCTACAATAATTGCTTCACTGCAATTGTCAGTCGACGGCTTTGAAAATTATTCCCGCCTAAGAGTTTGATTGCAATAATTATTTGCACTGGTTTTATCCTTTCAATTGATTTGATTTCAGCCAAATTTTGTAAGCCAATGTCAAAATTTCTCGACTTGATTGACAATGACTTGACTAACCTGGTAATTTTACAATAACTAGTTGGAATGCTTGACGGAGACATAAGATTGATTTTAGTTTATTTTAATGAAAAGAAAAATCAGTGCTTGGACGGTACCATGATTGATTTATTAAGTTAGCTACCAAAACTTCTCCGTAATGCGTGATGTGACTCTAGTTGTTTAAATGTCAGTTAAGTTTGTCACGCCACTTAATCAACCGAATTAGACCTAATGTCTCCAAGTGTGGTCATGTTAAACGTGGAAGAGAGGAGCAAACTCACCAAAATGATTATATTGATGTTCTGGGAAGAGATTTTGTGAGGGCCTTCTTTTCCATCGCCCTCATAATCCAATAATGCGTCCAAGAAATCATTCGTTGTTCTCATCTCTCCCGTTAGCTTTCGCTCCTCCAACCTCTCTTTCACAAAGCCTTCGGCAATCTTCATGGCCCGACCCATGTCCTTCGCCATGCTTGCCTTGATCCCCTGCGGATCCAACCATTTCAACCATGGCATGAAGTCGGCCACGTTGGGCTTGCCGGCCCATTCCATGATCAGGTTCATGGCGTCGTAGAACTCGGGCCCATCCTTCGATTTTGGGTCCAATAGATCCCGTGAGAGCACCATGTTGCCCACCACATTAAATGCCAGGAGAAAGAGGAAGTGAGATAAGTCGATTCCTTGCTCTTCATAAAAATAAAAATTCTTTATGATTAATTCTATCCGAGAATGTATAACCACACTTAACAAATTAGACATGTGAAAAATAGATTGTACCAAGTTGTGCGACTAGTTAAAGGAAAGATGCAGTCAAATCAAGAGGAACCAATCTCTAGACTGCTCGTAAGCTCCACTTGACTTACTGTGTATGCTTCAATGTCCAGCATGAAAGTTTACCTACGCAATTCAATGATAAAGCCACTCGAGCTTTACATAATTCAACAGTAGAGCCACTCCAGTTCAACTCGAACTCCCAAAAAAGAAAGTGAGTGCGACTGAAAAACAAATTAAATTCCAGTAGCTCTTTGGTAAATTGAGTTATTTACACTAGTATTTAATTTGTTGACTTTGTCAATTACAGTACACAAAAAAAAAAGGGATAGAAGTATAGGTAATCCCTAAACTTTTACAAAAGGTTTAATTAGATCCTTCTTTTTTTTTTTGGTGGAATTAGTTCCCTAAATCATATACGTTCTTGTCCGGTTTGGTCTTTCCATTTAAATGGAAACATAAATGTTGAAACGGCAATTAAGTCTCGTTGAATGTCAACACGGTAAACCTACATAAGTTTTTGAAAGGATTGTGAGAATAATAATCTATTGTGAATCACAAATTCTTGAAGAAATGAGTCTTACAATAATTTATAATTATTTATGATTTGATTTTTTTGTGATTCAGAATTGGCTGTTATTTTTCCAGTACATTAAAGACTGTCACGTAATCATTTCTCTTTATAAAAAACTTAAAATAGAATAACAAAAAATTCATAAATAAGGAATTAAAAAATAACATAAATATCAAAAAATCAAAAATAAGGAAATTTGCAAATAAAGAAATGGAAAACAGAAGTGTCGCGAGTGAATTAGGGGGAGACTTTTGTGAATGGAGGCTATGCTGAATTAAGGATGGAGGCGACTCGTCGCTAAGGTGGCAAGGGTGTGCTTGGACGGGAGGTGGCGTTCGCGAACGGCGAGCACCCAACGATCCATGTCGTGCCTCGAAACTGCCGCCCACCCTAGCCAGCCAGCCCTCCATTCCCTTGTGCATAATTATTAGTTAGATTTTTTTATTATATTTTTATTTATTTTTCTTACCCATATCAGAACTATGTTTAGGAAAAAAATTCATTTCACCAAATAAATTAGCTTAGTTAGTGCCAACGTATAGTGCTGGTGCGACATTCCTCGTAAATATTCCATCTACATATTTAAGAGGAGGACCAACTCGAACTAAATATATATATATATAGTTGAACATTTTGCAGAAGTGCAAGAAGTTAGATCTAGTTGTGGGTTGCTTTCTTTACTGAAATACGTTCTTTGACAGAATAGATCCATTCGCCCCTAACCAAACCATCGATTTTACCTATATTAAAAGGGCCATGCTAAGAAGACAGTGTTGTCAAGTGACGGACATACTATCACATATTCCAAGTGTGGGAAATTTTGCTACCAAAGTATATAACTTTCAAAATCAATTGTCAAGATTGCCTCTTGTGATGTAAACCACAAAAATTAAGGCCGTTAAAAGAAGAATAATATACAGAGTATAATCATTTAGCATAATAAGAAACCAAAGTTAATGCAAAACCAACCTTTCATATCAATTTTAGATTCCGTGCTTGTACAAAAGTTAATTTGTAGAATGTCATCAATGATTCTCAAAGGAAAATAAAAATTTTAATTGGATTATAGAAGTAAAAATTTACGTGAATCCAATGCTATCTAGATAACGACTTCAAATATATAGGGGTAGTACACTTCAAGATGGCGAATGAAGAACCATCGCCTAAAAGGCAAGATAGAATATTTCTTAAATCAAAACTATGTATGTTTTGATTCCCCATCATCTCTCTGCTTTCATGTTGCTCACGTTCGAGTTATTGCTTCAGCAGCCCTAGTCACACCTAAACCAGAAACTAGTAGCACATAGTTTAAATTTGTGTAGACATCGATCATCATGAGAGAGAAGATAATTTCGTGTTAGTGACCAATTAGAGAAGGGATATGAAGATGTTATATTTTACCTATTACCATGATTTAGTAATAATACAAAATGAAACACGGACCTTAGAAATTCTAATTTGACAAATCTTAAGCAAGCGTTGGTTTCCTACAGGTGTGTAGTCATGGGCTAAATGTATATTATGTTTATATGGTCTAACTTTTCTGATTTTACTCTATGAAAGTCATTTTTTGGCAATTGAATTTTGAAAATGTTATATTCTTGTTGCTAATATCCCGCAATAGAGATTTGTGGTCTGCGTGTCCTCGTCGTTTCCTAAATAGTGATCGGACCGTCTTCTCAGCTTTTTCTTCATATTAATAATTAATTAAGGGTTGTGACCCTATAAAAATATGGGTTAATTCCAAAAAAAAGCACCAATTTTAGGTCGATGGACAAATTTGGCCCAAACTTTTTTTTGTCTCCTAAAAAACCACAAACTTTAAGTCGAGTGACAAATCTGGCCCAAACTTTTTTTTGTCACGTAAAAAAACACCAACTTTAGGTCGAGTGACAATTCTGGCCCAAATTTTTTTTTCATTTTAAAAAAAAATCACCAACTTTTACTTACATTTTAAATCTGGCCCCCCTTAATTTAGATTCATTGATTGTTCTGCACTTGCTGGCTAACACCATCCATTGTCTTATTGTTTGAGCCACAGCTCGAAGAATAACGGTGAAACTGTGTTATCTCCTATACTTCACTAGCAAGTAAAAAAATCTCAAGATTGAATTACTCTGGCTATACTTTATCATTTTGTCATAATATGAAGCTGTAGATCACCGCCCATCAAGAGAAACCATGGATGAGATCCACCAACCTCACGGCTAGAACCTTTTCTCTTGAAATAAGTTTAACTTCAAATAGAAAGTTAATGATAGGGGTTAGATTTTGGATAGAATGAAAGTTTGTGATTTTTTATAAGACAAAAAAAAAAAAAAAAAAAAATTTGGGGCCAGAATTGTCACTTAATCTAAAATTTGTGCTTTTTTACGAGACAAGAGAAAGTTCGGGCCAGATTTGTCTCTCGACCTAAAGTTTGTGCTTTTTCATGAGACAAAAAAAAGTTTTGGCCAGATTTGTCCATCGACCTAAAGTTGATGCTTTTTTATGGAATTAGCCCATAAAAATTTTATATAGGGTAGGGTATGGGACCTTCATCTTATTTATATTGAGTTTAAGATAAGTTCATTTCTCTCTCCCCGTTGCTGTTTAACTTTTCTAAAAGCTATTACTTCAATCATTGCAGGCGACACGTAGGACACAGAGTCAGAAGTGACGCCAAGTACTTAAGAAATAACCTTTTGTTGCTTGTTTGACTGCCATTTCTTCCTCTATATACATGATCATGCTGTCGACACACTTTTGCCTGAGGTGGGCCGTATCGCCGACGCGCTTGTTCACGGGGAGCTCCGCGGAGCAGAGACGCCGGAGAGCGCGCCAGTAGTCACCATAACCACCAAAAGCGAGCGAGCCTTGGTCATAGCCAAGAGCAGTAAGCGCATGGGGACACTTGCGGTCCGCGAACACGAAGTCATGGCACTTGAATAACTCCTTGGCCGCTTGAGCTGATTGGATCACCATGGTGTTCACGGAACCGAGCTTCAACCACACGACAGGCCCATGCTTGGCTCGGAGGTTGTGGAGGTTCTGGTGCGGCATGGTCCCGAGGTCGAGGATGTTGCCGATCACGGGCCATGCTGGGGGCTGAGGGGGAAGCTTGGTGCGCTTCCGACGGTTGAGAAGGAAAACTAGAAGTGCCGGGAGGAGGAGGCCGAGCCAAGAGAACGAAATAGAGTAGGACTCCATTGGCTAAGCTTTGAGCTATTTCTCACCTTACGCTTCTGCAATTATTGTACGAAAACACGATATAAATAGACACTCTTATCCTGTTCACAATAAAGCAACCCAAAACAATAAATAAAAGGAAATACAGGAGAAAACATTAATTCATCTTTTGGCAATGAAAAGGGGTAAATACGCTGGTCACGTTGATTCTTGTGATCCATCCATTTCATCGAAATAGGTAAAACTCGATTCTTACATCATCATAATAATTTCGTTTTTGGTCCAAAAACTTATGTAAATTATGCAATCTAATCTTCTAACTCTTAATTTGTGCAATCAAGCCCTATAACTTTAATTCAATATTCAATATATTGATGTCTTGTTCTTCCTTGGATTTCACGGATTGCTTGATCAATTTATTTGTCTTGCCAAAATCAAATAGTTATATACTTACTTTTGCCTTGGTAAGATGACATGTTATTTATCAAAAATATTATATATATATAAAATCCAATCATCAATTTGATCGAAATTTCTAATCTCCACTCTCCAAAGGACTACTTGATGGTGAAACATGAATTTCACCAATGAATTCATCATGGATTATCAAAGAAAATCATTTCAGCAATCAAACTCCCAGATAATGGCTGGAGTTTACCCTTGATAAAAAAACAGTTAGTTTATATGAACTTGAATTCATTTTTCTCGTGGCGTTCCTCCTGCACATATAAACTAGAGGCACGATAGTTTATTAATAATTAGGTGTAGTTTATATGAACTTGAATTCATTTTTCTCGTGGCGTTCCTCCTGCACATATAAACTAGAGGCATGATAGTTTATTAATAATTAGGTGTAGTTTATATGAACTTGAATTCATTTTTTCTCGTGGCGTTCCTCCTGCACATATAAACTAGAGGCATGATATTTTACTAATAATTAGGTGTAGTTTATATGAACTTGAATTCATTTTTTCTCGTGGCGTTCCTCCTGCACATATAAACTAGAGGCATGATATTTTACTAATAATTAGGTGTCAATTCACGTGAGTTATCCGTTTATCTCATGGAGATTAGGTATCTCCTACACTCTTCAACTAGGGATGAAGTAGCATGAGAGCAGCGGGCTTGACAGTTAAAATTTTTATCGATGGTGACTCTAGAGAGGCTAGAGTAGGAAACGGCTTTGGCCAGTATGTAGATTATGCGCACCCAGAAATTGAATGCGAGAGAGAAATTGACAGCTAAAATTTTTATCGATGGTGACTCTAGAGAGGCTCGAGTAGGAAACGGTTTTGGCCAGTATGCAGATTATGCGCACCCAGAAATTGAATGCGAGAGAGATTTATAGTTGATGATCCCTCCCAATGCGAGAGAGAAATTGACAGCTAAAATTTTTATCAATGGTGACTCTAGAGAGGCACAAGTAGGAAACGGCTTTGGCCAGTATGTAGATTATGCGCACCCAGAAATTGAATGCAAGAGAGAATTATAGTTGATGATCCCTCCCATAGTGATGGTGGAACCAAAAAGAATATGACAACTTTTGGAAGTTTGGAACAAGGCAAAAATGAAGACTAGAGAGAGAAATAATGGAAATGAAAATGCTCTTTGCTTTTGTATAACTACATATCTGAAGTCCACAACCTTTTTTTTTTGGTCGAAAAAGAAACTAATATATTAAGCTGTAGAAATTACATCATGCTTATAGTCAGCATACAAAAGATCTCGCATAAACGAAGGTGGGAAAAAAACCCAGTTGGTAGATAGCAGGTTAGCTCCATGGGCTTTTGCGGCTCGGTCCGCTACAATGTTTGCCTCCCTTTTGCAATGGGAAACCCTAAGATTAGGGTATCGAAGGAGTAGGTCTGCGTTTTTGTCGAAGAGGGAACGGAGCTCCCATGGCGTTAGAGTCGGATTACGGATGGCGTTCACCAGTGTTAAGCAGTCCGATTCTAGGTCTATTCGATCCATCTCCAGTCCTTTCTGTATCACGAATTTTAGTGTGAGATTTAATGCTATCACCTCTGTTTGCAGGGCCGAAGATGTAGAGACAGATTTCGCAAATCCATCGATTAATATGCCTGAAGAATTTCTGCACACACAAGCAACGGAAGCTTCGCTGTCAAGAGGTTGGTAAGTCGCGTCGATATTTATCTTGATTACTCCTTGATCCGGTGGAATCCATCGTAGATCTGTTGCTGACTGTGGTGAACCCCTTTTCTTCCGAGTATCATTGAAAGATCGGTTGGATCTGGCAAATGCGAGGGCCACTTGCACCACAAGTTCGGCATTTGGTAGCTGCTGGCGAAAGATGAAAGTATTCCTAGCTTTCCAGATGTGCTACAGGAGAGAGGAGATTAATTCCAGATCCGATAAGGCATCCGCTCTTTCCATTATAGCAATTAACCAACGTTCTATCCGCTGAACTCCTGTTAATGAATATGTGATGTTGATTGCTGAGTGATCCCACACCCCTTTTGTCCATGGACAGAACAAGAACAAATGTTCTATCGTCTCTGGAGTCTGTTGATTGCATAAACAACATAGCGGGTCTGACAATATATGCCTATTAAAAAGATTGGCTCTAGTTGCCAATGCATTGTTGCAAACTGACTAGAGAAAGGATCGTAACTTAGGCATTGAATTCATACTCCATATTGCATTCCATAAAGTGCGAGGTACCTAAAAGGAAGTAGAAGCATGTCTGTTATTGTTGCTGGTTTGTTGTGCTCTGAGAATATTGTAGCAGCTTTTCACTGTAAAGCTCCCGTTCTGTTTTCTTTGCCATATTATCCTGTCTTTCGTAAATTGAGTTCTTAAAGGAATAGAAACTATTTCTTCCACCGTTTGTTTGTCAAAACTTTGGCAAAGTAAGGAACCATTCCAAGTATTCTGTTTTGGAATTATAAAATCAGTAACTAGTTTAAGTTCATCTTGAGGGGCAGGCCCTCCAATAACTCCCTTCTGCTGCCATCTGTCCTTGCGTTTTTTAATACTAGTACCATCACCAACAGACCATAAGATGTTATCACTGATAGAGTCCCGACCCAACAGCATACTCTGCCAACCCCAAGAGGGTCGTGCCCCTTTTGTTGCATGCCAGAAATCATGAGAATGGAAGTATAAGCCTTTTAAAACTCTGCTATAAAGAGAAGATGGTTGCTGAAACATTGCCAAGCTTGTTTTCCAAGTAAAGCCCTATTAAACGCAATAAGATCTCTAAAGCCCATTCCCCCAGCATCTTTCCTTCTCTTAAGATCTTCCCATTTCTGCCAATGTATGCCAGCTTTACTGTGATTAGTTGCCACCAGAACCTCGCTATCCTTTGCTCTATTTTTTTACATATAGCAACCGGGAGTTTAAATATAGACATCACATATTGAGGAATTGCTTGCACTATGTTTTTAATCAGAATTTCCTTTCTCCCTTTAGAAATTAGCTTCTCTTTCCAACCCTCCAGCTTTAAATGAACATGTCCCAAGATCCACACAAACATTTCCCGCTTAGATTTACCCCAGTCAGAAGGAATTCCAAGATACTTGCCAGTTTTCTGTAATACCGGTACTCAAAGTTCCCGGGCTAGGTGCTCTTGTAAGCTAATAGGACAGTCTCGGCTAAAAAATAAGCCTGATTTATTTCTATTCACAGCTTGTCCTGTAGCTAAGCAATATTCACTCAGAACCATAGATAAATTCTGACATTCAGTGAGCGTTGCATCTAAGAAAAAAATGGCGTCATCTGCAAAGAATAAATGGGAAAGGGTGAGACACCATCGATTTAATTGTATACCTGATAGATGGCCTATGTGTACTGTGTTAGAAAAATCCTCTTAAGGTATTTTGAAGTCGACAAAACGTTTCTATCAGTTTGGTCTGAAGACTTGCAGACTCTACTGGCAAAGTCTGAAGACCTCCAGACTCAAGTTTCAAAGTCTGCTCTCATGGACAATTTCCAGATCGACAAAGTTAAACTTCTATTCTGATTATACCTAGTGTGGTTTTGACTCCAACGGTTAAGGAATATCTCACGACTGGAATTAACACTTCAAGATCTTCTATTCTTATTCGAATATTTTAGATTCTTTAGATCCGCAATTTATACTTGGAAGGTTCTACTTATGGAAACCAAGATCCTAATTGTATGGGCGAGCAGGATTGATGGGCTATCGTCATTTTCCTTGAGGAGCTCGAGATCTCTCTAAATTGATTCTGTCCAACGGGTTGATTGTAAGAACTTCTTTGGAAGGTGCCAACGGTAATGAAGGCATGAAGAAGTATTTAAGGGAGACGCTCAAGTTGTTCAAAAGTGCGAGATAGAAGAATTCCAAAGTCTGAATCTCTTTGTTATTTTGTGATCTTATTCTTCGAGCTATACTTGTAATCAAAAGAGAGATTGAAGTTTGGTGAGACCTTGAGGAAGTGTAGTAGAGTCTCTACACTGTGGAATCAAGGGCGTGAGACTGTAAATTCTTTTTTTGATTCTTAGTGAAATCCAGCTAGTGGGTAGTCCGTGTGGGAGAGTGGACGTAGGCTTGGTCTAAGCCGAATCACTATAAACTTGAGTCTTGATTCTCTATCCCTAATCCTTTTACTTTACCTTGTTTTCACTTACATCGATTATTGTTTTCAATTCCTTAGTCTATCATCCAATAAATCGTCTATACATTCTGTTATGTTTTATAAAATCATCTTAATCACCTATTCACCCCCTCTAGGTGCTCGTACTAGTTCTAATAATTGGTATCAGAGCTTGTGTACTCATTTATTAGAAGTGTTTTTACTTCTGAGTTAAAGATCTATGGCTAGTATGTTGCCTACAGGGTTAGTTGAAGGTCAAAGCAACACCAGACCTCCATACTTTGATGGAAAAGACTACATCATATGGAAAAACAAGATGAAAGCATTCCTAAGATCAAAAGATCCATTGGAATGGGAAGTGGTAGACAAAGGAATCATTCCTACTGCTGCATCAGAATCAGAGAGAGGAAAAGAAATTGCTGCTCCTATCGAGATGACTCAAGAAGAAATAACCAAGAGACAGACTCTTGATGCTAAAGCCATTTATTCTTTATATTGTGCTTTATCCCTTATGGAGTATAACATAATATCCTCTTGTGATACAGTAAAAGAAGTATGGGATAGGCTTCACATTACCTATGAAGGAACTGATCGAGTGAAAGAGACACGGATCAATATTCTTTTGGGACAATATGAAGTTTTCAAGATGAGATTGGGAGAATCAATAACTGACATGTTTAGCCGTTTTACTGAAATTGTGAATGGTCTTGAATATCAGGGACATCCAATCTCAGGACATATGAAGGTCAACAAACTGCTGCGTGGACTCTCTAAAGATTGGAATTATATAAAGACTTCAATAAGGGAAACACAAAGGATTGCACCACTCTCTCGTAGATGAATTGATTGGAACTCTTCGGTCTTACGAAGTAGAGCACACCAACGAAGAAGAAGATTCAAAAGGTAAGAAATCTATTGCCTTAAAGTCTAATGACTATTCTGATGTTACAGACTCCGAAGAAGATCTAGATGATGAAGAACTGGCACTCATGATAAAGAGATTCAAAAAGCTAAACAGAAAGGGTAGAAAATTCAATTGGAAGAAACAAAGCTCACAAAGGTTTTAGAACAAATCAACTGAGGAAGATGATTCCAACAAAGAAGTGACTTGCTTTGAATGCAAGAAAAAGGGATACATCAGACCCAACTGCCCTCTGTTAAGGAAAAGGAAAGAAAAGTCTGAGAAATACAAAAAGGCACTCCAAGCAGAGACTTGGAGTGATACTGAATGTGAGGAAAGTGATGATGATTATGCCAATATTTGTTTAATGGCAAAATCTGATTCAGACTCAGACCTTGAGATAGATACAGATTCAGACAATGAGCTTGAGGTTAGTAATCTAAAAATTCCTGTCAAAGTTTCGAGATATATTGATGAACTATGTCTTGATCTAAAAACCTCTCTTAAGAGGATCTCCGAATTAAAAAAGGAGAATTCTTCATTGAAGCAACATGAGAAATTATGAAAAGAAAAGTTTGAAAAGTTAGATAATAACTTTACTATCTTGAAAGAAAACTCAGACTCTGTTTCCAAAGAAAATACTCATTTGAAAAATGATATTTCAAACATATCAAAAAGATTTTCAAATGGTTCTGAAAAATTGGATAAGATTCTTTCGATACAAAGACTCTACTTTGATAAGTTAGGTCTCGGTATGACTTCTGAAACTATTCCACTAATTGATTTCCCAAAGGTGAAGGAAAGAATCAAACAAAGACCAACAAAAGTTGTTTATAAAATTCATTTTCAGAAAGTTTTGGTAAAACCTATTGGCCGAAATGCTCTAAAATGTTCAAAGTGTCAAAGCTCAGAACATTTTGAGAAAGAATGCCCTTTGGTTTGGAGACCTATTAAAAGGGATTAGGCAAAGACTGGTTACTGCTCTAACTCTTTTGGACCCAAGATGATATGGGTACCAAAGTAAACTTGAATTTTCTTAATTGCAGGTCACTATCAAAAGGAAGATTAAATAGTATCTAGATAGTGGTTGCTTAAGACATATGACAGGAGATTCAGGTTACTTCATAAAACTTGTCCAGATAGATGGAGGAAAAGTCTCTTTTGGTGGTAACAACAAAGGAATGATTATTGGTCGCGGAACAGTAAAAATTGACGTAGACATGGAAATATCTATCTTCTGGATGTGAATCAAGAAAAATCACAATACTTGATATAAGTACAAGATGAAGCTAATCTATGGCACAAAAAGCTTGGCCATACCAACATGAAGCAAATTGCCAAAATCTCTTCCAAGAAGCTTGTTCGAGGATTACCTATTCTCAATTACCTAAAGTCTGATCTATGCACACCATGCGTACTGGGTAAATAGGTTAGAAATTCTTTTAAACCAATAAATAAAGTTTCCACTAAATGTGTACTGCAGCTTCTACATATGGATCTATTTGGTCCCACAAGAACTCAAAGCATTGGTGGAAAAAGATTCTACCTAGTAATAGTGGATGATTATTCACGATTTACTTGGGTCTACTTTCTTGCAAGTAAGTCTGAGACTTTCTCTCACTTTTCAAAATTTGCTAAGAAAGTGCAGAATGAAAAATGTCACACTATTTCAAGCATTCGTACAGACCATGGAGGTGAGTTTGATAATCAAGACTTTGCTAAATTTTGTGATGAATCTGGTTTTCAGCATAAATTCTCCTCTCCATATACACCAGAACAGAATGGGGTTGTGGAAAGGAAGAATAGGTCTTTACAAGAAATGGCAATGACTCTTTTAATTGAAAGTAATATTTCTTCACGGTTTTGGGCTGAAGCTGTTTCCACTGCCTGCTATATTATTAACAAAGTATTTTGAAGGCCAATTCTTGAGAAAACTCCTTATGAAATTTTTAAAGTTAAGAAACCAATTGTTTCATATTTTCAAGTATTTGGTTATAAATGCTTTATCCTGAATAATGCAAATGATCGAGTTGGTAAGTTTGAAGAAAAATCAAATGAAGGATTCTTTCTTGGATACTCAACTACAAGCAAAGCCTACAGAGTATTCAACAAGAAGACTCAAACTGTCGAAGAATCAATGAATGTCAAATTTCAAGACTTTCCACAAATTCAGCCAAATCAGACTGAAGAATCAGACTTTGCTCCAGACTCTACTAGGTCTACCTTCCTTGAACCAGTTCAAAATCCAGAAACAGTACAACAAGTTGTTGATAAAGAATCAACTCAAGAAAAAGATCAACAACCTATCAGACTGTCCAGTAACTGGAAGCACAAGTCTAGTCATCCTAAAGAACTCATTATTGGAAACGTTAATGAGGGAATTTGAATAAAATCCAAAAAGCGAGAAGAGTCTAGTGCTGTGGCGCTTATATTTGAAATAGAACCCAAAAATATAGAAGAAGCCTTAACTGATGAAAGCTGGATTGAAGCAATGCAAGAAGAACTCAGACAATTCAGCATTAACGACGTTTGGGAATTAACTCCTAAACCAAAAGGTAAATCTGTTATTGGAGCTAAATGGGTTTTCAGGAACAAAGTCGATGAAAAAGGCAAAGTAACAAGAAACAAAGCAAGACTCGTGGCTAAAGGATACACGCAAGAAAAAGGGATAGATTATGACGAGACTTATGCTCCTGTAGCAAGGTTGGAAGCAATCAGATTACTACTTGCTTTTGCATGCTATAAGAATTTCAGGTTATTCCAAATGGATGTCAAAAGCGCATTCCTGAATGGATTTATCCAAGAAGAAGTCTATGTGGAACAACCTCCTGGATTTGAAGACTTAAAGAAACTAGACTCAGTGTTCAGACTAAAGAAGGCTTTATATGGATTAAAACAAGCTCCTCGAGCTTGGTAAGAAAGGTTAAATAACTTTTTAATACAAAGTGGTTTCACTAAAAGAAAGGTAGATACTACATTATTCATTAAAAAGGAAGGTAAAAGCTTTTTTACTTGTTCAAATTTATGTCGATGAAATTATATTTGGATCATCTAATAAGACTTTGTGCAAGAAATTTTCTAAGTCTATGCAGGATGAATTCGAGATGAGCATGATGGGTGAACTATCCTTCTTCCTTGGTTTGCAAGTGAAACAACTGAAAGAAGGAATATTTATTCATCAAGAAAAATATGCAAAAGAACTTGTTAAAAAGTTCGGTTTGGAGAATTGCAAAAAGACTGACATACCAATGTCAAATTCTTCAAAGCTAGACAAAGATGAAGGAGGAAAGAAAGTCGATCAAAAACTTTACAGGAGTATCATTGGTTCACTTCTTTATCTTACTGCATCAAGACCTGACATATTATTTAGTGTCTGCATTTGTGCTAGGTTTCAATTGGATCCTAAAGAATCTCATCTAAGTGCTGCTAAACGTATCATTAAATATGTTGCAACTACTGCTAAGCTTGGTCTATGGTATCCCAAAGAAGGAGACTTTACTCTTCTTGGATATTCAAACGCAGATCTTGCAAGTTGCAGAGTTGATAGAAAGAGCACTTCTGACACTTGTCAATTACTTGGTAACAGGGTAGTATCTTGGTTTTTAAGGAAGCAAAGTACCGTAACTTTTTCAACAGCTGAAGTAGAATATGTAGCCCTTGGAAGTTGCTGTTCTTAAATACTTTGGATAAAACAACAACTACGAGACTTTGGTATCGAAGACTCTTGCACCGAGATCAAATGTGACAATACCAGTGCAATCAATCTTACAAAAAATCCAATTCTTCATTCAAGAGCAAAACATATTGAGATTTGACATCATTTTATTAGAGATCATGTTCAAAACAGAGAAGTCTTGATACAATTTATCGACTCAAAGAATCAACTGGCAGACATTTTCACAAAGCTGCTTGAGAAAAGTTTATTTGAGTCTATTCGTTCAAGACTCAACATTTTATCTCTTGAAGACTGATGAAGCTCAGACTCAGGAACTAAATCTGAAAAGAATCAGACTCAAAAGTTCATACTCAGAAGACCAAAGGTTACGACTGTAAGTTATTTCAATTATAGTACAATTATTCGTTTAACCTGACATCTCGAAAAGGTAAGACTGCTTGTTAATCACTAATTGATATTATTAAGGCAATTATCTTTTTGAAAAAGATGGTTATATATTTTTTAAAAAGGCAGTTATTTTGAAAATGCATTTTTATTTTTTTTCCTTTTTGTGACGTTTCATATACCCCGTATCATTTGTCTTTTATACAGTTCTTCTTCCTCTTCTCATTTTACCTAAAAACCCTAGAGCACAAATTTTCACTCTCTGAGATTTTCTTTCAAAAGTTCATCTCTTCAAGTTCTCACCTTTCTTGCGATACAAGTGTGAAAATTCTCTCAAAGATAGTGATAATGTCGCATCAAAGAAAATCATCCAGAATAGCAAGCAGGGGACCACAAGGTTTGCGTGAGGGGCCTACACACTTTGATCTTACCGAAGAAGGAGACTTTCCAAGTAGACAGGTGCATCAACATTCTCAACAGCACACTTCTTCTCCCGCTAGATCACATGACCATAACCCTCAACTTGCAGAGGAAAACATCATTGAGGATGTAGAACTAGTAAGATCTTTTAAGCCAGCATTTGTTTATAGGCTTTACTCTACTCTGAAAGAAGGGGGTTCAGCAATGACGTTTATTGACGAGTTTCTTAAAGAAAATGGCTATAAGAATGAGACTCATTTCCTAACTGTGTTGGAACGTTCGGGTGTTGTTCTTGTTGGAATAGCGGCAAAAACTTTTGCTAACTTTCTAAGTGATCCACAATTTGGTGGTGTCAATCAGCCTGAAGGGAAAGATGATGATGAGAAAATGTTTGTGCATTTTAAGCCAAGAATGGGTGTGGCTGCAAATCTTCGAGGAAAGAGGGAAGAATTGTTTCGATCGGAGGAACATAAGCAAGTTTATGCTAAGTTGCTGAAGCGTGAGGTCATGAACCTAAGAACTATGGACTTTGATTTTCTCGATCTATTAAACATCAATTTGAGAAACTTCAACTTTATCGTTTCTGTACTGAGAGTGAGACTGCTCATTATGAACTGACCGCTTATTTCTACTCCAATCTTAGTTTTCTTGATGCAAACAGCTTTTCATTCAGTGTGAGGGATAAGGAGTATGTGGTTGACACAGATATTCTTGCTGACGTTATTGGGGTGGAAAGAGGAGCTTTCCAATCTAATTCTGTGTCTGTTAGCCATGCAACTTTGGAGCTTGCAAAAGATAGAATCGCAGAAGGACGCCTCTCCTATCTGAGGATGAGTGTATCAAACATTCTGCTTCATAAAATTGTGATTAACTGTCTCAGACCCAAGTCAACATCGAAGACAGATGTATCCATTTCTGAAGCCAAATTGATGTACGCCATCAAGATCGGCCATAAGTTTTCCTTGCCTCATACCATCATGTTCCACATGTATCGGTCTATGGCAAAGGACAAGGGCAAACTTCCTTATTCTGCTCTCATCACTCGTTTATTCAGATATTTAAATATTCAGCCTCCCAACATTCTGTGTGTGAGAACCATTGATCAAATGGTAATTGGGCTGAAAATGATTACAAAGATGCGTCTGAAAGAACTTAGCAAGAAGCTAGAGCGATTCAAGGAGAAAACCCCTGTCAAAGCCAAACAAGACTCATCTGCTGCAAAGAGAAAAGGAAAAGATCCTATGACTGGTCCTACCAAGAGAAGGCGAGCAATCATCTTGCAAGATGAAGATGATGAGGATGACATTCCTATCTCTGCTTTTGTTTCCCAGTATCTTGTTCCTGAGTTAGTAGAACAAGAACATCGAGTTGGAGAAGAAACTGAGAAAGGGAATCAGGAGAAGGAATCCATGCAGACAGAAGAAGAAGAAGAAACAGCCAGAGCAGACTCACAGATATAGCCAGAAGAACATCATGCAGAAGAAGAATGTGAAGATTCTCCAGCAGAAAAGGAGGATCAAAGACATCTTGACACTGAAGAAGCATCTTAGTAAGAAGAATACTTCTCTCCTCTAGAAGGCACTGAAACAGGGGGAGATGTTCCAAGAGAAAGTATTCCTCTTTTAACCTTTACTAGTGCAAGTGTTAGTCATTCTCCTGATGGTGCAGAGGATGTCCATGCCTCTCAATTTCCTGAGGAAGAACTTGAGGCAACATCTCCAAATGTTGATCTTCCTGCTGATATTCGCTCCACTGGCTTTACTCCACAATCTAACCATGCTGAAGCAAGCACGCAGACTGAACATTCAGGAGACTTTGGAAGACTTTGGAAGACTTTGGAAGATTGCTCAAAGGCCAGGTCTATGCTTTAGGATGCGAATTTCAGACTCTTCGGAATGAGAATCGTGCCATGTCCATCTCCTTGCAAGATCAAATACAAAATATTCATCTTCAGATTCAAGCAACAGCCAAAGGCACAGCTCTCGCACAATTGTAGGAGGATTTGAAGAAACTGGAGGAAACTGTCAAGTCAATGGGAGATTTTCAGCTTGTTTGCATTCCTCGAGCATATTGACTTTTTCACCTTTTTATGCTGACAAAAAGGGGGAGAATTTTTTGCAGATTTTTGTTTCAATCTCTCAACTTTTGAACATACTTTGGATTCAATATTTTGACGTGGTTGTGATTGACTTTATCTTTTATTTGGATTTTTGGATTGACTTGGACTTTGGTTTGCTTATTTATTATTGCAGTACTTTAAGCTATTAAGTTAGATAAAGATAGCTGATAAATATCTGTACAGGACTAACTTATTTTTCTGTGGATGCAGATCTGTGTACAGGACAACCTTCATTATCTTTATCCTAATCTATTATGAGATATCATTGCTAGCTTAAATGTTGTATTGCGGGGCAATAGCATCCAAATCTGTAGGAAAGTTTTGTCACCATAAAAAAGGGGGAGATTGTTAGAAAAATCCTCTTAAGGTATTTTGAAGTCGATAAAACATTTTCATCAGTCTGGTCTGAAGACTTGCAGACTCTACTGGCAAAGTCTGAAGACCTTCAGACTCAAGTTTCAAAGTCTGCTCTCATTGACAGTTTCCAGACCGACAAAGTTAAACTTCTATTCTGATTATATCTAGTGTGGTTTTGAGTCCAACGGTTAAGGAATATTTCACGATTGGAATTAGCACTTCAAGATCTTCTATTCTTATTCAAATATTTTAGATTCTTTAGATCCGCAATTTATACTTGGATGGTTCTACTTATGGAAACTAAGATCCTGATTGTATGAGCGAGCAGGATTGATGGGCTATCGTCATTTTCCTTGAGGAGCTCGAGATCTCTCTAAATTGATTCTGTCCAACGGGTTGATTGGAAGAACTTCTTTGGAAGGTGTCAACGGTAATGAAGGCATGAAGAAGTATTTAAGGGAGACGCTCAAGTTGTTCAAGAGTGCGAGATAGAAGAATTCCAAAGTCTGAATCTTTTTGTTATTTTGTGATCTTATTCTTCGAGCTATACTTGTAATCAAAAGAGAGACTGAAGTTTAGTGAGACCTTGAGGAAGTGTAGTAGTCTCTACACTGTGGAATCAAGGGTGTGAGACTGTAAATTCTCTTTTTGATTCTTAGTGAAATCCAGCCAGTGGGCTGTCCGTGCGGGAGAGTGGACGTAGGCTTGGTCTAAGCCGAACCACTATAAACTTGAGTCTTGATTCTCTATCCCTAATCCTTTTACTTTACCTTGCTTTCACTTATATCGATTATTGTTTTCAATTCCTTAGTCCATCATCCAATAAATCGTCTATACATTCTGTTACGTTTTATAAAATCATCTTAATCACCTATTCACCCCCCTCTAGGTGCTCGTATTAGTTCTAATACACTGCATTGTTGATAAGACAGGTTAAAGCATTGGCCATTAGGATGAACAGGTACGGGGATAGAGGGTCGCCTTGTCTCAGTCCTCTGGTTGGCTAAAAATAGGGTAATGCTTCTCCATTGAACTTAATACCGAAAGAAACTGTAGTCACACACTGCAAAATCCATTTAACCCATTGAGTATGAAACCCTATATTTAGGAGATAGTCCCTTAGGAAATCCCATTCCACCCTATCATAGGCCTTTTGCATATCTAGTTTGAGCACAGCTTGAAAATGCTTCTTTCTTTTTCTAGTTTTGATTTGATGAAGAACTTCTTGTACTACAATGATATTGTCTTGAATTTGCCTGCCATCGACAAAAGCGCTTTGTTCCAGCGCGATCAGTTCTGGGAGCCATGGCTTGAGACGGTTAGCGAGAATCTTAGATATGATTTTATAGATGAAGTTGCAAAGGCTAATAGGGCAAAATTGATCCAATCTTTCAGGGTGTGAGATTTTTGGAATCAAAGAGATATAGGTCCGATTATATTCAGGTAACAATACCCCTGTTTGAAAGAATTGATGAACAGCATTATAGATATCTTCATGCAAAATATCCTAGTAGGTTTGATAAAACTGACCATTCAACCTGTCAAGGCCGGGTGCTTTTGTTGCCCCTAACTGGAAAACTGCTGTTTTGATTTCCTCAGGACTGACTTCTGTGATTAAACTTGCATTCATCTCTGCTGTCACGATATGGTCGCATAGGCTAAGTGTTGGCCTATAATCTCTATTTCCTGCAGATGTATATAAACTCCCGAAGAAAGTAGAAGTCATCTCTTTTAATCGATTAAGGTCACGTACCCAATTTTGTTCAGCATCATACAGCATACTAATCCTGTTGTGTTGTTGTCGTTGAATGGTAGTTGCATGGAAAAACTTCGTATTTCTATCCTCCCATCGAAGCCACTTAATTCTAGATCTCATTGCCCAGAAACTTTCCTCCTACTACCATAACTGATGAATTTTCTCTTTCAGGTCATTCAGTATGGCCTTATCAGAGTGGCTTGTAGGCTGATTTGTCAGGATTTGAATATGATTCTTGAGAGTCTTAACCTGAAGTTTGGCATTGGTGAATTTAGATCGGTTCCACTGACAGAGAGCGTCGGAGACAGCACGTAGCTTTTGGGGAAAAGTCACTACTCCAAGCTGATGAGTATTCCAAGAAGCTTCAATAGTTGATCGACACTTTACATCTTGTAACCAGTAGGCTTCAAAGTAGAAGGATCGGTGCCGTTTAGGTCGATGTGCTGCTACTGTGTTCAAAAGGAGTGGGCTATGATCAGAGCCAAGAGCTGGAAGAGCGAACACTTCAGCAAGGGGATAGGTAACTCTCCATTCCTTTGTACAAAGCATGCGATCTATCCTTTCCTACACACTGTCTTCCCCATTTCTATTGTTCGTCCAGGTGAAAGCACATCCTTTGTTGCCAAGGTCCATAAGGGAGCAATCATTAAGGACTTCGCGGAAAGAAGTGATGTGATGAGGCTCAGCTGGTCGCTTCTCAACTTTCTCCCATGGATACAAAACTTCATTGAAGTCCCCTGCACATAGCCAAGGTAAGTTTTGCAGTGTAGTGCTTTGTCTTAATTCAGCCCAAAAATGTTGCTGAAGATGGTAACTAGCTGGAGCATGTATGCAGGTGATACGCATTGTGATTCCTACTTCCAGATCGATGCATTTTAAGTCAAGCATTGTTGTAGAGTGATGAGCTACATTCAAGGTTACTCGGTCAGTCCAAAAAAGTGCTAAACCTCCTGCCAATCCAACTGGATTTTCTAGAAAAGCATCTGAGAATTTGAGTTTCCGTTGTAAGTTAAGTAGCATTGTTTCCTGGTTCTTTGTTTCCATTAAAAACAAAATGTCGGGCTTTTCCTGGGTCACTAAGACCTTTAGTGGTTGAACTGTCAGGGGATTACCCAAACCCTGACAATTCCAACAAACTAACTTCATTGTTCACCTGGTGGCTTTTTAGGGCCAGCCACCAGGGCCCAACATGCAGAAGCATCGACTTCATGAACTGGGGTCTCTTGTAATAGTGATTCATCAAGTCCCTGTTGAAACTGAGAGCGAACATCAGAGGTAATAAGTCTTTTGGCTTTCTTAATTGGGCCTGATCTCGTATTCAGGCGTGGGCTTTTAACTTTCTTGGACTGAATTGTAGCAACTACACTTTCAGGAGATGTGATGTGCTGTTAATAGGTAGGGAGCCTGTGCTGTGGGAAATTGGTTGTCGATGATTCCTCAACCAAAGGCTGCCATTTAAGTGGTGTGGCAACTATGATAGGTGGGTTAGTCATTGGAGTCTCTAGAGTCTGTTTGCCTTTATCTTTCTTTTCTTGAGTTGCAGGTATAGAAGTAGCAGGTTCCTGTAAAGTGATCATAGCAGATGAGGATTGCGGTGTCTTCGGTATGATTTTAGCAGCATCATCCTGAGGGTTATCCAAAGCGTAAAAGGTACGCCAGAAGGGACTTGGTGCATTAACCTCTGCTCGTAGCCAAGCACCATATAATAGATTGTCTTTCTCATCCATTTTGCTTTCATCATATGGAAAATCTTTACAGTGCATAGCGTAGTGCCCAAGTATTCCACATGAATAACAATAATGAGACAGTCTTTCATATCTGAAATCCAACCAAAAGTTTTTCCCCTCCACCTTGATTAGGAGCCCCGTTTTGAGGGGCTGTTGCAGGTCAAGTTCCACACGTGCCCGACCTGATCGAAGAGTAGATCCATCTTTATGCTCTACTTTAACCTCTATCACCCTACCTATATGTGATGCTACTTTTGTAATCATAGTCTCTGTACAACGTTCTAGAGGTAATCCGAGAAGTTGGACCCAAAACACATAGGTATGAAAGTCATAGCAATGCATGGGTGTATTCGGGATCCAAGGTTTCAAGATAACCAAATGATTAGAAAATAACCAAGGTCCATTCTCAAGAACCCTCTGCTTAATTGCCTCTGTTTTAAACTTGGCTATATATAAACCAGCTTCTCCTTGGGAGATGTCTACTTTATCAGTTCGCCATATACGTCTCATAGTATTTTGAAATGCCTGAAGATTAACCGAAGGACTGTTGAGTATCTTACCAACCAAGGTTAAGCGACATTCCTCTAATGTTTCAGGTGGTGCAGCTTCGTCCCAGACTTCCACTTGCTGTTCCGACCATAGACGGCCCAGGCGAGTGCATAAGGCACCTAAACGAGCCTCCTCATCGCTGGCTGGGCAATCCATTGAAACTCAAGCACAACTCGACAGATAAATCCGAGGACTGAGGAGAATTCAGTTTCACAAACCTAAAGAGACCTTCGACAAGGGTCGGAACAGCATCTTTCAAGGACCCAGAAGGAACTAATTGAAAAAGGAAGAGCTAGGGCATCCTTTGGAGCATGGAAGTTTGACATGTAGACACAGAAAGAGAAGATGGCCAAGAATCGAAGCATCAGACTAAGGAAAAACACACTTGGATGAACGGATGAGGATTGGAGAGGGGAATTTGCAGAATCTGATACTGATACTTAAAAGTGTAATCGGAAAGACCTGTAATGGAAAAACATTGACTGGGATGTGTGGGTAAGAAGCGAAATAAGAGGAAATAAGTGTGCGAGAGAGAAATCTACGCTGGTCACAACTGGAATTGTGGCTTTCCAGTGAGAAATCTTGAAGAGATACGCGGTTTTGTTGGGGATGAGTGGAGAAGAAACTACCATGGAGGTAGAAATGCTCTACATATTGAGAGAGAGTTTTGCATTCTTTATACCTTAAGTCCACAACCTTTAAAAGTGGTTAGATGTGTGCATAGCTTAACTAACATCAAATAGAAAACAAGAAACTCCACAAAGTGAAGAAAAAACACATGAACAACAAATGAGACAAAGACAAGAAGTCCTTGCTTCTTACGAACAAAGAAAACCTAATGTTCTTTGACTAAAGAAAAAAAACAAGACCTTCCCTTTTTAATTTGAAAGCATTTACTCCTTGTTGAATGGTGGAGGGGCTACTCAAACATAGCCCATCATAAATGTGACATCCTGAATTTCAGGTTCTGTTTTCAATTTAATAAGTTGGGCTTTTCATCGACGCGCCTATAGTTCTTTTCCTTGAGCTGATCACTCATGGGATAACTAGCCTATTAGGTGAAGCCGTTAAGGAATCTAAACGCAATAGACTTGAGAATTCGACCAGGAATCAACTGCTCGACTGTGTTAATCTGCAAGGGTCATTACGGCACCGTCAAAATCGATCAGAGATCAGAGATAGGTCGATTCGATAGAGGTATGTGATTAGTGTGTGTGTGATTCCACTTAATTGCAAAATTTCTGTTGAACGACACTAGACCGATTTTTCTGTCATTTTTGTACCTTGTGTCCGTATTTGAAATCTCAAGATTTTCATAACAACCGAGAGTCGCCAATGTGTCGAAGATGCACAATGTGGCATGAAAATAATCGACCATGGGTCAAATGCATTAAAAATTCATAAAAGCTACCCAGTAGGTTAGGTCACGCTAAAATCGTGCCAGATTGAAATTAACCGCGAACTTGAACTCGATTTCAGAAATTGAAAGTTTTATTATGTTACGATTTATTTTAGGAATGTCAACTCATCCTTCGAAGAATTTTTGCGAGTTCGAGATTTTTACGGAAAATCAATTCGGACAATTCGGAAAAGAACGGAAATTCGGATGGGCCAAATTGAAGGGATTTTTGGCCTCCAAAGTGAGCTACTTGGTGAAGGGAAATTGTAGAAATTGTGTGGGCTTCCTCCTCAGCAAAATTGGACATCAATTAGTGAAGAAATTGAAGTCTATTTGAGGGAAATTCGTAGGCTTGAAGGGGGCTGCAACATTTGGCATCAAAACTTGTTATTTGTGGGGATTTAGATGCATGAAAGTGATGGGGGGACAAAGGGGATTAACTTGAAGGCTTGTGGGACCAAGCATTTAATTGAGTGGATAATTTTGTGGACTTCTTTCCCCCAAACCGCAGCTTCCTCCTCATGCCAAGTTGCCCCTCTCCTTCAATCTTTCTCTCGTGCACGCTGGTTTAACCAACCCCTCTGCCTTATGCTTTCGTTCATTTATTCCTTCATCGAAGCAACTCCGTCGTTCTCTCTCTCTCTCTCTCTCTCTCTCTCTCTCTCTCTCTCTCTCTCTCTCTCCGCCAGCACCTGCTTCCATTTCCCTCCGTCAAGTCTATCTTGCAGCTACTCCACCACCATCGCCTGTCCCACCTCCATTTCACTGCCGCCTTACCCATCTTCACGTGGCGTTGGTTCGCCGAGTCAAACTCTAGCAACACCTTCTCCACCAACGTTGACTCCAGTAGCTCCTCTCCGCCCGAAGCTGCTTATTCATCTGGTTTGTGGACCACCTAGTGTCGACGCCACCTGCCACCTCCAGCTGCTCTCTTCACCTCCTCATGCTGTAGTCCCGAGTCGCCAAGCCAAGCCCGCGACGAGTTCTTGAGCAGAATTGGTTTTCAGCTCAAGCAAGGAGTTTGCGAGCCATTTCTGGCCCGGTCTAAGTCTCCATTGGTGCTGCCAAAAGTGCAAGTTTCGGCCGCCGTCGTGCCGCCGTTGCGGTGAACTGGTTTTCACACTAAACCGGTGAGTTTATGCATTTAGGTTAGTTAGATTAGTGAATTAGGTGGTTAGAACTTGTAATTAGTTAGTTTATTATGTGGCATTATAGTTAGAATGGTTAGTATAAATTAATTAGTTCAATAGGTGGTTAGATTAGCAATTTTTAGCCTAAGTTTGCATTTATTGATTTAATTTACATTATTAAATTAATTTTGATAATTATTTAATTATTAATTATTTTCGAAAATTAGACTGGGATAGCCGAGTAACCGGAATTTTGTGCTGATTGCAATGGTGTGTTTAGTTTATGCA
The DNA here is from genome assembly GCA_014182565.1 of Eucalyptus marginata. NCBI lineage: Eukaryota > Viridiplantae > Streptophyta > Magnoliopsida > Myrtales > Myrtaceae > Eucalyptus > Eucalyptus marginata. The sequence continues at coordinate 18,402,621 of CM024586.1, read as the reverse complement.
ATTGGGTGTTAATTTGTACAAATTGAGTACTGATTGGAATTTTGGTTATTTATTCCAAAATTTGTGAATTTCAATATTTATTTAGTAAATCTTGGGTGTCGGATTTTGACACCGCAAATGATTTTATATACTTTATAAAATAGTGGGATTTTAAAAGGAATGATATCAATTTTTTTGATTTGATTTGACCGTGTACCCATACACGACTATTTTCATCGGGTGTTTTTAATACGAAGAAAATGAGCCAAGTGCATTATTTTAATTGAGACATTTGAATACAATGCACAGTGTCTTTGGCCATAATTGAATGATCGTGTGCTGGTTAAGAGAATCCGTCCTCAGTGTGTATCGGTGGACGTTAACCCTATATGGGAAGCCGGTGCAGTAGATTCTGGACCGAAGCTCCTTTGGGTATGCCGTAAGGAATGCCGTCCCTGATGTGTGTCGGAGGATGTAGTCGTGCTCAAAGGAGTGAGACGAAACTTGGCTACGCCAGAGGACCGATGTGTGTCAGGTAAAATTGCTTGTGCGGGTAGTAATAATCAATTAGAACGCATGATTGAGTGAGATAAATGTGCCGAATTATGGGACAAAATTGTGTGGCACGGTATGGGACGTGTTATAACGATTTGGCTCTATAATCAAGACTCCTGTGCTTGTTTGAAATTTGAATGTGGCATTCCAGTTGATGAGCTTGATTGCTGCTCATGCTTTTGTGTTGTCTGTGATATGAACCGTGCTGACCTGCAGGAAGGATCTGAGACAAGGTAAGTCTCTGTAGTTGTGTGGTTGTGTGGTTAGAATGCCTCTAGGCGTATTACCCTCCTAATCGGGGTTTAGAGCATGAACTCGTTGAAATTTATATCTCACCCCGTCGTGGGTTAACTTTTCAGGACCATAGGGTGGAGGACCTGGAGCCGAGCTGAGGGGATCCGTAGTGTAGGTTAGATAGGATAGTTTCTTTTTGGAGAGCCAGTCTTTTGAAGTATTTTGGTTATAGACCTTTGTACATGACTCAGTATATTTATAAAAGCATGTTTTGCTTGTGAATATGTTGTTTTGCTTTTATATCCTGAGATGGTTACTATCAGGGGATTTGTTATTCACTTCCGCATGTGCAATAAAATGAAAGGGTCGGCGACTCGTTTTGGGAAGTCGCATTTTTATTATTGACCACTGAGAGATGGGCACGCGCTCGAGGATCGAGGCATGACATCCCTTCCCGGAGTGGTATCAGAGCTAGTCGATAGTTGGAGTGATAAGGTGTGATGGGTTCTTGGGATAGTTAGTAGGAAAGGCCTTTTAATTATGCTGATGCATGTGAGTGATAGCTGATTGGTAGCTTGTTTGTGGGGTCACTCAAATTCTAATCTGGTATTGGAATTGGAAAACAGGTTTCTATAAGATCCTATAGCATGAGTGATCAGGAGCGGAGAACTCCTAGGCAGAGGTCAATAGGACCTGTAACTCGGGGTAGTACGTTGACAAGGGTTGGTACCTGAGGTACCCGAGGTAGAACGCAGGCTAAGGCAGCGTGAGTGTAAGAGTACCGTCGCAGGTCAGTACTGTGAGTGTAGCAGCACCGAGCGATCCTAGATTTGACGGGATCGTTCAGGCGCTTGAGACTTTAGGAAGCATTTTGGGTCAGCAAGCACAGAATCAAGCTGTTGTTGTTGCCGCTATCACCGCCGCCGCCAATGCTGTAACTGCTGTTGTTGCCGCACCCGCTGAGGCCCAACCTAGAATTGTGATTGGGGAGTGAGCTGCCACATCTAGGTCGTGGTTTAGTTCAGACAGAGTTAGCAATCGATTCGGGAAGAAACCGATGACAAAAGGAAAGCATTTCAATCGTCCCACTCAAAGGAGTATAATGGGAAAGCTAACATTCAACCATAAGGGCGTGTGTCGTGTCGGTGGGAAAAGACATGGATCCACCTTGTGTTTTAAAAAGATAAGGTGTCGCGACCTATTTTTCAGGTGTGAACCACCTAAGGTTTGGCTAATAGATTGTTAAGCCTAGACTTAACTTGGGCTCTTCCAACCCCATACCAATTCTCGACTTAATGTTCAAGTTTTTAACATGCAAGTGGATTTTATCCAGGAGTCGCCACTAATTTAATTTATGGTAGGTCGATTAGACACCTAAGTAAAATAATGGGAGAATTATTTCACTCCTATGAACTAGAGACTATGGATACGGGGACTTGGTTACACTAGATTTCTCTAATGCCCTTTTGGTACCATTCTTTTATTTAAAAAAAAAAATGTTTTTTTTGCAGGCAGCTTAATTTTTTTAAATCTATTTCCCTAACATGTGAGGCGATCATGTGGGTGTGCAATCCATCAATTTAACACCCAAGAAAGCAATGAATAAATTGCAAACTTACCTCAAAGCAACGAAAGCATCTGCGATGTTAAATTAAAATCCACATCAACAACCCTAGATATGGTTTCTAATTAACACGCAACTTTTGTTTTGTTTTCACTTGATTAATGAAAATCATGCAATATGCAATGCAATATTAACCAAATGACCTAATTCAAATGACATGTAATTTCTAATTAAATGGGCCTAGCAAAAATACTAAATGGCATGCATCTCAATGAATCTAACCCTAATGACGTGCATATGACATTTTTTCCTTTCTTTTTCCTTAAGAGAATGCAATCTATCCTAGAGATTGAAACTAATTTATTCTAAGACATTTTTTGTATTTTTTATGAAATTCGAAATTAGAAAAATGTGAAAATTATCTAATTAGATTAAGATCCTATTCAATTTGTATTAGGAATTAGGTTGAGTTAAATCCTAATTTAAACTAAAATATTATCTTAACCCAAATAATCCTAAAATGCAATCTATTTAAGAAAATGCCTAAACTTATAATAAATTAAGAAAAATATTATCTAAAATTAAACTAAGTGCAATTTAACCCTAATATGCCATGACGTGCAAAATATGCCCCCTAATTCTACATGACATATGCATGATGATTTTTTTTGGCTTTTCCTTTTTTCCAAAATTAAAATTTAACATGCAATTCAAATAATAATAAAACTAGTATCCTAAATTAATTGATTTGATTTTTTTTTTTTATTTTTGATTTTTGATTTCAAAAATTCATGATAAATAGAATGTTTAGCCTAAATATGCAAATAACCCTAAAACATGCAATATTCCTACTCAGACATATTTCAAGATAAATAAAGCAATCACGTCCATTCAAAATTACCCCAAAAAAATATATCACACATCGTTCAGATCAAAGGATAATATTTCGCTAGTAAAACCGATAAATTGATCTTAAGCCTTAAAGATCAAAATATCAATTTTATTCCCACTTGATTAATTATTTCATCTAAAGCCTTATAGATGAAATAAAAAAAAACCTTGGCGCGGTAACGGATTAGGTGATATATTGGGATTTCCAATTATGCATAGATAGGTATTTCAACAAAAGGAAAACAACATCTAAAGAGATAATAATAAAAAAAATAAAGAAAAACATAAATTTACCTAATAAAATAAAGCGAAAAATACCTAATTTAATTGTTTTTCTTTTCTCTTTTTTTTTTTTTTTTTTAAAAAAGGAAAAAAGGAAACTTTGGCCGTCGGTTTTGGGGGGAGTCGCCTAGTGAGAGGGGTCGATGGCGAGGATCTCCAACGGAGGTTCGGCAGGGACCGGCAGCGAGCAAGCGGCGAGCGGGTTGGCACGGGGCGGCATCGTGGGCTGGTCTTCTTAGCTTTAGACGAAGGAAGACATCGGCGCGGCATGACTAGCGTCATGAGCTAAGGAGGGACGACAGAGCTCAGACCGGCGAGTGGGGCTCGGGCGCGGTTGTTGCAAGGGATCTCAGATCTGGGCCGGCTGCTGCTCAGATCTGCAAGCGGCGAGTGGCGTCGAGCTATGGGCGTCGGGGCGGCATGGTGTGACTGGGTCGGCGTCGCAGGCGCAAGTACTCGGCTCTGACTGCGGGGTGGCGAACGACGGGCGGAGGAGTGTTGGGCGCGGGGGCGGTGACCGGCATGGGGACGAACGGGTGTGTTCGTGTGACGGCCCGGATCTGGATTTGGCGGAGGCTAGGCAGACAATGTTGTGGGCAAGGCTTGCGGGGGCGACGGTGGTAGATCGGTGATGGTGAATCGGCGTGGTGGCGATGGACGAGCGGCTATGCGGCTCGCGGGGGCGGATGGCCGCAGTGGAGGCGAATCGACGCTAGGTCGCCGGTGACCCGGCTGCCGGCGCACTCGCGCCGACACAGTCGAGCGTGGGGGCACCGGGGAGGAAGACGAACAGTCTTCCTCCTCTTTTTTTTTTTTTTCCTTCTCTTACCTCACTTCACTTTTCACCTTTTGTCTTTTTGTGTTCTTTTTTTTTTAAACGGAAAAGCCCCCTCATTAATTCGTGCACCATGTCCTTTATAAGCCAAAAGAATGTATCTCGCGACATATGTTTTTTTCCTTTTTTGTTTGCGCACGATACCCCTGAATATATCGTTGAAATATACCCACCTCGCGCAATATTCCCTTTTTGCACAAAATAATATATGTGAAAAATCTTAATGGAATATGTAAAAAATCGTCCCTTCACCGACAGTCTAAAATAAAACAAAATAAAAATAAAATGTTTCTAAACTATATGCCATGTTTGTATGTGTGTGTGTGTGTGTGTGCTCTTTTTTTTTTTTTATTTTATAATTTAGCAAAAATCAACCCCAAAATTTAGGTGTCAACACAAGGGTTTGTTATTGGTGTTGCTAGTACGGCCACCTGATCAAGGACTATCTGCTTGGGCAGATGGAACCATAACAGCTACTGCCACCGCCGCCGATGAGCCAGAGCAGAGAGAATGTGCCGCAGAACACACAGTGGGGTAATTGGGAAAGGCCTCCGGTGCAAGAAAGGGTGCGTGCTATCACCCGACAAGAGGCAGAGGACTCACCGAATGTGTGCCAAAATTTGTAGAAGAAAGCATGGATCAACCCAATGTCTTGGTATCATGGGAGCGTGCTATGAATGTGGCTAGCACGATCATCAGGTGAGGAACTATCCGTGCAGGTTTAGAAGAGCATAAGCACCGCTACCGTAGGTAGGACGTCACTAGGATGGCGAAGGAGACAAGAATGAACTGAAGCATGCAGCGATTAGAGGAAAAATGCTTTTGGGGTGATGTTATCAATGTAGTGTAGCGAAGTTGTGGTTAAGTTTGGAGAATTTCAGTTTGTTGTAATAAAGTTGTAGAAAGAAGAATAACTGGCTAAAGTTGTACTTGACTAGTTTGCTTATGTATAACTTTGACGTCATATATAAAAAGGTGTGGCTCGAGGAGCTTTTTGTTGTAATGAATTATTGTCATAAGGTGATCCAGTTTAAACCATTAGCAGGTGAAAGCTTCGAATTTATCGAAGGTCGAGGAGGACTCTCGATCCCTTTAATCACGTTGCTTGAGGCAACTTGTTTGTTAGACGGGGGTTGCCAAGGTTACCTAGCAACTGTCGTGGATACGACAGTTGAGGAGCTGAAGATCAATGACATCTTAGTAGTACAAGAATTTTCAGAAGTGTTTCCAAAGGAATCGCTAGGTCTGCCGCCAAAAAGGGAGATTGAGTTCGTGATTGAGTTAGCACCCGAGACAGAGCCAATCTCTAAGGCTCCTTATTGGATGGCGTTGTCTAAGTTGAAAGCACTGAAGGTGCAAATGCAGGAATTGTTGGATAAGGGATTCATACACCCCAGTTGCTTTTATGGATATGATGAACCGAGTGTTCAAGGAGTATCTGGATCAGTTTGTGATTGTGTTTATTGACAATATCCTGGTGTACTCAAGAAGTCCTGAGGAACACGAGAGGCATTTGAGGATGGTACTTCAAACTTTGAGGATTCATGAGCTGTACGCCAAGTTCAGCAAGTGCGAGTTTTGATTAACTCGTGTTGCTTTCCTAGGGCACGTGATTTCAGGCAAAGGAATCTCCGTGTACTTGTCTAAGATCGAAGCAATTATCAACTGGCTAAGATCAACAACCGTGATAGAGATCAGAAGCTTTCTGGGTTTAGCAGGGTATTACAAAAGGTTTGTGGAAGGGTTTTCAACTTTAGCCTCACCGTTGACTCGACTATTGAAGAAGGAAGAGAAATTCGTGTGGACAGACAAGTACGAGCGTAGTTTCCAAGAGCTTAAGCAGAAGTTGACTACTGCACTTGTGCTGACGATTCCATCTGGTCCTAAAGGATACGAGATCTATAGTGATGCGTCATTTAGAGGACTGAGTTGTGTGCTGATGCAACATGGTAGGGTTGTTGTATACGCGTCCCGTTAGTTGAGACCTTATGAACTGAATTACTCGACGCATGACTTAGAACTCGCAGCAATTATTTTCGCTTTGAAGATTTGGAGACATTATTTGTACGGAGAAAGATTCCAGATCTTCACTGATCATCAAAGTCTCAAGTATCTATTCTCTCAAAAGGAGTTGAATATGAGACATCGTCGCTAAATGAAACTCTTGAAGGACTATGATTGTGATATTTTGTATCACCCTGAAAAGGCTAACAAGGTCGCATACATGCTAAGTCGGAAATCTTCAGTAGCGTAGATGGTACTCAAGGAATGGATCTTACTTGAGAGGGCTCGATATTCGGTTTTCAAATTTGAGGTAGGCCACCTTTCAAATCTTATGGCCACCCTCATAATTGAGCCGAAAGTGCATATCAGAATCAAGACGCTTTAGTCAACAGATCCAGAGATTCGGAAGATCCTGCAAGAGGATACCGAAAAGAGGAAACTTGACTTTCAGATTTTTGATGATGAAACACTAAGGTTCTAAGGACGATTATGTGTACCTGACGACGCAGTGCTTAAGGAAGAGATCTTGTCAGAAGCTCATCGTAGTAGTTACAACATTCATCTTGGCAATACGAAAATGTATCAGAATCTGCGTCAATACTATTGGTGGTTTGGTATGAAGGCAGATATTGCCAAGCATGTCGCCAAGTGTCTGATATGTCAGCAAGTGAAGGCACATCACTGTAAGCCGGGGGGACTTTTGCAACCTCTCGAGATTCCCGAGTGGAAATGGGAACACATCACGATGGATTTTGTGACAGGCTTACCAAGGAGTCAGAGAGGGAATGATTCCATTTGGGTAGTAGTTGACAGACTGATGAAGTTGGCTCACTTTATCGCCATACGAAAGGACCTTGATTTGGACAGGCATGCATAATTGTACGTGCGTCAGATTGTTCACCTGCATGGAGTGCCAGTGACGATTACATCAAACAAAGACCCGAGGTTTACCGCCGTTTTTTGGAAGAGCCTACAGACCGTTTTAGGAACGAAGCTGCAGTACAGTATGGCTTATCATCCTCAGACGGATGGCCAGTCTAAGAGGACAATTCAAACCCTCAAAGACATGCTGCGAGCTTGCGTATTGGATTTCAAGAGAAGTTGGGAGGAACAGCTTCATCTCGTTGAATTCGCCCATAGCAACAGCTACTAGCAGAGCATTCAGATGGCTCCCTTCGAAGCGTTGTATAGCATAGCGTGTAGAACACCAGTTTGTTGGGATGAGGTTGGAGAACGAAAGATCACAGGCTTAGAGTTGGTTCAGCAGTTAGTGGATGCAGTTGCCGTTATCAGGGATAGATTATAGACTGCTCAGAGCTGCCAGAAAAGCTACGCTGATAAGCGTCAAAGACCGTTGGAATTCCAAGATGGTGAGCACGTCTTTCTGAAAGTGTCACCAATGAGAGGTACTTCGTGCTTTGGCAAGAAAGGGAATCTGAGTCTGAGGTACGTAGGTCTTTTTGAGATTTTGGAAAGAATAGGGACTTTAGCGTATTGCATTACCACCGAGGTTGGTGCAAGTGCATGACGTCTTCCACGTGTCAATGTTGAGGAAGTATGAGCCTGACCTGACCCACGTACTGAATTTTGAGGAATTAGACATGGATGATAAAGTGTCATACATGGAAAGCCCGGTTCAGATTGTGGATCGGAAAGAGCAGATTCTGCGCACTAAGATGATCCCGTTGGTTAAAGTGGTCTGGCAATACCACAGCACAGAGGGAGCAATATGAGAAAGTAAAGATTCGATGAGACGACGGTACCCTCACATTTTTGTTTAAAGATTTGTATGGTTTAAATTTCGAGGACGAAACTTTTATAAGAGGGGAAGAGTTGTGACATCTTGGATTTCAGGTTCTGTTTTCAATTTAATGAGTTGGGCTTTTTATCGACGCGCCTATAGTTCTTTTCCCTGAGCTGATCACTCACGGGATAACTAGCCTATCAGGTGAAGTCGTTAAGGAATCTAAACGCAATAGACTCGAGAAAATAAGTAAATGAAGATCTGAGCTGTCCCTCGGTTTATGGTCCTTCTAAGGAAAACACAACCTATGAGGAAATAACAAGTAAACGAACGTCTGAAGAACAGAAAGGTCGAGCCAACGATGATTGTGGTCCGGAAAAGGTTGACTTATGTGTAGGATTGCTTGTCTTGGACGGTGGTGTGCGGTGTATTAAGAAGTCATGTTTTCTTTTAGGGATCTTTTATTGGTGTTAAAATGTGTAGGTTGAACCGAAATGAAGTCACCAAAACATGAAGAAAGCATGCGAATGTGTGGCGTGAGTTGACTTTAGCGGTCCTTCGGAAAATGTTTAATAAACAAAAGCTTTTTGTTGTCGTCATCGTTCTTCTTCTTCTACAGTGATGGGAAAATTACGTGATTATGCGCCGGAGTGCTGCGATGTCTGGAAGTAGGAATGACAATTCATGTTGTTGTCTGCAAACTATTTGTAATTACAACCTAAATTATCTGAGTGATATCACGAAAGAGTTAATTATGGCCATCATTCAAGGAGACCCTTGATTTCTAAAACATAAGCTAATTAGAGTCATTTACATACATAGTTACGAGTCTTCTGGAAGGAATACTCTATAGGTATGTTTGAATATACATTTTGTGATTTATAACCACTTGCTCTATTTCACATAAGCCAAGTTATCCAAAGGAGTATTTTGAGTAACCACACAATGTAGAGCATCTCTCATTGACGTGAGACTCTAAAACATTACAAATTCCCTTCAGTTTGACCTGTCGTCCTTTTTAATGTTGGCTCGTATCGTGATATTGCCCATATATTATGTGTGGTCTAGTTCATTCCTATAATCTTTGCCATCTTACAAGTCTATTAAAAGTCATATGTTGTCCGAGTTCTCTCACCTGGTATGGCTTAGTCCATCTAAGAATCGCCCATCTATTGAAGGGGGTCCTGCTCCAATACTTAATGTAGCAATTTGACGTGTTCCGTGAGGTTCACGTGTTCAAAAAGAGTATCCCCTTAACCACACAAGACATATTTAAGGAATACGGTTTGCTTATGAATCACTCAAGAGTCTCTCTTCCATTAAGAGTGAGTTATCATTCTTCAGATGTCTCCTTCAATCCAATATTGGATTCTCAAGCAGACAACTTTTGAAGAAAAACTCCATACTATGTCATTCTTCTATAAAAAATAAATCGTCAGTGACGCATACGGAGAATAGTAGTAGTTAAGGAACGTCAACCCGCGACCAAAAACCATAAATTCTTGTAGGTACTTGCATCGGATTGAGACAGAGGACTGTAATCGTTTTGGGTAAACTAAGGACAATATAAATCCCCCGCAAAGTACAACCCTCTTCATTTTACGCTCTCATGATACGCTTGAGAAAGCCATGCTATGTACCGACGCCTACTAATGCTTTCATGTCCTAATTGAGTTGCGATGCAAACAAGACTTCCTACTCTACATGGAAGTGATTTTCAAATGTTTGCCATAGCAAAATCATGAATTTCAAAATAAAGCACAAAGTCGAATATAGGGATAAGATGTCTGAGCACCAGACTCGACATCAAGGGCCCCACCAAGGAATTCGAGCCCAGCTGTTGGGGATCAAGGCGTGGCTATTGGGTCCCGCGATAAGTTGATCACGAGCCTTGGTATTTCTATCCCAAAAAGCCCAGGTAAAAGTAGCTGGGTCATTTTACCCATGCTTCTCTCACTGGCTCCATAAATGTTAATAGAATATGTATCATTTTTGTAAATTCTAATTATCCCTTTTATCAAATTTTGCATTGTTCTTCAAGGATCGTGTAATGCTTGTCTTTCCTTTTTATTAGATATATTTTAGAATCCATAGATGATCTAGTTTAGTTAGATTGAGAGAGAGGGAGAGAGAGATTGAAGTCAAAGGCCTTTCTCTCCGATGGGCTTCCGAAGCCAGCTCTACGGGTCGGATTTTCCTCAAGCGAATCGGACATGGACATGAGCCTAATTGAAGCTGAGCGTGAAATGGGCTGCTAGGAAGGTGAGTTGGTCGGCTTGACTAGTGAGGTAACGCTGATGGACCGGGTCGAAATCAAATGGCCGGATGGGCTGATATGATGGGCCGGCTTTGGTTCATTGCAAGCCATAATATCCCAATAGGACTCTCTCTCTCTCTCTCTCTCTCATCCATTTATTTATTTTTTATTCTCTTTTTTTGTTGTATTCATTTTTTATTTTTTCAAAAATGCATACTTTACCAGTCGACAAAAATTCAGGCATCACCAATTGATAATTGCCACGGGAAGTTGATCTAGTAAGTGTTTGTGCACAAAGTGTGCGCGCTAGAAAAGGTGAGTGACATGCATGAAATGTCTAATTATAGGATTTTACATTGCATAAATGTGCAGCTTTTGGTATTGCCCAATATAGGAAGAGATCTTAATGGATTTTTTTTTAAAATTAGAGAATAAAAAATAAATAAATAAAGCAATAACGTAGAAGCATTACTCATAGGAAGCAAATAAATTTGAGAGATAAGTAAGGAGAGGGAAGTTCACTAATCAAGCTGCAATTTTTTAGTAAAATAATAGTGAGAATGTTACGTGATAATAAGAAGAAGTGTTTCCAACCGAGAGATATAGTGATCACATCTGAATTTTAATAAATCAACCATGTTATCTAAGCATATAGAAATTTCTATTTTCACGAGAAAAATCTCCATCCTAATATGGGCTGCATATGTATAAATATACATACATATATATGAGTAACTAATAAATTGCAGCTCACACCTCATAGATCCCCATAAAAGCTAACTAATATTCCCTAAGTTCATAACTTGAGTTCTAATATCAACTTTGTCATATCGCAAATGCATCCCAAGATTTAGAAAATGACTAGCTATCCTTTGGAAAATATAAAGGACGGAGCCTTTAACAAAATACAATAATTTTAAATAAATGTATTGACTACGCAGAACCTTTCATTAAATAATAGTTATAACAAAATCCAGTGAGCCATGAATAATTAAAAAGTAGAAAGTAATTAATCCCCTCAGAATCGCTCTCCACGTGTATTAAAACTAAAAGATGAAAATTAATGCGATATTTAAAAAATTAGGAGAGTCGCTATAAAATTGATCTGAGTGCTGGAATAATTTTTGAAACTGCTTCCGAATAAGCTTAAAGAAACATAGCAAGATGAAAAAGGCCACATTCTTCTTAGAAAAAGAGACATGCAGGGAAATTTAATTTACTTAGGAAATTATGCACCAATAACTATACCTATTAAATAGGTTTAATTGTTGAGTAATAACAAAAAACTTCGGAGGATTGATTGATATTGCATTTATCATGTGGTTACGACTTTTTAGGATGGTGAATAGAGGATGACAATACCATGGAAAATGTATAAAAGTACACTGTAAGTGTTAAAACTTGGCACGGATGAACACTAAAATGTCAAAACTTCTAAAAAATACACATAAGTGTTATTTTTTATTTTTTAAATTGGGACATTTAAGTATCAATTTTGATGATGATAGCTAGATATCCGATGTAACATTATTTTAAGAATAAATGTAGTCTAAGTGGCTTGTCGGAGTTCCCTACTCAGCAATAAAAGTGCAAAATAACGTTGTTTTGCCCTAAAATTATATTTTAATATAAATATTAGATAAGTTAAATTTAAAAAACTAAATTAAAAAAAAAAAAAAGGTTTTAGCAAAGCAACGAGGGCCTTTACATTCCTTGCCACCGTTGTTGCCATTGTCATCGTCGTCGCCTTTATCATTGTCGGAAGGGCCGATGATTGTGGGGTGAGGGTTGGCCGGTGTAGAGCCCTGGCCCCAGCCTGATGTTGGTAAGGGCCCGTAGCCTTTTCCTAGATCCAACGAGGGTTGCCGCTAGCTGGGGCAGGGTCGTCTAGCCATGGCACAGTTAGCGACGGCCCTTGGGCCCTTTGGCCGAGGGCCAGCGACCCTCACTAGCGGTCAGCCATGGTCGCCGACCACTGGTTGAGGCTCGAGAACCTCGATCGACCTTCGCCCCACCGTCATGGGGCCTTTCTAATGATGGTGGGGGTGGCAGCAGCCGCAAGCTCTCATTGCATTACCGCAACCCTTTTTTTGAAATTTATTTTAATTAATAATTATATTAAAAATCAATTTTCGAGATAAAACGACGTCGTTTTGGGACAAGATAGTCACGTCAACATTACATGGATAATTTTTTTTTTCTGAAATAATTGCCATCTCAATAGAAAATATTGCCAAAAAATGCTACGTCAGTATTTTGATCGGAATTTCTCGTTATTGACATTTAAATATCCCTTTCTTTTCCGACTTTAATATTTAAATATATTTTTTAGAAATTTTGATACTTAAATGTTCATTCATATCAAGTTTTGGCATTTAAAATTTTGGATACTATGGGAAATGCATTTGCCAACTTGGTTCTGTTCTCCTTTTGCTTCCGGGCCACGAAAACCGTTAGATAAAAACAAATTGATCAATAAATATCTATGTCACTTCAATGCTAGCATCGTCATTGCCCACGCAAGTGTCATGGGTCGGTCGATTAAGAACGATCATACACCTGTGCGACCTTAGGATTACGATCCCAAGTTAGCCTCATGGATGCTCAGCTCACAAGAATGGAGTATGAGAGTGAAACACGAGTGTATTACTTGTGAACGAGAGAGTGCGTACAACTAAAGGGGGAGTGTCCCTTCTTTATACAAGGACGAGTCTAATCTCAACCGTTGATCCTCTCTCCAATCCAACGGTGGCATTTGAATCTACATCATCATTATAAGTCTGTACATTAGGCTAGTTGATGGCACTAGGCATGGGGAAGGCTCTAGGGGCGTGTATAAGAAGAAATGGCAAGGCTGCCTGACACGAGAGCTGGACGGTCACGGGCTTGTCCTGTGTTGCACATGGGCTGGTCAAGCGTTGATCATGGGTCATTCATGGACTGGTCGTGGGCTAGCCCTTGCGTGTGACACGGCCCCATCATGGACGGTCTTGGATCATGCTTCGTCCGTGGGTGGTGTCAATCTCCCCCACCTAATTAGGTAACGCCCTCGTCACATCTGTGGCATGGAAGGTATCGATGTGTTTCTTGAACTGCCACAGAGCCTCGGACGGTTCCCAACTTGCTTCACTCTCGGGAAGGCATTTCCATCTGACGAGGTATTCCTTCTTTGGCACACGATATTTCTTCCGTATGATGCGATCCACCATGATGCATTCAACATCCTAATCATAGGAGATTTTCACTTCTAGGGGTGCCCATTGCGATTCACCTCGATTTGGGTCTTCCTCGTCTACATGGAAAGGTTTCAGCATACTCACATGGAACATGGGGTATATCTTGAGTTTGGCCAACAAGTCTAGCTTGTATGCAACATTCCCGATCTGTTGCAACACTCAAAAGGAGCCTTCATAGCGACGGATCGGCCCTTTGTGCACGTCGCGGTACTGAAGAACCAAGTGTAGCTTGGCCAACACCAAATCTCCAACTTGGAATTCCATGTGTCGTCGCTTCTTGTCGGCCCACTTTTTCATGCTCTTTGTAGCCTTACATAGGCACGCCCACGCCAAGTCCACATGTTCGTCCCATTCTTTGGTGAACTTGTATGCAGAGGGACTGCTACCTCGATATCCCAAGGCAATTGTGCTTGGTGTAAACGGTTGCTGCCCTATCAGGATCTCGAATGGGCTTTGATTCGTGGACTCACTCCGCTGCAAGTTGTACGAGAATTGGGCCACGTCAATTAGCCGTGCTTAGTTCACTTGCGTGTTGCTCACGTAGCGCTAGAGGTAGATTTCTAGGAGTGCATTCACCCGCTTTGTTCGACCATCAGTTTGGGGATGCAAGCTCGTGGAAAAGTTGAGGTTTGTCCCCAGCAACTTGAAGAGTGTCACGACCAATTTTTCGGGTGTGAATCACCTAGGGTTTGGCTAATGGATTGTTAAGCCTAGACTTAACTCGGGCTCTCCCAAGCCCATACCAATTCGCGACTTAGGTTTAAATTTTTAAACATGCAAATGGATTTTATTTAGGAGTCGCCACTAATCTATTTTTGGTGGGTCGATTAGAAACCCAAGTAAAGTAATGGGAGTTTTACTTTACTCCTACGAACCAGAGACTATGGGTACGAGGACTTGGTTACACTAGATTTCTCTAATACCCTTTCGGTACCATTCTTTTATTTTCAAAAATGTTTTTTGCAGGCAGTTTAGGTTGATTTTAAATCTATTTTCCTAACATGTGAGGTGATCATGCGGGTGCGTAATCCACCAATTTAACACCCAGATAAACAATAAATAAATTGTAAAAACTTACCTCTAAGCAACGAAAGCATCTGCAATGTTAAATTAAAATCCACATCAACAACCCTAGATATGGTTTCTAATTAACATGCAATTTTTTTTTTTCACTTAATTAATGAAAATCATGTAATATGCAATGCAATATTAACTAAATGACCTAATTCTAATGACATGTAATTTCTAATTAAATAGGCCTAGCAAAAATACTAAATGGCATGCATCTCAATGAATTTAACCCTAATGACGTGCATATGGCATTTTTTCCTTTTCCTAAGAATGCAATTTATCCTAAATAATAAAACTAATTCAACTTATGACATTTTTTGTATTTTTTATGAAATTCTGAATTAAATAAAATGTGAAAATTACCTAACTAGATTAAGATCCTACTTAATTTATATTAGGAATTAGGTTGAGCCAAATCCTAATTTAAACTAAAATATTATCTTAACCTAAATAATCCTAAAATGCAATATATCTAAAAAAAAACCTAAACTTATAATAAATTAAAAAATTATCTAAAATTAAACTAAGTGCAATTTTTATCCTAATATGCAATGACGTGCAAAATATACCCTAACTCTACATGACATGCATGATGATTTTTTTTTTTTGTTGTTTTTCCTTTTTTTTCTTTTTTTTTTTTTTAAATTTCGAAATTAATAATTGCCAAATAATTAAACATGCAATTTAAACTAGTGAAACAGAAATCTAACATCCTAAATTTACGCTTTTTTTGGTATTTTTATTTAAGAAATTCGAAATAAATAAATTTCCTATTCTAGACATGCAAAATAACCTAAAACAAGTAATATCCTAACATGCATTTAATCTAACTCAAATATTTTTTCTTTTACGGGAGCAAACAAATAAGGCATCAAGAACAACACGGCACCAAATCAAGCAAGACATCATCCACGTCCATTTAATTTTGGGAAATAAATTGACGAATCGTATCTCGCGCATGAGATCAGATTGATGATTTTTCCGTACGATTGCGGGTCGTATTTCGAGTATGAAATCGGACCGTCAATCATATGTACGTTGCAAAATTAGGAAGATTTCCCAATTTAAAAGGCTAATCGATATTTTGTGGATATAATGGCATCATTCAAATATTCATACACGATAATCCCATAAACTAGGCAATAGGGATATATGAAAATTGAATTAAAAGAGATTCTTACCTAATATTTGGTGCCATGTGGACCACGTTGTCAAATTCGGTCAAGCAACGGATGGTGGGATGACTCACGGGTGGCAGATCCAGACGACGTGTTGCTCAAAGATGGTGTCTCGCTCAATAAACAATAGCAAATTTCGAGTGGTGGCTGATGCTTCACTGATTCGGCCTGACAAAGTCACAAAGTTTGACCAACACTGCAAAGGGGACGTCCTCCAGAAGACTTGAACAACAAAAAAGAGAATTGCTGCAAAATAGAAATAACAATAAGATTGCCGACTCGATGAGGCAGCGATCGTTAGTGGAGGATCAGCGGCAGTGGGGTAGCGAGCAATGGCGCTAGCGCGCGGCAACGTTCGGGTAATAGTCAAAACAGCAACTACGAGGAGCGGATCTGCAGTGACGTCATCGATGAAGGGGCTGCGGTGGCGTCGTCAAGCGGTCGAGTAATAACTCCAACGGGATGGTAGCTCGTTGACAATTTATTGCGGACGATGAAAGCACCGCGGTAGGAGCGTCGGCGTGAGTCTTGGCCTAGAATTGACCAAGAAGGCTCACACTCTTTCCCTCCTCACGCGTCTCTCTCTCTCGTATCAAGAATGTTCGAAAATTTTCTTCGTATGT
The DNA here is from genome assembly GCA_014182565.1 of Eucalyptus marginata. Lineage (NCBI taxonomy): Eukaryota > Viridiplantae > Streptophyta > Magnoliopsida > Myrtales > Myrtaceae > Eucalyptus > Eucalyptus marginata. Next base: position 18,386,168 of record CM024586.1, on the reverse strand, counting down.
CTGCGAAAGGTCCCTTTTATAGGGAGATGGTCCGAACTCATCATGGAAAAAAAGCATATTTCGTTTCTTTCTATGCATGCTTTGAAATATATTCTATTTCCTTTTCTTTTCCTCATTGACCGAATGCCTTTTCTGCAGGGATATATCTTTTTTGCAAATCCGTGTGCCCGCAGTGTAGAACGTGCCCAACATTCCCTTCATGCTGATCTTTCGAATTTCCTTTGTGCATATGCTCGTATCTTTCACATAGGGCCATGCAATACGGATATTCTCCCCCGATTTTATTTCTTTAACCCAAATACCGGCCAAAAATTGAAGATTATAATAAAATTTTCCTAGATTCCAAACCTTGCAAAGATGAGCTCGCAATATCTCCTTCCTATGTTTGTCCTCACTGAATATACGAAAGATTCACCGAGTATAAATCTTCTCCAAAATATAACGAATTGCCAACTTGTAAAATTGAAGCTCATCATCCGCCGATCAAATGCAAAAGTGATAAACAAATAGATAAATGCAGCTAAAATTATATGCTATGCGATTTTAATTCTATTTTTTTAGGGGTTAAAATCAATCCCTGATTTTTTAATGCGATAAATGATTAAACAAGTCGCCAAAATTTAGGTGTCAACAGCTGCCCCTCTTTGAAGGTGAGCTCGTAGAGGTTGCCTTCAAAGATAAATTGAGACCTAAATTTTGGTCATGCACATGCAATGAATGATTTTGTTGGAAAATGAATTCCATTTTTTAATGCATTTTATATGATGCATGGAAATGCAAATGATAAATGAACCTACCCGGAATAGCCTACCTTCAATGAGGATAGAGTAATTCGAGATAGTTGGTGTTACATGTCCAGGACCCGTACCATTCTACGGTCACCTAGAATAGTAACATGACTTTACAAAGAGATTGCTTTCCCAGGACCCGCATCATTCTACGGTCGCCCAGTATGACAGTGTTTGATTGTGTCTAGGACCCGTACCATTCTATGGTTGCCTAAACGGGGATTTATTTTTCAAGACTCGTACCATTCTACAGTCGCCTGAATGAGGAAATAGGTGTTGTCCAGGACCCGTATCATTCTACGGTCGCCTTGACGGAAAATTGATTTTTCAAGACCTGTACCATTCTACAGTCACCTGAATGGGGAAATTGCTTTTCCAGGACCCGTACCATTCTACAGTCGCCTATTAGAGCAATAAATGTTGTTTAGGACCCGTATCATTCTACGGTCACCTAAACGGAGATTTTGCTTGGCTAGGACCCGAACCATTCTTCGGTCGCACAGCATTGCAACACAGATCATCTGATTAGGACTCGAACTGTTCTTCGGTCGCCTTAATCAGATTGAACCTGGAGAAAAATCTTTGAAGACAACTCAATTGAGTGTCAATGTATTCAGAAGGGGAATACCTGTGTAATGACAATTATTTAAGGTATGGATAGAGATATACTTACCCGGTGACATCTCTGTTCCTTGGGGACATGTCTCCTGCAAAACATGATCGTAGGAGAGGCAACATGCATTTGTAATCACAGACATGCATTAATTCAAGTAAGATTCATGCGTAATGATTTCTATCAACCACGCATCATCTTAATTTCAATAGGAATGATCTCGAATGATGATTCCAATCTGAACACATGAGTGTCATGGATGTGTCAAATGAGGGATCCTTCAGTCTGAAAGGACTTTTCACTCATCCTCTTTAAAATGGGCTATTTTATCATGACCTTTGATGTAGAATCGTGACAATCATTCTATCTCACCATCGTCATGCTAGACAAGGGTTTGAGCAATCTCGCAAGTGGTACGACCTTACCAATCTAAGGGGTCTTTAACATGGACTGTACTGTCGGCTTGGTCAATAGCTTAGCAAAGGGGACTCTTTGAGTCGAGGCTATTGAAAGATCACATTTCGCAACTGTCTTGGGATTTACAAGTCAAGAAACACACGAAATGAGGTAGAAATTATCTTACTCGCACTTCTTCAAGCGATGCTTTCAAGCATGTAAACTTTTACGTTAATTCAAGTGCCCTAATCTGAAGAGACTTTGCAAGGGACGTAACGTAGGTTTGGTTCATGAGCTGTGACATGAAAGGATTATTAGGCTCAAAAAGTGTTTAGAGGGTTAAAGTTGGTGATCATCTTGACATTTCCACCACTTTCCTTCTCCACCGTCGAAGATTTTTCCTCATCAAATCTCCATTGATTGCAACAGCATTTAAGTTTTAGTACCGTCTTGTTGGGGATACGATTCATTATAGCAAGAGTTTGATTTTTTTTTTTTGGCATTGGCCTTGCTTTTACCAGGTATACTGCTTTTTCATGCCCCATTTTTTGCACTTATTTTCCTTGAACAGAGTCTCCACTTTGTCAACATTCTAGTTCATGTTACTTGAATGTTTTTGTCTTGCCCCAGAGTGGGGATGATCACCAACTGGGCTTAATATGAAATGAATTCATAAGCTCAAGTGGGCTATGCAATGGATAAAAGTATATAGGATAGAGAAATAACTGCTCTTCATCATCCTAGGGCACTTTAAACTATTGTACGAGTTACAACGCGAAAGCAATACTCGAAGATTGATGCAAGTGTGAGTAAGAAAATTCCTATCATTCATCTCAAATTTTGTCCTAATGTGGGATGATCCTTGATAGGGATGATTTAAAAACTCTTCACGTGTGTGGCTTCAAAGGGCTAAACGATGGGTATACCTGTAGTGTTTCGGGTAGAGGAAGAAATTGCCTCTCATCACCTTGGATGGCATACCCTTTGCGAGATCACCCTTTTTCTTGCGAACATGAAATTTTTCCACATAGCTCACTAGGGATTAGTGTATGAAAAGTGTATGGAATAAGGCTTGCCTTTCATCATTCTAAGGTATTCCATTTGACACATTCAATTTATCTCACACAATTCATCAAGGAAGAAAAATGCAAGATTTATGACAAATTTGAACAATTCAACTCATTGAGGCATTTTATTCATCATAGAAATACTTGCAGTTCATGACATGACACGGCAAATTCTATCATGGGTAGTACTTTTTGACAGTATCAGAATTAACTGGAGTGGAAAACTCACGACCATCCATTTCTACCAAAATCAGGGCACCTCTAGGAAGTACCTTCTTCACTACATATGGGCCGCCATAATTTGGAGCAAACTTGCCCCCAGGATCTGGAAAAATTGGCAACAGCTTCCTCAGAACAAGATCATCTATCTCAAAATGTCTCGGTCATACCTTTCGGTTGAAGGATCTTACAGCTCTCCATTGATAAGTTTGGCCATGACAAAGAGTCTTTAGTCTTTTCTCCTCTATTAAGTTTAACTGCTCAAGTCTTTGCTGCATCCATTCAGCCTCAGACAAGTCCACTTGGGATAAAATTCTCAAAGAAGGAATCTCCACCTCTACGGGCAGAACTGCTTCCATGCTGTACACCAAAGCAAAAGGGGTTGCCCCAGTAGAAGTGCGGATTGATGTCCGGTATGCCATTAGTGCAAAAGGTAACTGGTCATGCCAGTCTTGATAATTCTCGGCTGTCTTAGCCAAGATCTTCTTAATGTTCTTATTAGTTGCTTCAACAGCCCCATTCATTTGAGGGCGGTAAGGGGACGAATTCAAATGCTTGATCTTGAACTCGCTGAACAACTCGTCAACGAGTTTATTGTTCAAGTTCATCCCATTGTCGGTGACAATTGCTTCAGGGACGCCATAGCGAGCAATTATGTCAGGTTTGATGAACTTCACAATATTGCGGGCGGTGACATTTACAAAGGATGTAGCTTCGATCCATTTGGAGAAATAGTCTATCGCCATCAAAATGAATCGATGCCCATTTGAAACCTTAGGATTGATTGGGCCGATCACATCAATCCCTCACATCGAGAAAGGCCATGGCTCAGAAAACTGGTGCAACTCAGTTGGAGGAACATTTATCTTATCACCATGAATCTGGCAGCGGTGACAACTTCGTACATGCTTGATGCAGTCACTTTCTAGTGTGAGCCAGTAGTAGCCTAATCTCATAATCTTCTTAGCCATCATGTGCCCATTCATGTGAGGGCCACATATCCATTCGTGCACTTCTTGTATGATTTGAGTGGCTTCTGCTGTCCCCACACATCGCAACAAGACTGAATTATAGGATCTCTTGTAAAGATTCTCGCCACTGACGAAGAATTTTGAGGTCATCTTCATGATGTACTTCCTATCAGCGGGAGTGATTCTTTCAGGAAATTCCTGCCTTTTAATGTAGTTCATGATATTGTAATACCATGGTTTTCCATCGGGTTCTTCAGTTATGATCATACAGTAAGCCGGCTTCGGCAAAGCTTCTATTTTCAATGGCTCGATTTCTAATTCGTCAGTGGCTTGCAACATAGATGACAAAGTTGCGAGTGCATCAGCAAATTGATTGTGAGACCTTGGTAAGTATTCAAACGAAATTTCTTTGAATTGCTTCACGAGACCTTCTAGATACTGGTGATATGGGAGCAATTTGGCATCCTTGGTCTTCCACTCACCTATAGTCTGTAGTATGATTAGTGCTGAATCTTCGAATACCATTAACTTGGTCACACCCATCTCGATTGTGGCTTGAAGTCCGAGGATGCAAGCTTCATACTTGGCCACATTGTTGGTGCATGGGAATGTTAATTTTGCAGCTACCGGATAGTGCTGTCCATCTGGGGATATCAGAACTTCTCCAGTACCAGAACCAGACAAGTTTACAGCTCCATCGAAGAACATCTTCCATGAGTCTTCATTTACACTCAAGACACGGTCATCAAGGAAATTGTCATCGTCGTTAGAGACGCCTGAATTCTCGACCAATAGATCAGCGATCGCTCGACCCTTAACCGACTTTTGTGGCATGAATTGCACATCAAATTCGGAAATCAAAATTTGCCATTTGGCCAACTTACCCACCAGAGCTAGCCGATCAAGTAAGTACTTGATGGGGTCGTTCTCTATCACGAGAAATGTCTGGTAATGCAATGTGTATTGTCGCAATCTATGCAATACCCATACCAATGCTGCACAAGTCTTCTCAACATCAGAATACTTCAACTCTGATATAGTGAACTTCTTACTTAGATAGTAAATGGCTCGTTCTTTTTATCAACGGGACTTTCCCGAGCCAACATTGCACCCAATGATTCACTATGAATGGTGAGGTAGAGAATCAAGGGATGCCCGGTGATGGTGGGACAAGAACTGGTGGATTCATCAAGTACTGCTTCAACTTGTCGAATGCCTCTCGACACTCGTCATCCCAGTTGATTCGTGCATTCTTCTTTAGGAGTTTGAAGAATGGCTTGGCAGTTTTAGATAGTTGAGAAATGAACCGGGCTATGTAATTCAGTCTTCCCAAAAGACTCCGAACTTCTTTCACTGTTGATGGAGGTTACAGCTCGCATATGGCCTTAGCCTTAGATGGGTCGATCTCAATCCCCTTACTGCTTAAAATGAATCCAAGTAATTTACCGGATGTTGCCCCAAACACGCATTTAGCGGGATTTAGCCGAAGCTTGAATTCACGAAGTTGGTCAAACAATTTCTTCAAGGTTTTCATATGGCTTCTTCCAGGCCGGGTCTTTTCAATCATATCGTCAACATAGACTTCAATCTCCTGATGCATCATATCATGGAATAGTGTTACCATGACTCGTTGGTAAGTTGTCCCCGCATTCTTGAGTCCGAAGGGCATGACCTTGTAATGAAAGGTCCCCCACGAGGTGATAAATGCAGTCTTCTCCTTGTCTTCCTCTTTCATCCTTATTTGATTGTATTAAGAAAACCCATCCATAAACGAGAATAGTTCGAATCCGGCAGTACTATCCACGAGGACATCAATGTGAGGGAGTGGGAAATTGTCCTTTGGGCTCGCCTTGTTTAGATCTTGATAGTCAACGCAAACTCGAACTCGACCATCCTTCTTCATTACCGGCATAATGTTAGCCACCCATTCAGGGTATTGTGAGACTTCAATGAATCCTACATTCAGAAGTTTCATCACCTCCTCCTCTATCTTCTTCGAGAGCTCGAGCTTAGTTCTCCGCAGTTTCTGTTTCTTAGGTGGCATGTCCGGATTAGTAGGCAAGTAATGTTCGAATCGATGGGTCTAAATCAGGCATGTCAGCATAGGTCTATGCAAAGACATCATGATATTCCTTCAGTAGTTGAATTAGGCGCTCGGCTTCGTCTTTAGGGAGATTTGCCCCAATTTTAACTTCTTTAGCTTCTTCAGCGTCACTTAAATTAATAATGATAGTCTGCTCGGATATGAGAGCCTTGGCTTTTTCATGTTGTTCCCAGCTTTGCCGCACCTCATCTTCAATCAAGTCCTTGAGATCATCAATGTCAGCATTGGGTTGGACCATTTCCACACCTTTGTATGCCACAAGACTGTTCCTGAAACATGAAGTAAACAAATTAGTAAAACAAACAGAGTAATCTACATCCTTTTTTTTTAATTATTATTTCTTTTGAAAAGAATTTTGGCAAAAACATTTTTTTGAAATATTTTGACACGAGAAAGCATGATGAAGCTCAGGTCTCAGAATTCTCCTTGGATTTTCTTTTTCTTTTATCGGCTGGATATCATCACCGGGTTGGTTTGGTGTACCTCATCATGCCCTCAAAATAAAACTTGTAATTTTATTGATATTCATCAATCAATTACATTTATTGAATGGAAATGCAATTTTCAAGCCCTAAAAAGAAAGCGGAAAAGAAGAAATAAAAAACAAGCCCTATAAAGCGATAAAAATTCCCGCGAAGGGGAATGTGAGAAAGCAGTAAATGAGTTACTCTTGTAGGCCAGAGCCCATCTCCTCCGGAGGTCCTTCATCAATGGTCCCTATGAAGACGTCATTGAAGAGACTAGTGATTCCTTCCAATGCATTTTCAAGGTTTTCTGTCTCCAAGGGTGTCAGATCATCCATGCCACCCCATCCATCTGGCACAATGTCACGGGGATCAATGTAGAAACTGGGGGGAGCCGAATATTTCACCAGATGGTCGAATTTTCCGCTTGGCTGTCCCAGGGTGTCCATTTTTTCTACTTCATCCTACATCATTATTGGAGGACCAGGGAATGTCTTGCAAATGCTCAGGGGTGGTGGGTTTTACCTTCCTCGCCCTTGATCAGGTGGCGGGTTTCGCCTTTCCTGTCTTTGTCCTCCAGAGCTTTCCTCACCTCTTCCATGGTACCCTAATCCAGCAGCACGAGACCTCTGAGGGACTTCAATGGGGTTTCGAATTCCCTGACCATTTTCTCCAAGGCTGCTACCGGGAACAAAACCATTTCCAACCATTACCCTTCTCACCATAAGGGTAGCATTTTAAACTTCAGGAGTGGGTGGAGGTGAGTCTCGGGATGCATGTATGGTGGACACCAATTCAAATGAGTGGTAACTTGACTCGAACTCGGAGTCTGGCTCTACATAGGATATAGCTGTCTCATGGTAGATTCGATGATCGTCTTCGCCATAGACAGTGACCAATTTTCCTTTGATCACGAACTTCACAGCTTGATGCAAACTTGACGGTACAGCTCCAGCAGTATGAATCCAGGGACGATCCATAAGAAAGTTAAAGGCAGTGGGGATATCCATTACTTGGAAGGGAACATTGAAAACCACTGGCCCTATTTGCACATCAAGGTGAATCTCCCCAAGCACCTCATTCCTCGTGCCATCAAAAGCTCGCACAAAAGTCATTGCAGCATGTATCTTGGATGGGTCTACCTTGAGGCAATGAAGAGTGGCTAGTGAACATATGTTCAGGGCAGACCCATTATCAATGAGCACTCGGGACACATGAGAAGCCTTGTGCTTGATAGATATATAAAGTGCTTTGTTATGCCCCCTACCCTCAAGAGGGAACTCCTCATCGGAAAAAGCAATCATGTCCTTGAGAAGGATCGACCCCATAAAATCTTCTAGCTTGTCTGCCTCGACCGTCTCCGGCACATGAATTTCACTTAGTACCTTCATCAGTGACTTTTGATGCACAGGGGATGTAAGCAGGAGTTCGAGCAAAGAGATCTGAGCGGGCATCTTTCGTAACTGTTCGACCACCTTATACTCGCTTGCTTTGATTACAGCCAGAAACTCCTTAGCTTCTTCATCGGTGACAGGTTTCGTGGGCTGAGTATTGGCTTGAGGATAAGTCCGACTAGACCTTGTGATGAGGTCAACATCTAGATCATAGAACCAGGGGACCGCCTTATTGTTGACATATTCATACGGCTGAGGCATTTCAATCACTATCTCTTTGTCAGATGCATCTTCAAGTGGGGGCATGTCCAAGAGTGAAGGATCAACTTCTTCCTTATCAACATTGAGTGCAGCTGCTCCTCCTCCCAATCAATAATGATGTGGAAAATAGTGGAAACTATGCAGTTATGGTCAGTATAGAACGATGGTGCCGTCATCCACCATCCTAGTGACTCTTTCCTTCATCAGTGACAAAGGAACATCCTCATGATCTAGATAATATCCAGCTCTCACCAGCCCATCGTAGGCATCTGCCACATGCACCTTTGAGTTCTTGATCCGACCGACTTCAGGCTCCAGGATAGCATTGACTGTACCCTCATGCTCCGATATTGGATTCTTCTAGACGTTCAGCCGGGCAGTTTGAAATGAGAAGGCCTTCGTGTCCAAGAGGTTTTGGATCTTGCGCTTGAGGGTGAAACATTCATAAGTTGAATGCCCCAGTTCACCGCTATGGTAGTCATACTTCTTCATCGGGTCGTAGCCTCGAATATTTTCACGGTTAGGACGCTTCGGTTCACTAGTAAGAAAACCTTTCTTTCTTAAAATTGTCAGCACTTGGGATGGAGATCCGGGGAGAGGAGTGAATTGCCTTCTTGCTCGGGCGAATGATTGACGGCCGGCGGTTTGTTGTTGCCCTTGATTCATCTGGATAGCCGGGGCACGATTGGTTTTTTCTTGGCCATAAGCCACATTCACGTCTACAGCAGCTTCTTTCTCTTTTTTGGCAGAGAATCTTCTACTCGATGGTTTAGTAAACCATCATTCCCTTATCCCCATCTCGAGTTGTTCTCCCACGGGAATAAGCTGATTGAAGTTTTCAACGTACGTGCTGGCCATCCGGTTACGGAACTCAAATGGGAGGGTTTTAATAAACAACTTCATCAACTCCTTGTCAGTAAGCTCGGGAGTGATTTGAGCTGCCAGATTTCGCCATCTCACGGCATACTCTTTGAACGACTCGTTCCTCTTTTTCTCCATCTTCTCAAGATCCTCTCGGGAAGGTGCAATATCCATGCTGAACTTGTACTGCTTGAGAAATGCATCAGCCACTTCATTCCAAGTGTCGAGAAGGTTCACATTTTTCATGACATACCAGTTCAGTGCAGGTCCAGTCAAACTCGCATGGAACGATTGGATCATAAGGGGCTCGTTCTTGACATATTGGGCCATACGCACGTGGTACATTTGCAAATGAGCTTTTGGGCAGGAAGTATCATCGTACTTCTCAAAATCTGGCATTTTGAACTTCTTTGGCATCTTGACCCTCTCATACACAGACAGGTCAAATGGGAGTGAATTCTGTGACTCCTGCAGTTGTTTCAATTTTTCCTCCAGCTTTGTGAAGCGTTCATCATGCTTCGCCTTAGGGATGTTGTCAAGCTTAGCCTTTTGCACCTTGACCGGCGAAGGGTCATCTTCTAGGTCAGGGATATCGTCATCACCTATTTGGGCTTTGTTTGCCTGCTTCGGGACGACTATCTCAGGGAGAGCGGGTGCAGGAGCCGGATTCACTCGGAGGGATTGGATTTGAGTTGTTATAAGCTCCATGGAGGCGGCTAACTATTGGAGTTGACCTTCCATAGCGGAGATACGATCACGTATTTCGGATTGGTCGGCCATTCTAGCTCTGAATCGCGTAATAATGGGCGAGCGTGGAGGATCCGTTATCACTTAAATTGAAGAAATGAACAAAAATAAGTATCTCATATGAAATATGCCGGCCTATGGCAACGGTCTAGAATCTTTATTCATCAATGGAGCTTTTGACAAGCCTATCAAAATAGAAACTCGAAATGTCCTAAACAAATGAACTAGGAAAGTAAATGACTCAACTTCCTAAACATTAATCTAAACATGAAAATAGCAAGATTGATTCAAGCATTTCATCTGGTTTGATCAATATACACTCGGGACACCATTCGGCGCAATCGTTTATTCTCCTATTGAGCTTTTTTAGCAACTCTTTTGAGGCGTTTATTCTCAGCACAATTGGTGATCTTCAACGGCACCTCTAGTATCTTTGGAAGCAGCTCCTCAGGAATCTTGTGTTGTTGAATGTACTTACTCGAGGCATAGTACTTCCTTTCTTTACCCTTCAACTCTTCCTCGGGCCATTTAAGCTTTCGTGGATGGCACATGTCCCACATCGATTTGATAGTGAGAATGGAATCTTCACGGCCTTGGCTTCCATCAATGAAGCTAACTTGGAGCGGATCCGCTTGTGACACCGGGGGAAGCTCTTGCACGACTTGATACTGACGGGTCACTCTAGTCGGATAGTATTCCAATGCTCCAGTGAATCCCAATAGGGGGATTGAGCCAACACCTCCACACGAGAGTCTGCCACCCGAACTTGGAACCATTTAGCATGCCGTAGGAAACCCTTTGGAAGTTGGTTTTTTCATGAAAGCTAGCCACCTAGAATAATGGTAATCCGGTGCATGCTTTTGGTTGTTCTCAAATCTCATAATAGGGTGATTTGAATTACTAACATCATATATAGTCATTAAACCACCAAATCCCTTTATATGAGAAAGGAACTAGATTTGTAAAAGTTCAGGAGAGAAATGGAGAGTCTTATCACCACCTCCTTTGAATCAAGTGAGAGAAAGAAAAGTTTCAGTCAGGACAGTGTTTACAAAATTTTTTCTTTCCAACACTTGTTTAACTAATTGAGCAATCAAAGGGTTAATAGCATTCTTGCAGTAAGGAAATACTATAAACCCGAAGAAAGCTAAAAGGAAAATCCTACGCATTTGAAATGAGGTGCCTTTCTCAAAACATGCTTTTAGGAAGGATAAAGGACATGTATTGCAGTGAGCCTTTAAAACCTTTCTTATATCATCTTCCTTAATTCTCAAAAAATTAGATAAAGCCATAACAGGATCTATTCCGATAGGCAGACTAATCAATTCAGCTTTCAATGATTTTTCTATGGCAATGCTATACTCTTCCAAGGTGGGAGTGAGCTCATGCTTACCACTGAAGATAAAGATAGAAGTCTCGGGGCACCAACAGTGGGCGAGTGCTTGGACGAGGCCGACATGGATGTTGATACGCAGCAGTGGAAGCAGTTGACCAATATGTGACTCTACGAACTGACGGCCATCTTGATCTAACTTGTCCCACCAAGTGCTAAGCTCTTCCTTTAGAGGGAGAATAATTCGAATGTCCGGTGTCCCCATTGTATATTGATCAAGACTCAGGACAATCCTAATGCCATGGACCGACAAAATAATGCGATAAAGTAAGTAAAATGCAAAGGCAAAAATTTAGAGAACTTACTTTACCAATGATGGGCAATCACATAGACATGCGCATGGTAAGTGGCTCGATTTCTAATCTATAAGGCTTATCAAGTTGGAGCCATAAGGATGATCAGACTAGCCACGGGCTTGTGGACTATGTAGGGTCCTCATGACTCCGGCTTAGTCAAAGAGCCGACCCGGGTCGCAAGCATGCGGACCGAGGTGGGTACTCTTGACACCATGAAAGAAACTTCGGGATTGAGATGGGCGACTCGTACTGCGAGCATGCGGTCGGAGTGGCATTCATCTTAATACCATCCTAAATGATCCTATGCGGCGCAGGTCCGGCGGCAGGTTGTGTGTGCAAAAGTGTAGTGTAAATGCAAAGTATGCACAACAGTTTATATCAAACAACACTTCGTTCATGAAAGTAAACTATACATTCCTACACCTCCCTACAAAATAAAGGTTAGCAAACACTTCCCCTTATACCTCCCATCCTGCAAAAACATTTAACATCTTAAATGTTAGGGACGTACCTGGAATCCTCGCTGCCAAACAAAAATTTTTTTCAAAAGAAAAGAAAAATTGGCCTAAGTCCACTAAGAGTTTTAACTCAAGTCCCTAGCGAAGTTGCCAAGCTATCGCGACCAATTTTTTGGGTGTGAACCACCTAGGGTTTGGCTAATGGATTGTTAAGCCTAGATTTAACTTGGGCTCTCCCAAGCCCATACCAATTCGTGACTTAGGTTCAAATTTTTAAACATGCAAATGGATTTTATCTAGGAGTCGCCACTAATCTATTTTTGGTGGGTCGATTAGAAACCCAAGTAAAGTAACGGGAGTTTTACTTTACTCCTACGAACTATAGACTATGGGTACGGGGACTTGGTTACACTAGATTTCTCTAATACCCTTTCGGTACCATTCTTTTATTTTCAAAAATGTTTTTTGCAGGCAGTTTAGGTTGATTTTAAATCTATTTCCTTAACATGTGAGGTGATCATGCGGGTGCGCAATCCACCAATTTAACACCCAGATAAACAATAAATAAATTGCAAAAACTTACCTCAAAGCAACGAAAGCATCTGCAATGTTAAATTAAAATCCACATCAACAACCCTAGATATGGTTTCTAATTAACACGCGATTTCTTTTTTTTTTCACTTAATTAATGAAAATCATGCAATATGCAATGCAATATTAACTAAATGACCTAATTCTAATGACATGTAATTTCTAATTAAATAGGCCTAGCAAAAAATAGTAAATGGCATGCATCTCAATGAATCTAACCCTAATGACGTGCGTATGACATTTTTTCCTTTTCCTAAAAGAATGCATTTTATCCTAAATAATAAAACTAATTCAACTTATGACATTTTTTGTATTTTTTATGAAATTCGGAATTAAATAAAATGTGAAAATTACCTAACTAGATTAAGATCCTACTTAATTTATATTAGGAATTAGGTTGAGCCAAATCCTAATTTAAACTAAAATATTATCTTAACCTAAATAATCCTAAAATGCAATATATCTAAAAAAATACCTAAACTTATAATAAATTAAAAAATTATCTAAAATTAAACTAAGTGCAATTTTTATCCTAATATGCAATGACGTGCAAAATATACCCTAACTCTACATGACATGCATGATGATTTTTTTTTTTTTGTTGTTTTTCCTTTTTTTTTTTTTTTGAATTTCGAAATTAATAATTGCCAAATAATTAAACATGCAATTTAAACTAGTGAAATAGAAATCTAACATCCTAAATTTACGCCTTTTTTGGTATTTTTATTTAAGAAATTGAAATAAATAAATTTCCTATTCTAGACATGCAAAATAACCTAAAACAAGTAATATCCTAACATGCATTTAATCTAACTCAAATATTTTTTCTTTTACGGGAGCAAACAAATAAGGCATCAAGAACAACACGGCACCAAATCAAGCAAGACATCATCCACGTCCATTTAATTTTGGGAAATAAATTGACGAATCGTATCTCGCGCATGAGATCGGATTGGCCAATTTTTAAATAAAATCATGAATCATATCTTGAGCGTGAGATCGGATTGGTGATTTTTCCGTACGATTGCGGGTCGTATTTCAAGCGTGAAATCGGACCGTCAATCATATGTACGTTTCGAAATTAGGAAGATTTCCCAATTTAAAAGGCTAATTGATATTTTGTGGATATAATGGCATCATTCAAATATTCATACACGATAATCCCATAAATTAGGCAATAGGGATATATGAAAATTGAATTAAAAGAGATTCTTACCTAATATTTGGTGCCATGTGGACCACGTTGTCAAATTCGGTCAAGCAACGGATGGTGGGATGACTCACGGGTGGCAGATCCAGACGACGTGTTGCTCAAAGATGGTGTCTCGCTCAGTAAACAATAGCAAATTTCGAGTGGTGGCTGATGCTTCACTGTTCGGCTTGACAAAGTCACAAAGTTTGACCAACACAGCAAAGGGGACGTCCTCCAGAAGACTTGAACAGCAAAAAAGAGAATTGCTGCAAAATAGAAATAACAATAAGATTGCCGACTCGATGAGGCAGTGATCGTCAGTGGAGGATCAGCGGCAGTGGGATAGCGAGCAATGGCGCCAGCGCGCGGCAACGTTCGGGTAATAGTCAAAACAGCAACTACGAGGAGCGGATCTGCAGTGACGTCATTGATGAAGGGGCTGCGGTGGCGTCGTCAAGCGGTCGAGTAATAACTCCAACGAGATGGCGGCTCGTTGACAATTTATCGCGGACGATGAAAGCACCGTGGTAGGAGCGTCGGCGTGAGTCTTGGCCTAGAATTGACCAAGAAGGCTAACACTCTTTCCCTCCTCACGCGTCTCTCTCTCGTATCAAGAATGTTCGAAAATTTGCTTCGTATGTCTGCGAAAGGTCCCTTTTACAGGGAGATGGTCCAAACTCATCATGGAAAGAAAGCATATTTCGTTTCCTTCTGTGCATGCTTTGAAATATATTCTATTTCCTTTTCTTTTCCTCATTGACCAAATGCCTTTTCTGCAGGGATATATCTTTTTTGCAAATCCGTGTGCCCGCAGTGTAGAACGTGCCCAACATTCCCTTCATGCTGATCTTTCGAATTTCCTTTGTGCATATGCTCGTATCTTTCACATAGGGCCATGCAATACGGATATTCTCCACCGATTTTATTTCTTTAACCCAAATACTGGCCAAAAATTGAAGATTATAATAAAATTTTCCTAGATTCCGAACCTTGCAAAGATGAGCTCGCAATATCTCCTTCCTATGTTTGTCCTCACTGAATATACGAAAGATTCACCGAGTATAAATCTTCTCGAAAATATAACGAATTGCCAACTTGTAAAATTGAAGCTCATCATCTGCCGATCAAATGCAAAAGCGATAAACAAATAGATAAATGCAACTAAAATTATATGCTATGCGATTTTAATTCTATTTTTTTAGGGGTTAAAATCAATCCCTGATTTTTTAATGCGATAAATGATTAAACAGGTCACCAAAATTTAGGTGTCAACAAAGAGCTCGGTCCAGAACCGCCCGGTGAACCGAGGATCACGGTCGCTCATGATTGTGCGTGGTACGCTCCAATACTTGATGACATGCTTGAGGAATAGCTTGACTACTTCCTCGGATGGATAATCTTTTGTGGCTGGCATGAATGTTTTGTATTTGGAGAAACGATCCACGACGACCATGAGGGTCCGACATCCTTCGAACTTTGGTAGGTTCACGGTGAAGTCCATGGAGACGCTCTCCCATGGACGCTTCGGGATAGGCAATGGTTCAAGGAGCCTTGCCAGTGACTATTGCTCTATCTTGTCTTGTTGGCACACAAGACATGTCCGCACGTAGGCTTCGATGTCGTCCCGCATATGTGGCCAATAGTATTGATCCTTGATGAGTGCCATAGTGCGGTGGATTTCCGGATGACCCACCCATTTAGAATCGTGGCACTCGTGCAAGATTTCCTTCTTGAGTTTCTCGTGGACCGGCACATAGAGTCGTTGTCCCTCGGTGTAGAGCAGATCATCCTCGCACTAGAATCGCCTTGTCTTGCCTTCTCGAGAGTACTGAAGGAGGGCTTGGGCCGTTTGGTCATGCTTGAGTCCCTCCTTAATGTGATCGATCCATGGATAGTTTAGTCGACTCATCATACTGGCCAGTTATAGCTTCCAGCTCAATGCATCAGTCACAGAGTTGGACTTTTCGGGCTTATATTCCAGTACGTAGTCGAACTCGGCTAGGAAATCTTACCACCGAGCTTGCTTTGGGTTGAGCTTCTTTTCTGTCTGAAAGTAGCTCGTGACCACATTGTCAGTCCTTATGACGAACCGGGATTCCAAGAGATAGTGCCTCCACGTACAAAGGCAATGCACCACCGCGGTCATCTCTTTCTCTTGGATTGTGTATTATCGCTAGGTATCGTTAAGCTTCCGAGACTCGAAGGCAATCGGATGACCCTCCTGCATAAGGACACCACCGATAGCAAAATTAGAAGCATCGGTTTCTACCTCGTATGGCTTGGCGTGGTCAGGCAACACGAGCACCGACTCTTCGGTTATGGCTCGCTTTAACAGATCAAATGCCTCTTGACACCAGTCTGTCCACTCCCACGACTTTTCTTTCCTCAGCACGTTCGTGATTGGCACGGTGAGGCTCGAATATTCCCGGATGAAGTGCTGGTAATAGTTTGTGAGACCAAGGAAGGATCTCAATTTTGTCACCTTGGTCGGCGGCTCCCATTGAACGATGGCATGGATCTTGGCCACGTCCATCTGCACTCGTTTGCCCCCAACGATGTGCCCAAGGAAAGGGACTTCGTTTTGCGTGAAAGCGCATTTCTCCCGCTTTAAGTACAAGTCATTTTCCTGCAAGACTTGAAAAACTTGCCTCAAGTGCTCGATGTGTTCCTTGAGCGTCCGGCTATACACGACAATATTGTCGAGGTAAACCACAACGAACTGATCAAGGAATGGATGGAGTACCTTGTTTATAAGAGTGCAGAATGTGGCCGGCGCATTTGTCAAGCTAAAAGGCATGAGGAGGAACTCATACGATCTGTAACAGGTCACGCATGCGGTTTTTGACACTTGAGCTGTTTGTGCCTCGAATCAAGATGTATCTATAGGCTTCTTTAGCAATTTTACAATTTTTTTATTTATTTTAGCGTAGTTTGCAAAGGTGACAAAGTACGTGGGCCAAGACCATTTCGACCGTGTTTATGTTGGTTGTAGTGCAGGTGCACGCGATCAATTGTCCATATAAATTTGACAAGATATGAAAAGATCATACAATATTCTTTTTGTTCCTTTTCTTTCGTGTCGGTCTCTCTGACCTCCTTATCCTATTATTCAACAACCTAATTAAGCCTTTGTCTTCTTAACTTTGGTTAGTACTGCTCGGGGTCTCTGAATCGGGAATTTATCGTAGGCACCATAAGAAACATCCATTGTGCACTCACCTGTGGAACCAACGTTAGATTAATTGTTTTTTTTTTTTCTTTACGACCAGTAAGGTTTTATTGATGTCATAAAAGGAAGATGAGCTACCCTGCTACGTGCTGAAGTCATACAACTTAAACAAGACCCAAATGCTAACATAACAGCTTGTAGTTGCCCGAAGACATTCGTGCAATAACAACAGCATTCTTAAGAAGTCTTCCTTGGACAGGTTTATGGATCTTGACAAAATAAGATCAGCGCTTATAAACTTAGAGTAATTATATGTTGAAATTATATTCATGAAAATCTCACTTATTGTGCTGGTTTTTGGTACATGGCATCATGTCTTGTCATTTCCTTTATTACCAGTCAATAACTAGTTACTATGGATAATATTCCAAATACATCACACTATACGTTTTTTAGGTACCACTTTCAAAGGATGGAGCTTCCTTAGTGTTATTCCGACCCGCTCTCTCATGTCTAGGGTCTCCGGAGTCAAACCACCACCTAATTCCCAATTGAAATGGTAAAGCAACGTTGCAAGACCCAGATGAAGCACCCTATGCGCCAATGAAAGTCCGATGCACATTCTTCTGCCTGATCCAAATGGAATTAGCTCGAAGTTTTGACCCTTGAAGTCAGTGTTAGATCCTAGGAACCTCTCTGGTTTGAACGCCAATGGGTCCTCCCAAGCATCCGGGTCTCTTCCAATTCCCCACACATTCACGAAAACCTGTGTATCTTTGGGTATATCAAATCCCATGAAATTGGTTTCCTTTAGAGCATTTCGTGGGACAAGTAAAGGCAATGGTGGAGGCAATCTTAGGGTTTCCTTCACCACAGCTTGCAAAAACGGCATTTTTTCCGTGTCATTTTCTTCGAGCTTTCTCGTCAACCCCACTACCTGGTCAATCTCATCTTTGGCCTTTTTCATGGACTCGGGTTGGCGGAGTAGCTCCGCCATCGCCCACTCGATGGTGCTGCTTGTAGTCTCTGATCCAGCGAAAAACATTTCTTACACCATCAAGGAGACCCATTTAGTATACTATCGTGTCTAGCTAGAATATCACTAATATTGATTCTTGTGCCATCATTAAAAAATTCTATCTCGCTTGAAAATCACTCTCTTGAATCGTCGGGTTAATAGTAAAAGTTCTCGCGCTTCACCTAATAAAAAATCCTGTAGGAATTCTAGTCGGCGGAAGATGACTTACTTAATTCCGATGCGCAAACAGCAAACAGCCCCGGAACGAATGTTGAATTGCGAATAAATCACGAACAACACTACCTCACGTCGGTCTGGATGCGATCACGAGGAAAGCACCCGATTTCCACGGCGTAAATGCAAACTGTTCTTGCAGAATTGAAATGGAATGCCTTCTTATTTGACGATGGAAATGGAGAGAGATTTTGGGGCAAATGATCTGACAACACTTCCAACGGTTGTGTTCGGGAGGATTATATACGTCTCCCTTCGTATCCCTCATTAGCGTCTTTCCATCGTAACGTTTCAACTTGAAACGATGCGTCCAATCGCACCCCATCATGGACGTACCAGCTAAAGTACAACATCTCCCACTCGGACATGATGGGCTTGATAGCGCTCTATCAAGAATATAAGGCAAGGCGTTCAACATTCATCAACTTTATAGAACAATTCATACTGGCAAATAAGCCGTGCGACCAGTGAGTACACCTGCACTTGGGAGCTCAAATTATGCACATGTTAGGGATGACATAATGGCTACAACCCCGAAAAAGAAATAAACAATTGATGTCTCACAGTGCCCCAGACTTATTTTGTTACATCAATTCAAGTATACCTATCCCTTAAAGGCTATACTTAATTATCCTCAAAATACCATGTATTTACAATTATATCCGCAACCACATAAGGCGATATAATTGGTCGACCAGTAAATACATGTGACAGATGTAAAACAACAATAGTCTTCCTTCGCACTCATGTCTCTCTCAATTTTAGAACAACGCTTTCCTAGACACGTCCCATAGGCCATATCTATTCATGACCGCCCGTAACATGCTAAAGTAGCAACATTGATCTTTCATTTCGAGAACATAGTTAGAAGTAACATAGGGCACAAATTGAGGTAAATTATATATTACCTCAACGGCTCACACGATGAGTAAATAGGGATAATTTTACTCACCTTCCCTTGTCGGTCGAACAATGCACATGTAATATGAATTACATGTTATAGTGGATTTCTCTTTCTACAAGAGCGTATGTCATTTCTTAAATATATCCACTATACGGATCTTAGCCTAAACATAGTCACGTGCTTCTCACGCACTCATGTTTAGCTCGAGTGCTATATTAGCTCGCTTTCTATAGCGCCCAATTAAGTACTCGCATCCGGCATCTTACAGGCATACATGATTGTGGGACTATCATGTTCGGTCTTATTATAAACAAATCACAAACCTCATCTTGACTCCAATCAAGGCAACATATTTTATGTACTAGACTTACTCTTCAGCATTTATTTGTACATAATGTCTCATCTCAACGTGCTAACTATAGCACTTGAGGCGATTGCTCGTGTGAGTGAGCCAATCATTACCTGTTGACATACTTTCCAATAATATATGTGTGCTTGTACTAGTCTCATAATGGATTTGTACTTTTTGATAAAACATCAAGTCATTAATAAACAAACAAGTACAATATATATGTCCATAAATACATAAAACAATGATTCTCTACAATAACACATATCACATTCTACGCAAACCTAGTGACATCCTATGGGTCAAGAATATGTCTCTAGGAATAGCCTTCGTAAATGGATCAGCAACCATTCTATTGGTTGAAATGTATTGTAGAATCACTTCTTTCTGCGCTATAATATCTCTGATGAAGTTATTCTTTATGTCAATGTGCTTCGTCCTTCCATGATACTTGGGATCTTTCACATAAGCAATGGCTGCTTGACTATCGCAATAAACTGTCACCGGTCTTGGAACCTCAGTGACAGTAGCTAAATTTTCAAAGAAACGTTTTAGCCATACCGCTTCTTGCACTGCGGCAGAACACGCAATAAATTCAGCCTCCATAGTATACAAGGCTGTGCATGTCTGTTTCTTGCTATTCCAAGAAATTGCACCTCCATTGAGCAAGAACGCATATCCAGAAGTCGATTTACGCTCATTCAGGTCTCCACCCCAATCAGCATCCGAATAACCTAATAGGCGTAAATCATTCCCTTGGTAACAAAGTCGATAGTCCATGGTGCCCTTCAAGTATCTCGGGATCCTCTTCACTTTGCTTTCCGGTGTGCTTGACCGGGATTTGATTGATATCGGCTCACCAATCCCATGGCATAACATATGTCGGGTCGAGTACACATCATAGCATACATCAAACTTCCGATCGCACTAGCGTAAGGAACATTTTCCATCATTTTAATTTCTTCTGGAGTCTTAGGACACATCTCAGTACTTAGGCCTTCACCTTGCATGACAGGGGTATCAATGGGATTACAGTGCTGCATATTGAAACGATCAAGAATCTTCAAAATATAAGACTCTTGTGATAAAGTAAGGAGTTTCCTTGATCGATCTCTTTCGATCTTAACTCCTAATATATAAGCAGCTTCTCCCATGTCCTTCATTTCAAAATTAGAGGACAACCATTCTTTTATGGTGATTACCATAACTTTGTCATTTCCAGCCAACAGAATGTCGTCCACATAAAGTGATAAAATCACAAATTTATCTTCGGACCGCTTGACATATACACAGTGATCTTCTTCGATCATCGTGAAACCAAAAGTTGTTATGGCTCGATGAAAACGAAGATACCACTGTCTAGATGATTGCTTAAGGCCATATATTGAGCGATGAAGTTTGCAAACTTTATGCTCTTGACCTTTAGTTATGAAACCTATTGGTTGTTTCATATAAATTTCCTCATCTAGTTCTCCATTGAGAAATGCCGTCTTTACATCCATTTGATGTAATTCAAGGTCCAAATGTGCAACGATGGCTAGAATAAGGCGTATTGAGGCAAACCTTACAACTGGAGAAAATGTTTCCTCATAGTCTATACCCTCTTGTTGAGTATAACCTTTCGCCACAAGACGAGCTTTATACTTTTCAATGGATCCATCCGCCCTTTGCTTAATCTTAAAGACCCATTTGTTTCCAATAGCCTTACGATTGGGTGGTAGATCAACCAAGTCCCAGACATGATTTGTCCTCATTGACTCCATCTCATCTTCCAAAGCTTTTCTCCATTCTTCCTTATCAGAGGATGAGAGAGCCTCTTGAACAGTCTTAGGCTCGGCATCATCTTTATGAGCAATCATAAATGCTTCCCATTCAATCTCAAAACGACGACGAGGAATACTTTTACGATTACTTTTACGTAATTGAATTTCTCTTGAATTCAATTCATCAGACGATGCAACACTCCCACTAGGTCTTTCATGTTGAGGTAAATCTTCATTTCCCTCCATAACATTAGTGGGTGTATTATTAGGATCTTCCATCTCATATAATTGGAAATCCTTATCAATCTCACCTCTACTAGGAAAATCGTTTTCCAAGAACGTGATATCTGGTGACTCCTTTTCGGTCACACTCCCATCAGCTTGTTCACCTATGAATACATACCCTTTGGAGTGTTTATAATATCTTATAAAGATACATTTCTTCCCTCTAGGGCCTAATTTGCCATATTTATGGGAAGATTCATGAACATAAGCTACACATCCCCATGGACGTAGACTACTTAAGTCTGGTTTTCTACCAGTCCATAATTCATAAGGGGTGGAAGTGACCGATTTTGAGGGCACTCGGTTAAGTACATAGGCGGCAGTCAATAATGCGTCTCCCCAAAAAGAGATAGGTAAATTTGCTTGCGCCATCATAGACCTAACAATTTCCAATAGGGTTCTATTCCTTCTCTCAGCTACCCCATTTTGTTGTGGAGTACTAGGAATAGTCAATTGTCGTACAATTCCCTTTTCATTACAAAGAGCCTTGAATTGCTCCGGTAGATACTCACGTCCGCGATCGGTTCTCAATGCCTTTATCGTTTTGTTCAACTGATTCTCTATCATCGTTATATATCGTCTAAAGCAGTCTAATGCTTCTGACTTATGGGAGATTAGAAAGATATAACCGAAACGTGTGAAGTCATCTATGAAAGTAATGAAATATGAGGCTCCATGCCTCGCCCTCACATTCAAAGGACCACAAATGTCAGAATGTATGAGTTGCAATGAAAATTCAGCTCTAGTCCCTTTACCGAATGGTTTTCTAGTTGCTTTTCCCGCTAGACAATGTTCACATACGGGTAGATCAATATTAGTGAGTGACCCTAAAAGGCCTTCTCTAGCTAATCTTTGCATTCTTTGCAACCCAATGTGACCTAATCTAGCATGCCAAGTATTTGCATCAATCTCAACATTACTAGAAGATGCAATTAAAGAAAAACAACCATTAACATTAACATTGTACTGATCATAGTCAATGTCTAATACCATAAAACCATTCGATACATGACCTGAACCATAATAAACTGTTCCATACAAAATGTCAACACAATTATCATGAAAATTTAAAACATAACCTAGGCTAAGAAGAACAACTATAGAGACCAAGTTTCGTCGAATATCCGGAGCATAGAGAACATCATGTAGGAATAGGCTTCGACCACCACATAAAAGTAATTTACATGTGCCGATACCTTCACTTCAACTCTTGAGTTATTCCCAACATATATCCATCTTCTTCCAGGCTGTATCCGACGATACTCCACAAATGCTTCTCGGTCTCTAGCTGCATGGTCTGTTGCTCCTGAGTCTACAGTCCACATTGGATGAGATTCAGCAAGCATTACAGTACTAGAAACAAAAGCATTACTTAAAGTAATGGAGTAATAGGGTACCTCTTTCGGCTCAGTGCATTCACGAGCAAAGTGACCCATCTTGCCATAATTGTAGCACTTCATCTTGGCCTTGTCCTTCTTCCCACCACGCTTCTTGGGTTGGAAGGCCTTAGCCCTTTTAGGTGCCTGATCAGTCTTCTTCCCTTTGTTGTTGAATTGAGAATTCATTTCGCGCTTGAAGCCCGAAGCTTTGCGCGAACTCGATTTAGCAACATAAGCATGAGTAGAGGATCTCGCAGCCTCTAGGCGCTCATCCTCTAATTCCAAATGACGCGCTATATCATCAAAAGTGACAATATTCTTATTATGCGTCATATTGATCTTCATATGCTCCCAATTGTCAGGAAGAGACCTTATAATAGCCTGAACCTGCTGTTCATTAGTAAGGGAGTGACCTGCCGACTTCAGCTCACGAATCATATTTGACATCTCCCGAAGATGCTGCCTCATCGTTATATTTGGGCGCTTTCGGTATGTGTCAAACTTGATGGTGAGTCTCCTCAGCTTAGTGGCAGATGTACCCCCAAACTTATCTTTCAAGGCAACCCACATTATATGAGCTTTATCATAACTTTCAAACTCACACATGAGATCATCCTGCATACAACTCAGCAACGTGATGCGAGCAATGCTATTCTTCTTTTTCCAAGCTTGATAAGCTTCTAGATCTTTCCTGTGTTAAGCTGAAGTTCCATGCTCAGGTTCATCCATGGTGTGGTTGAGAGTTTCCAAAACCTCTTGCTCCTCAAGGATGTACCGAACCTTTCGGTGCCAAATATCATAATTGTCACCGTTCAGCTTCTCACCCTTATTGAGGTCAGCCACAATGGTCTTGGATGCCGATGCCATAATCAATTGCTATAACACATTGACATAATAGACGCATAATCAATACCAGCACATTTTTCAGAGTAACACACATATTTAATTTGCAGCAAAAACAAACTAAAATAATGATAATTCAACAAAAGACACAGAAACAAAAGTTCACTATGTTCCCAATCAACTTCTATGTACGATTGTTCTATTATCATTAATTAGTTTAATTTGCACAAATTTTGAGTTCTAGGTGAGAACTCCTTCGAATTCTACCAACCTACGAACTCCCACTAGGAAAAATAATTACATGACCTCATGTAATGTCTACATTTTTCCATTAACACAAAAACACAGCATGATGTAAACCAATGTACAAATAACAATCATGCAGCAACTCAAATCATAAACCACAATTCAACATGTAATGGATTTCCTACCATTGTTCAAATTTTCTAGCAACTTGAAAATTGCAAGTATATTAAAATATATACATGATATCATCGAACCAAGCTCTACACAAAGCATATATGACATCATTTGCACACAAGCTAGCTACCTTTGTATTTCCTAAACCACAAGAAAATACAAGCTACAAATGAATAAACTATGCATTAAAACCCAAAAATACGCGTACATAGGGTTCCCTACACATTTTCATACATTTATAAAATCCAAAAATGAAAAATAATTATACCACAGTGTAGAGGACATCCATACGAACCCAAACGCCACCGACCACGCTTCAATCGGAGCTCGCATGCGCCCCCACGCGCAGCCTGAGTGCGCGGCGTGTGTGGCGCACGCGCCAGCGAGCCAAAAGGGCTCTTGGCCGGACCGCCGACCGGTCCGACCGGTCCGACCGCCGACCGGTCAACGGTCAACGGCTCGGGTCAACGGTTAACGGTCAACGGGTCGGGTCAACTGTCAACGTGTTGGGTCGGGTATGTCATCGATGACGTCATCCTAACGGTTACTGACCGTTGGATGACGTCACAGTGATGTCATCACGCGCTGGTTCGCCGACCGGCGCGTGACGCGCACCTGCCGGTTCGCTGACCGGCGTGTGTGGCACACGCGCTGGCCAAGCCAGCGCTTCAGGAGCGTGGCACCCACGTGCAGCGGCTTCTGGCCGCGCGTGTGGGCGCGTCTGGCGTCTTCCGACGGTGTTCTACCCATCGCCGGACTCGTCACGATGAGCTCTTTCACCTTGTGTGTTCAAAAATTAATTTTGGCCAAAAAATTATTTCGAAAAATGGCCAAAACCGTACGGGTGTACGCGACCCCGAGTCCGTTCTTCGCTTCGGTTCAATTTCGAGTTTTTTAGATGGCAATTCCGACCATTAGACATCCAAACAGTGTAGAATACAATCTCTTGATCTCAATATCAAATGGTAAATGAGAAAACTCAATGAAAAACAAGGCAGAAATCATAACCGGGCTCTGATACCAATGTAGGAATTCTAGTCGGCGGAAGACGACTTACTTGATTCCGATGCGCAAACAGCAAACAGCCTCGGAACGAACGTTGAATTGCGAATAAATCACGAACAACACTACCTCACGTCGGTCTGGATGCGATCACGAGGAAAGCACCTGATTTCCACGGCGTAAATGCAAACTGTTCTTGCAAAATTGAAATGGAATGCCTTCTTATTTGACGATGGAAATGGAGAGAGATTTTGGTGCAAATGATCTGACAACACTTCCAACGGTTGTGTTCGGGAGGATTATATACGTCTCCCTTCGTACCCCTCCATTAGCGTCTTTCCATCGTAACATTTCAACTTGAAACGATGCGTCCAATCGCACCTCATCATGGACGTACCAGCTAAAGTACAACAAATCCTGATCAAATATAGCAATTCCTATACTGCGAATTGACAAATAAATGTTAAGAGTGCCGACAGATTCACAAAAGAATTACTCATTTTGTGTTCCAATTTGAATAACATTGTCGATCTCAATCCAACCTCTTCTATAGGCTTAAGACTTGTTTACTAAGGTCCAATGATACCTTCCACAATTGAAATAGCCTTTTCAACAACTACTTACTATTTATGAAGACGTTTAACACTTTGAGTTTTTAGAGAACATTGCATAACAAAAAGTTGATACTAGTATATAGATTTTATCATTTTATCCCGGTTTGGCCAATCCCCATTCATTTTATATAACTAGCTCGAATGCTCTAGGAAAACACAAGATTGATTTACGGTTTATTTAAGGGTTGCGCTATTTCCACCCCTCATATAACTAACTCCACCCTATTTTTCATTAAAAAAGCAAAATTGCGCTCAATCATTAAATTGCAATTTAAAGTGGTAGACCCAAATTTATTCACTTTCCTTCTTTTTCATTCTTATTATATATTTATTTAGAATCTAGTCACGATAGTTAAACTTTTCACATTTTTTTTTGTTTATTTAATATGGCTATAATGTGTATTTTGAAGGCATTTTGTTTTCTTTTTATTTTTAAATTTTACTTCTGCAGAATAAGTTACATCAAAAAAAAAAATTCCAAGAAACCTAATTCTTTTTTACATTGTTGAGCAAATTCATGGATTAATTGTCATATAGAATCTAGAGTTTAATATAGACAATTTTTCTAAACAATCTCATCTTCATAAACTTTTACTTTTGTTATGTATATCACCATCAAACCCTTTCTTATTAGGTCTTTTTTGTTTTTTTTTTTCCAGAAACACTTCATGGATGATATTAATTTTTGTTATTCCTATTTGATGAGATTTCACTTGAATTTTTGAAAAGATATTTCTTATTTAATAAGAATTGTGATTTAATTACATTTTACCTTTTAAATTTTCACATTGGAGAATGTAATTATGATTTTACTTCGAAAATTCTTTATAGGTTTTTTTCTTTTTTCCTATCGATCATCCCATTATATGTATACGTGAACAAATTGATAAGAAATGATTTAACGGTGACATGCACAACAAATTTTAAAGTTTATAAACAATTTATTGCATTAAAAAAGTGCATGTGTTAAAATTTTTCTAGTTGATTAATCAACAAATTTTTTAGACAACATTGAAAAGAATTTGATTTAATGAAATTTTTCTTCACAAGTAATTTAATTTGTACATAAGTAAATTGTAATAATATAGTAAAAACATAGTGCCTTTAAGATACATAGAATATCCACAATAAACCAATACAAAACTTGCTAAATCTTGATTATGATAAATAGATCCTACATAGAAGAAGAAAAGCTAGAAAAAGAAGGAAAGTGAATAAGTTTGAGCCACCACTTTAAATTGCAATTGAACGATTAAGAACCATTTTGTCTTTTTGGTGAAAAGTGGATGGATTTAGTCATATAAGGGGTGGAAATAGAGCCATCTTCATTTTAATATTAACTACTAAAATTTCTCTTTGACGTGTGATGTGATCTTACTTGTTTAAATGTCACTTAAGTTTACCACACCGCTTAATAAACCAAAACGAAACATGTTAAATCTTGATAATGATAAAGTGAAAACATAGTGCCTTTAATATACATGGGATATCCACAACAAACTAAATGAAACATGTTAAATCTTGATTATGATAAATGGTTCCTACATAGGAGAAGAAAACCTAGAAAAAGAAGGAAAGTAAATAAGTTTGAGCCACCGCTTTAAATAGCAATTGAATGACTAAGATAAATTTTACCTTTTTAGTGAAAAGTGGTTGGATTTAGTCATATAAGGGGTGGAAATAGTGTCTCCCTTATTTTAATATGAACTAGTAAAACTTGTCCTTGATCTTACTTGTTTAAATGTCAATTAAGTTTACTGCACAACTTAATAAACCGAATTTGATCTAATATCTCTAAGATGGTCATCTATGATCATGCCTTTTTGGCCGTGTTAGAAGTGGAAGGGAGGAGCAAACTCACCAGAATGATTATGTTTACGTTCTGGGAAGAGATTTTGCGAGGGCCTTCTTTTCCATCACCCTCATAATCCAATAACGCATCCAAGAAGTCATTTGTCGTTCCCATCTCTCCCCTTAGCTTTCGCTCCTCCAACCTCTCTTTTACAAAACCTTCAGCAATCTTCATGGCTCGACCCATGTCCTTCGCCATGCTTGCCTTGATCCCCTGCGGGTTCAACCATTTCAACCACGGCATGAAGTCGGCTATGTTAGGCTTGCCGGCCCACTCCATGACCCGGTTCATGGCGTCGTAGAACTCGGGCTCCTCCTTTGATTTTGAGTCCAATAGATCTCGCGAGAGAACCATGTTGCCCACCACATTAAATGCCAGGAGAAAGAGGAAGCAGGATAAGTCGATTCCTTGCTCTTCATAAAATGAAATTTTTTTTACGATTAATTATAATAAGAGGCTGTATAGCAGCACGTAACATATTAGACATGAAAAAAATTTATAGCACCAAGTTGCGCAACTAGTTAAAAAGAGGGATATAGTCGAATCGACCTCTAAGCTATTCATGACCTCTACTTGACTTACTGTGAATGATGTGATTGAGGTTTCGGGAGAAATTTCTACCCGCCGATTAGACCCAAAGCTTGTTCCAAAGGTTCCACTTTGCTTTAAATTAAAGGATAGTGGGGAGAGAAGTGTACAAGAAAGCCCCTACTCCTAACATGCGGAGTTCTACCAATTCTTTATTTTTCAATGGCTTGAACAAATCCGACGAAGAATCCCTTGCTTGATAGGGCTTGAGGTTAGAAATCCAAGATGAAATTTCAATGCATCGGATGTGGAAAGTGGCCTATCAACTACCAATGTTCAACACGAAAGGTCGAATTTTTTAAGCTCAAGTCAAACTTAATAAAGTGCTTGCTAAGCTTGGTTTCGACTCTGCTTCACAAACAAAACTAAATTAGCATCTAAACTCTTAAAACTTCAAGCTGACTTCTACAAATAAAATTAAGTGGAAAGTTTACTTATGCATGCTTTTTGAAATTTATAGGGATGTACTTGATAAATGCAACGGAAGATATATGAGACCCAACTTCTCGATCATGCTCGAGTTTGGCTCAATAAAATGATGAAGCTACACGAGCTTGACAAAATTCAACAGTAGAGTCACTCTACTTCAGCTCGAATTCGTAAAGAATGAAAGCGAGTTCGACTAAATAACATATTTAATCCCAATGTCTCTTGGGTAACATGAGTTATTTACACTAGTATTTAATGTTGACTTTGTCTACAATACACAAAGCAAAGGGATAAAACTATCAGCGGTCCCTAAACTTTTACAGAAAGTTTAGTTAGGTCCATAATTTTTTTGTACAATTAATTCCGTAAATCATATAATTTCATGTCCGATATGATCCTTTCATTAAAAAAGAAAACAAAAATGCAGATGTGGCAGTTAAGTACCATTATATGCTAATATGGTATCCTACGTGGCATTTAAAAAACTTAAAAATAGAATAACACAAAATTCATAAATAAGGAAATTAAGAAACAAAATAAATATTAAAAAAATGAAAAATAAGGAAATTTGAAAAAAGAAAAGAAAAGAAAAGAGAAGAGAAACGAAAAACAGAAGTCTCGTTAGTGAACTAGAGGGCAGCGTCCGTGAATTGTGGCTACACTGAATTAGGGACGGAGGCGACTCGTTGCCGGTGGTCGTGCGACCTGTCGAGGTGACGCCGATGTCACGCCACCTCAAAGGGATCCAGCCTGAGGTGACGCATGGGTGCTTGGATGGGAGGTGGAGGTCGCAGACAGCAAGCACTGAATGACCTATGTCGTGCCTCGAAGCTGCCACCCGCCCTAGCCAGACAGCCCTCGATACCCTTGTGCATAATTTATTAGATAGATTGTTTATTTTCTTATTTTTCTTATCCATATCAGCACTATATTTAGGAATAATTCATGTCACCAAATAAGTTAGTATAATCAGTGCTAGGGCGACATTCCTCATAATCATTCTATCTACGTATCTATGAGGAGGGTCAACTCTAATTAGAAGATGTATAATTTCGAGGACTAAATTTACAAACAAAAAAGATTCTGGAACCTAATTGAACATCTTACAAAAGTCGACAAACCATGGTTCCTTTATCCTTGAAAAACAGGCCCAATATTTTATTTTTTTGAGTTAAATCTAGTTACAAGTTGTATTCTTTACTGAAATACATTGTTTTGACGGAATGGATCATTCTCTCCTAACCGCACGTTTGTAGAAGTCTTAACATGTCTTAATCATTGATTTTACCTATATTAATAATCGACACGTGGTTGTGACACTAGTAGAAATATCGTGTAGGGTATATGATTTTGGTTTTACTTTGATACTTTAGAAGAAGCTTAAGAAACGTTCCCCCCCACCCTCCTTTCTTTGGAAAAAAGAAAAGAAAAGAAAGTCAAAAGTAACACCAAGCACGTAAGAAATAACCTGTTGTTAATTGTTTAACCGCCATTTCTTCCTCTAAATACACGATCATGCTGTCGACGCACTTCTGCCTGAGATGGGCCGTCTCGTAGATGCGCTTGGTCACGAGGAGCTCTGCAGAGCAGAGACGTCGGAGAACGCGCCAGTAGCCGCCGTAACGACCCACGGCGAGCGAGCCTTGGTCGTAGCCGAGAGCCGTCAATGCATGGGGACACTTGCGGTCCGCGAATGCCAAGTTGTGGCCCTTGAAGAACTCTGCGGTGGCCTGAGCTGATTGGATCACCATGGTGTTCACGGAACCGAGCTTCAACCACGTGACAGGCCCGTGCTCGGCTCGGAAGCTGTGGAGGTTCTGGTGCGGCATGATCCCGAGGTCGAGGATGTTGCCGATCATGGGCCATGCTGGGGGCTGAGGGGGAAGCTTGGTGCGCTTCCAACGGTTGAGAAGGAATAATAGAAGTGCCGGGAGGAGGAGGCCGAGCCAAAAGGGCGAAGTAGGGCAGTACTCCATTGGCCAAGCTTTCAGCTATTGCTCACCTTGCACTTCTGCGATTATTGCGTGGAAAACAGGATATAAATATACACTCTTATCCTCTTCACTTCACGAGAAACCAACCCAAAACAATAAAGAAAAAGAAATATATGCCATCCACATTATAAAAAGGAAAAAAAAAAATAATATATCTTTTGGCTACGAAATGGAGTAAACGTGCTGGTCATGTTGATTCTCGTACATCCATTTCATCGAATTAGGTAAAATTAGATTCTTTGTTTTAATAATTTCAATATTGGTCCAACAACTTACGCGAATTATGCAATCAAATCTTGTACTAAGTTATGCAACCGAGTCTTATAACTTAAGTTTGGTATTCAATGTAATCTCCAGCTACCAAAGATCGAAAATTCCTGTCAAAATTATGATGTCTTGTTCTATCTTGAATTTCATGGACTGCTTTATCAACTTATTTGTCCTAAAAAATCAAATAATTATGCACTTACTTTTGCCTCAGTAAGATGGCATGTCATTTTTCCAAAATTACTATATAACTAATTCAATCATCAATTTGCTTGAAATTTCTGATCTTCACTATCCAAGGGACTACTTCATGTTGAAACATGATTTTCACCGATGAAATCATCATGTATTTTCAAAGAAAATTATTTCAGCAATCAAATTCGCCAATGAGGACGGAGTTTGATTGTTGATATAAAAATAATCATTTTATATGATCTTGCATTCATTTTTCTTGTTGCGTCCCTTATGCACGTTTAAGCTAGAGGCATGATAGTTCATTAATAGTTAGGTTTCAAAATGAGTAAGTCATCCATTTATCTTACGAAGATTAGGGATCTCCTACGCTCTTCAACTAGGGACAATGTCTCATGAGAACCTCAGGCCGATGGCTATTATTTTGATTGACAGCGACTCTATGGTTCTTACTTGGACTCAATTTTCTTCTCGATAATTTTGAACTGGCTTCTCTTGATCAATTAAAGACTCAAACAAGCTCAAAAGATTGCAAGCTAAGTATCAAGATGAGCGTTTTCAAGTCTCTTTTCTAATGATGTAGTTCATGGACTAATTGTAATTGTAGTTTGTATTTTTCTAAGAAACATCGGCTGATCCTGTACTGGGCCGCCTAAATGAAAAACGGTGATGTCGGACTTTCAAAAGTGGATTTCATAATAGCTGTTCGGCCTAAAATTTTTACGCAAGTTACGTCGGCCTGTTGACTAACTCTCTTTAACATTTCAGCTCAATTGAATAAACGAGAAACTTAGAGCGCGTTTGGTAATGATTTTGTTCCCGGGAACAAATTTTGATCAGAAATGATTATTTTTGATTTTGTTCCCGGGAACTGATTCTGAGTAAAAGAACACGTTTGGTAATTGTACAAAATTTCTGATTTTAGAATAGAATTGCGTTTGGTACCGTATTCATTGATTCTATTCCAAATCAATTTATTTTAATTTTTAAATAATTTTTATAATTTTTCCCTTTTTTTTTTTTTTTTTTTTCCTTTTTTTTTTTCTTCTTTCTCCTATTCTTATTCTTCTTCGGGCCGGTTGCCGACCCTCGGCGAGGCCGGCCCTCGTCGGCTCGGCCTCGTCGATAGCTGGGCGAGGCTCGCCTGGCCACCGGTGGGGTTGGGCGAGCCTTGCTGGTGGCTAGGCTTGCCTTCGGCTAGCTCGCCGGACCTCGCCCTAGCCTGGCGAGCCTCCGACGAGCTCGCCAGACCAGTCGTCGGCGGCCGGCGGCGGCAAGTGGCGGTCGCAAGATGGCGGTCAATGAAGAAGAAGATAAGAGAAAAAGAAGAATTTTGATTCTCAATTTTGTTCCCGGAACAAGAATCAACTTTTTTTTGATTCTTGATTCTTGTCCCAAACTGATTTTGGAAACAAATTTGTTCCCAGGAACAAAAATTTTACCAAACGCGATTCTCGTCCCAAACGATTTTGGGAACAAAAAATCAAAATCTGGCACTGTTGGGATGGTTACCAAATAGGCCCTTACTTTCCCTTTTTTTATTTTTAATTCCCGTTGCCATCTTCTAATTGCCCACAATTAAGCCCCTAAGCCAGCCACCATCTAATCCCAATTGGACTAGAACCAAACAAGAATTGAACTAGAGAATTAAAGAACCAAACTAGCTTCCAAACCAGCACCATCCCTGGTGATGTCCACCTAGAATGGCGTGAATACAGCTGGAGGTTGCAGTAAACCGTCAGAGAAGGGACCGGACCTTCGCAATTATATGGACACATGAAAATTTTCGGAGAAAATAAAATGAGGAATGATAAACGATGGTCCCATCTTGTGTGGTCTCGGTAGGACTGCATTTCTACGATTTTTACATTAAAGAAGAACTGAATGTTGGCAACTCTTCACTTCAATTCATCCCCACATCAGGTTATTTCTGGAGAGTCATTGAATATGTGTAACCTTCAAAATTATATGGACACATGAAAATTTTCAGAGAAAATAAAATGAGAAATGATAAATGACACGAGAAATTATCATCTTATGACACAAATGTTGAAACTTGTATTAGTAAAAAGAGTAAGCTGTTAATGACCTACTAGTAAATTGGAGAACACACGATTACAATTGATGACACACTTTTAAGTAATTTCCAGTCCCATAATTACACCAAATACCCACGGTGTTTATGGAACAAATTTCATAATATACACCAAAGAGAGAGAATCCCTTCCGGTCAGATAACGAGGAAAAAGAAAAGACAAAAAAAAAAAAAAAAAGGACCAAGGGGCCACCAGAACCAATGATTACTCTTTCTTTTGTTTTGTATTTGCTTCTCGTGTTGACAAGATTTTCCAACAAGCTCCCCTATTTCTACTCAATCATGAGCTCCTCTCTGTTCAAAAAAAAAAAAAAAAAAAAATCATGAGCTCCTCTTCTATAAAATTATCCTACTAGAAGAAGGCTCTTCATTAGATGTTGCTGCTGCTTGTGAAGAGAATTCAACGAAATAAGACGACAAACTTCATGTGTAGCGGTTGAACACACACGTAAGGAATCTATTGCAGGTTCGAACCAAATCGAAGAGGCGGTTGAATTTCATTAATTCGATCGGACTTGCTTTGGACCGTGTTAATTAAATGGTTCAAACTCAAGGCCTTATTTTAATGTAAACAGAACTAGAAAAGGGCGGTCAGAGCAGGAAGTGGGACTGGTTTCAGCAAAGGAAGAGGACCGGTTTTTGCTGAAAATTTGCAGGGATCAAAGCTGGAATGGGCCCACTGTAGGCAGCCTGTTG
The DNA here is from genome assembly GCA_014182565.1 of Eucalyptus marginata. NCBI lineage: Eukaryota > Viridiplantae > Streptophyta > Magnoliopsida > Myrtales > Myrtaceae > Eucalyptus > Eucalyptus marginata. Next base: position 18,352,260 of record CM024586.1, on the reverse strand, counting down.
GGTCTGAAGTGAGCTGCGTATGAGGCCATTGACAGCTGCTATTCTCGACCAAAACGGGCTCGATGACTTGACATTGTATTTGATATTTTCTCAACAACCGTAGGAGTAGGCTCCGCTGAATTGTCTGGAAATGGCAGAGCTGAACGTGCTGGAAAAAAAGAGAAAAGAACAGAGGATAATGAACGCAAAATATTAGAGACCGTAATATTTTTCCTTCTTCACACTAAAACATCATTGAAAGGACGGGCATCGATCACGTGTGGCCTTCAAAAGGGAATTTCCTTTTTCTTTCTTTAAGAGTTGGTGGAAAAAGAAATTAGGAAAGATTCTAAATAAAGGTATCAAAAGAATCTTATTGCAAATATGTGCCTCAATAAAGGTATCAAATGAATCTTATTGCAAATATGTGCCTAAAAAAAAGACATGACCTTGTTGGCTAGTCAATGGCATTTCCCCTATTATTATTATTATTTTTTTTGTTTTCTTTCCTTTTTCAGGTGAGGGTTGTCCTCACCTTACTCAGGCAAGGCCACCTTCCAAAGCCATAGGCTAGGACTCGATTTTGTGTAAAAATCGAGTTTTTCCGCTAACTCCATCTAATTTAACTAATGAAAAATGTTGACCTAACTTTTTAAATATTTTATCTCTTACACTTAATGTCCTACGTACATTAAGATTAACTAAACCGCTAAAATGATATTGTTTTAATTTGAATCCTAATTTTTACACAAAATATTAATTAAATTAAGTTAAAAAAATCCAAAATTTTTTTCCATAAAAAGACAAACTCAAAAAAGAAAAAAAAAACACAAAAACATAAAAAAAAAAGAAAAAAGAAACATACACCAAAAAATAAAAAAACCATGATCACCGACCCATTGCTGGTAGTAGAGGTGAGCATTGTTTCAAGGTAGAATTTGAAACTTGAGAATCAGACTAGTGAGAACTTATAGATTCCAAGTTTGAATGTATGTAAGATAGGTTCCGGGCTTTAAAAAATGAGGAACTTGTTTTGACGAGTAGGTTTTAGGTTCTTGATTAGAGGAACTTGGAACCTAAAACCTAAAACCTAGAATCTAGAATGAGTTATAATATTTTTCTTAGTCCATATCTGAAAGTGCTAGTACGAACACCTAGAGGGGGGGTGAATAAGTGTTCAAAAGAAATATTGACAAATAAATGCGGAATAAAATAAGTTGCGGGTAAAGTCTGAATAAGGATCAGAGTTTGACTAAACGAGCCACCAAACTTCTGGTAGATGTTCAGAATCTATTATGCGATGGAACAAACTTCTGAAATAACTTGTAAGTATGCAACATACTTAAATAAGAAGAGTTAAGGAAAGAGAATGTTGCACACGAAATTTATAGTGGTTTGGCTTAGATCAAGCTTACGTTCACTCTCCCACGCTAACAACCTTCTGGTTGGATTCCACTATGCAATCAACAAGAGATTACAATTTTGAGTGCAAACACTTAGTGGTAGATCACACTATCTTACTAAGTCACTCTTTTGGTATTTCTCCCACGTTCACAAAAGACAAGTGTATGATCGGAGTTCGCTCAGACTTTGAAATTATAAATTCTATGCTCCGTCTCTTTCTTGCACATCGGTTCTAGATCTCCTTAAATACTCCTCTACTTCCAAACTAGCCGATGGATAGTATCTAGAGGATCGTCTTTCAATCTACCCATTTGACAGATTTGTATCTAGAAGATTTGGTAGTCGTTGAGTGACAAAAGTAGAATCCCAAGTTGATTCTTATTGCCAATACAAACAGAATCTTGGTTTCCATAAGTAGAGCTTCTCCGTTTAGAAAGTTCTTGTCTTCAAGATCCAGTTGTCAATCAATTAGATTGAGTCAATCAAATCTATCTTGATGTAGAATCCAAACCAGATCACTAGCCGTTATATGTTTGGGGCTTGTGTTATGTTCTGTCAAGTTGTCTCGTTCTGGACATGCTTCGTTCTGAATCTGTTAGGTTTTGAACTGGTGTCTCGTTCTGTATGTAAAGTCTGAGAGTGTTCTGTTGGAAGTAAAGTCTGAGTGTCTTCCATTTGAAGTAGAATTTGAGTGTCTTCCGTCTGAAGTAGATTTTATAATCTGGATGTAAGTCTGAACATATTCTGCTTCTGAACATATTTAGCCTTAAGGTTTGGACACAGTCTGAATAAGTTCAGCTTCAGCATAGAGTCTGTCTTCTGGTTCTTTTAAGTATAGATTTCGACAATATCCTTTACATGTTCTATCATCTGCATAGTCTATTACTCAACCATTAAACACGTTAGTAGCCTTTGATTTATTTTGTCATCTTCAAAACATTATAAGGGATTTCCCTAACAATATCTTCATGCGATTCTGTGATATTCCTTGTCATTCGATAATGAATGTATAATTTAGAAGCACTAATCTGAGCTTTCATTTTATGACTAAAATTTTTACTTTATTAATGTCCATATTTTTCGTGTGTTTGAATATAAGTTATGAAGTAAATTGTAGTATTAAGTGGTGATCATTAAATGTTTAATTCACTACAATCGGTCAATTGATAATATAGGTGGAACTTGGGTAGACCTCGGAACCGACCTTGGAACTTATGATAGGGTAAGTTCCAAGTTCTAGGATATGCAGGGTAAGTTTCATGATAAAAAAAAAATAAAGAATGTGTTCCAACGAGTAAGTTTCAAGTCTCAAGCGGAATATGTATGAAACCTGAAATCGCTCACCTCTAGCTGATAAGGCGTTGAGGTTGTAGGCACCTCGATGAGAGCCACGACCCTTGCCGACCAAACCTGAAACTGCATGTATTTTTTTTTTGAAAAGCTTTTAGATTAATTTTTAATCTAATTTAATTAAAATTTGGGTTAAAATTGTCTTTGGACAAAAATGTCCCTTTTCGGCTAGAATATTCAGCTAGATGGTGAGTTTAGACCTTTATTTGAAACTCTTATGGCAATTTTAGGTTTTTTTTTTTTTGAAAAGAAGATCCACTTTAAATCATTATTGAGAAATTGATAGAACCTTGGACCCTTATTTGAATTTTTTCCAAGAAATTTGGGTTATGGGACCAAGGACAGACCTAGTTCCTCCAGAATTGGACTAGGCTAGGCCAGGTTGGGCTAGTCCAAGGTCGGTCTAGGGTTGACCCTAGACTGATGCTCGACCTTACTATCATGTGTTAGAAAGTAGAGCAATCAAATAAAACCAACGAAAGTAATATCCGCAAGCATTACACAAAGGAAATCAAATGAGTCATATTCAAGCCCCACGAAGTCGGATGATTTAGTGCAAAATACTTGTACATTACACAGTAAGATTTTATTAAATTGGTAAATTTACAAGTGGGTGAAGAATTGCCAACTATTGAAGGAATTTAACGATGAAAAAATAAATAGTAAATTATCAACTTGTTTGGATGTTTGGCATTATAGCAAAATCTTACCTTGGTAACATACAAAGAGATTCAACAATTTGTATACAATTACCATCATGCACTTTAGATGACTAATGTTTGGCAAAATTTTTTAAATGAGCATCTAAAGTGGGGTTAGTTTTTCAAAAGATGGCTAAGGTGGACATTATTTCAAATAAAAGTCTAAAGTTGCCAAATTAGTCTCAATTGAAGACCTGAGCTTGCTGGTTGGCCAAATTTTCGCTAGTTGGCAAGTACTTGATTTTTTTTTTTGGTGGTCGGAAGGGTACCATTCTAGTAGAGGAAATCATGTTGATTTTTTTCCTTTGGCCCAGGGGTGGCCAGTCAATCCGGCAAACATGCAGTTTTTCTCCTCCAAGTCCCCCTCCATGAGCATCTCACTTATGTACTTAAGAGTCGAATTGGAGTTTCACTATCTTCTTTAGATTCCACCGCTATGCTACTAGAAGCCGGTGATGCACTAGCAATCATGTTATTGGGTTCGGCATTGTGTTTGAATCCATTAACAAGATTCCAATTTGGATGGGGATCAAAGTCAATCCATGTCAACCTTCGACCCATTCAAGGAATCGGTATTGTTCATGGTCTGTGATTCAAGACTCTATTATGGACTGGCGTCTATGGACCGAGTTCATCACAATCATCCATTTATTGGACTTTGGTGTAGAACTAACTTTAGGGCAATTTTTTTTTTTCGACAAGTAAAGTTTTATCATTGGCTTAAAAGGCAAGTGAGCTACTTGCTATATGCTTAAGTCATACAATTTAAACAAGACCCAAATGCTTACATAAAAACTTGTAATTGCCCAAAGATATTTGGGGAAAATTACCAAAAAAATCATAATATATTGTACTTTTGCCAATTCAGTCATAAACATTTTAATTGTGTTAATTGAGTCCTAAATTTTTTCAAGTTTCACTAATTGAGTCCATCTAGCTAATTTTGACCGAAAATTATCAAAGTGAATGACATCGACTTTTTTTTTATAAGTATTTTAATATTTTTGAATTTTTAATATTAAATATTTTTAATTTTCCTTTTAATTTTTTTTTTTTTTCCGTTTTCTTCCTTTGCCAAGCCTTGGTGATGGCCAGTGATCGACCACAAGTTATGACTGACAAGGGTTGCCCTTGCTAGCCTTAGGTGAGGTCACCCTTGTTGCCTTTGAGTAAGGCTTGTCCAAACTAGATTTGATAGGGTTGAGCTTTGCCTGAAGCTGGCTAGGTTGGCCCTTGCTAGCCTTTAGGGATGGTTGGCCTTGCCATCTTTGGGCAAGCCTCGCCTGAGACCAGCCCTTGTGAAGGTTGATGAGGTTGCACCTTGCTCTCGCTAGATTGGGCAAAGTTGAGCCTCGCGTGAAGTTGTGATTTGCTGAATTTGGCAAGGCGGCAAGATCCTCCCTTACTAGATCTTAGTGAGGGTGACCATCACTGGTTGTAGCCTATGGTTGGTCAGTAGTCATTCCTAAGGCTCGACAACCATCAGAGAAAGAAAAGAAAAGAAAAAATATTTAAAAATTAAAAAAATATTAAAATATTCCACGTTTGCGCTAGCTACACCATGCAGGATGCCTGACATTCATGTTAGTGATTTTCGACCAAAATTGATCATATGAGCTCAATTGGCAAAATGTGAAAACGCTCAGGACTAACTTGTATAATAAAAAGGTTTATAACTAAGGGTGTGTTTGTTTCACTGAAAGTATTTTACCAGAAAGTGTTTTCCAGATTTTCAGCCGTTTGGTTCTCTAAAAAGATTTGGTCAACGGAAAATACTTTCTGGTTAACACAAATATTATGTATTATTTTAGGAAAACGAATTCCTCCGCCTCAGAAGGTGAAAACACTTTCCCTTTTCATCTTTTTCTCTCTTACCTTTCACTTTTCCTCTCCAGATTTTTCTGAGGTACGGACTCCATCGATCAGCTTGCTAAAGCGAAAGTGAGAGCATGGAGATGTCGGTGGCGAGCACCGCCGTGCTCCAGTGAGACAAGGAGCTGAAGCTCTTCGATGACACGAGGCTCGATGTCAAGGGCCTCGCCAACTCTGGCGTCTCCTGGATCTTGTCATTCTTCGTCCACGCCCCCTGGGAGGCCACGACTGACGTTGTCGACCTCACGATCCCCATCGTTGACCTCAAGGGCGGCGGCGACGAGGATCTTTGGTGGAGGGTTGTGGAGGAAGTCCGGAGCGCGTGCGAGGGCTGGGGGTTGTTCCAGGCGGTGAACCACGGGATTTCGGAGGGCATGCTGGAGGAGATGATCAGAGGGGTGTCACGCCCCGAACCTTCAGCACGCGCACATCCCTCGGTGGTCTATGAAATTGCGACGTCTTAGGACACGTCGCCTGTCGCGACCCAATTTTTCGAGTTTGCCACCTAAAATTAGGTTGATGGACTACTAAGCCTTTAAGCTTAGCTCGGGCTCTCCCAAGCCCATACCAAATCGCGACTTAGGGTTTTGACATGCAAAAGCTTATTATCTAAGAGTCGCCACTAATCAGTTCAGGGTAGGTCGATTAGACACCTAAGTAAAATAATGGGAGTATTATTTTACTCCTACGAACCAGAGATTTTGGGTGCGGGGACTTGGTTACACTAGACTATTCTAGTGCCCTTTCAGTACCATTTCTTTTTAATTTTCAAAAATGTTTGGCAATTGAATTGATTTTTAATTTAACTTCCTAACGTGTGAGGTGATCATACATGTGCGCATACCACCAATTTAACACATCATGAAAGCAATTAAATAATGCAAAAACATACCTTAAAGCAACAAAAGCATCTGCGTTGTTAGATCAAAAATCATATAGACAATCCTAGATATGATTTCTAATTAACCCGCAATTTCAATTTTTTGTTTTCACTTTATTTAATGAAAATCATGCGATGCATGCTAATAATCTAATATGACATGACGACATGACCTAAATTATATGACATGAAGAAATGCAATAATTAAATGCAATCTAAATGATCTAATTATAATAACATGCAATGCGATGCAATGGCATACAAAATTATTTAAACTAAATGACATGCCTCATGCAACTTAATATGCGAGCTATATGTCACGTGACATTTATTGAATGACTTAGTCTAATGACAAGAAAGTTCTAATTAAATGAACTTAATGAAAACTAAATGACGTGCATTTGATGTTTCTATTTTTAAAAATGCAATCTATCCTAAAAATTGAAATTAACTTATGCAAAGACAAATTTTGTATTTTCTTTCATGAAATTCGAATGCAAAAATGATCTAGCTAGATTGAAATTCTATCTAATTTAAAATAAGGATTAGGTCATATTAAATCCTAATTTAAATTAAGACATTATCTCAACCTAACATGCAATCTATTTATATGCAATGACGTGCGGAGCATGCCCTAATTCTACATGACATATGCATGATATTTTTTTATTTTTAACAATGCTCGAAATTTAAAATTGCCAAGTAATTAAACATGCAACTTAAATTAAACAAAAACTAAAATCCTAAATGAATGCATTTTTTTTGTTTTTATATTTTTTAAATCTAAAATAAGATCTATATTCTAGATATGCAAAATAACAAGAAATATTCTAAAATCAATTGAAATCCTAATTCAAATATCTTTTTGATTTTTCTTAGTGATTTTCTAAAACAAGCATTAAATCTAAACAAACAAGATATTCAACAAATAAAGGATTAAAATAAACGAAAAAATAACCCGTTATCTCACGGGTCAAATTAACGATTATTTTTAACCCTGAACATCACGACAAGAAATCAAAATAATTAAAAATCTAATCCGAAATCTTACGGATCAAATTAATAATTAAATTAATTCAACAATTAATATATCATAAACAAACCCCAAAAATTATCATAATTAAAAAAATGACCCGACGTCTTACGGGTCAAATTAAATAATTACAATAACTTTAGGGATAATTCCTATGGATAATGCCTATAAGAATTATAACCTAAAAAACTTCACAATATTCAACTTAAACAATAATAATAAAACTAACTAAAAGTAAAGTAAAATAACATAAAATAAAAAATAAAAATAAAAGAAAAACAACCTAAGGAAAATAGGGGCAGCCAAATTCGTCGGTCCGGCAAGGGGAGTCGGGTCGCCGGCGTTCAGGCTCCGGCGCGGGCACTCCGGCGAAGGTGGTGCGGCAGCGAGCGGACCGACGGAGCAAGGTGCGGAGGCTCGTCGCTCGGGCGGAGCAAGCTTCGGGCGTCGGCTCCCAGGCGGCGTCGGCAGTGGAGGTGCAAGGGCAGTCGAGGGCTTCAGGCGCGGTCGCCAAACACCGGGCGCAAAGGTGCCCGCGGGGAATTGCAGGTCGTCGGGAGCCGCAGCGCAGAGGCGGTCTAGGCGGTGGATCTCGGGGCGGCGGTGCGGCGACGATCATGGTTCGCGGACGTCGGCGTGGCTTTGGGGTGACGGCGGTATGGCTCGCGGGATGCTGCGGCGTCGCGGAGGCGGTCTGCTGCGGCGTCGGCGGACGACGGTGGTGTGGGTCTCCGGCGTGGGTGAGCAGCGAGGGGGAGACTCACCGGAGAAGAAGCACAGTGCTTTCTCCCCCTTTCACTGTTTCACTTTCACCTTTTTACTTTTTTTCACTTTTTTGACTTTTTCCTTTTCCTCTCCCCCTCTGCAGCCGCACACCTCCTCCCTCTTTACTGCTACTGCTGTCCTTTTTGTCTTCTACTTTTTGCTTTTTGCCCCACTTCACACGCACGGATGGCTTCCCACTTTTCTCCTTTGTGTTTTTTGTTCCTTTTCCTTTTGATTCAGAGAAAACCAAAAAGCCCCCCCTTCCAATTGATTGTACGTGACTCTTTTATACACAAAAAAAATGCATCCTTGTGATATATTTCATTGCCAATTTTGCTCGTGTAAAATTCCATTGAATATATCATTTCATCCCGCGCACTATTTTTTTATTCGATCAAAAACAAATTCCCTTTTTGCGCAAAATATGCATCCCTCAATGTATATTACCTAAATCTATAAAAAAATCTTAACAAAAAAACTTTCCTAAACTATATGCCATGTGATTTTTGTTTTGTTTTTTTTTTATTTAGCAAAATAAACCCCAAAAATTTAGGTGTCAACATCGCCGACCCATTCATTTTATTGCACATGCAGAAGCGAAATAAAAACCCCTGATAGCAAACAACATGGGATTGAAAAGCAAGATAACAATTTCACAAACAAACACGCTTTCATAAACATGTTAGGTTTATATACTAAGTTAGTCTATCTACAAAAGATCGGCTCTAAAAAAGAAGCTGTCCTACGACTTACTAGTCGGACACATTCGCCAATCCTTTGGACTCCAACTTTGCAGGCTCCGGGGGCTTCGGGTCCTCCACAACCCCATCAGGATGGTTAGCTGCATCCTTGCCTAGAGCTGCGTCAACCACAGCGATGGGGACATCAAAACCCTGAATGGGACATTCCCTATACCTATTGAGCCCATGGTGATACCACGCCCTGAATTGATGAGGTACCCTCTGAGGTAGGCCCTCATCAACCTAGACAATGGTCACCACGAGTTCAAAGACCCAGTGACTCCCAGGGACCGGGACGTCTATGCTCCACTCAATTGCTCCCTGAGGCCGACCAAAACGTTCTGGAGGGATCGCCATCTAAGGACCTGAAAAGGTTAAGTCTACGACGGGGTGAGATAATATTTCAGCAAGTTCACCCCCTAAACCCCTATTAGGAAGGAAATACGCCTAGAGGCAGTCTATACACACAATACAGAGGACTTACCTCGCCTCAGTTTCCTCCTGCATGTTAGTACAATTCATTTATTACATATGTGCAGTAATAACACTCGATCATTTGGAACGTCTCAATTCACATCTCAATCAATTAATCAATCAATCAACCAATCAATCGATCACAGGGGTCCCGGTTATAAGGCCAAATCATTATGACACCCATACCATGCCATACAATTTTGTCTCATAATCCGGCGCGTCAATTTCAATCAATCACACGTTCCAATTGATTACTGTTCGCACAGACACGATCTATCGACGCACATCGATCTTCTAGCGTAGCCAGGCTTCGTCTCCCCCCTTGAGCACGGCAACATCCACCGACGCACATCAGGACGGCATTTTCGAAGGAGCATCGGTCCAGAATCTAGTGTGACCGACATTCGTTGTCCAGGGGCATCCCATATAAGGGCAACGTCCTATTAATGCACATTAGGGACGGGTTCACTTAACCATCACACAATTAATCAATCCCGGCCAAGGACATTGTGCTTTGTACTCAAATGCCTCAATTAAAATAATGAACTTGGCCTATTTTTTTCATATTAAAAATACCCGGTAAAATAATTATGTGTAGTTACATGGTCAGTTTGGGCAAAAAATGCGATATCTTCCTTTTTGAAAATTTCACTATTTGATATAGTACTTAAAAACATTTTTGGCGTTAAAAACCGATGCCCGGTATTTTCTGATTAAATACCAAATTTTCACAATTTTGAAATAAATACTCAAAATTCACAATCACCACTCAAATGGACAATTTAAAAATCAATTGTGTAAATTAAGCACACCATTGCAATCAGCACGAAATTCCGGTCATCAACTATCCCGGTAAAATTTTCAGAAAATATTAAATAATTAAATAAATAGCAAAATTAATTAATAAATACAAATTAAATAGATAAATACCAACTTAGGCCTAATAATGCTAATCTAACCACCTAAACAAGCCTAGAAAAATAATGCACCATGCTCAATAAATAATATAATCTAATTAACCCTTAACTAATCTAATCTAATCTAATCATCTAATTATCCTAATTAAGCAATTAAATCACTAATCTATCTAAACCAACCACCTAAGCCATACTTAGCCTAAACTAATCAACCTTTAAGCATACTTAACTTCATAAGCAGAGTTTAGCAAGTAAACTCACCGGTTTTGCAGGCCGATGAGTTCATGCGATGGCAACGCCAAGGTGGGCGAGAACCAAGTCTGCAGCGACACCAATGGAGGTCGGAAGGGCTTGGAAAATGGCCCAATAGCTCACTGCTAGAGTTGGGCCTTCGGTTTTGTCCAAGGGTTGGATCGAAGGGCTTCACGGTTGAAATTGGCTGGAACGGCGAGGAGGTGGACCAGGTGGCTTGGACGGGCAGTGAAAGGGCTTGACGGTGACGGTAGGCGACTGGATCAGCTTCGACGATCAACGAGCAGGGCGCGGGTGACGAGCGCGGGTAGCAGGAACGCGCGGACAGGCGCGCGAGCGGGATGGCAGGTGCGGGAGCTCGGGCGGTGCTCGGACAACCAGGAGGGGCGGTCGACGGTGTGAGAGGCTAGCTGGCTAGTTCTCTAGTTTTCTTGAGCTCAAAACACAACACTAATGGACAAAGCAAGGCCAAGGAAGAAAAAGAAGGCTGCAGCTTGAAGGGGGGCCACCAAATGGCCACAAAGTCTTCACAAATATCCCATTCACTCATTGCTTGGCCCCCACTTGATCAGCCCTATCCACATCAGCAATTTCTACACCAAAGCTTCTCATAGAAGCCATCCAAAGGGTTCAAGAGTTGCCCCCCTGGCTACGAATTTGGACATTCGCCTCTTCAATTTCACTTCAATTTCTCTTCAATTAGACTCAAATTGGTGCCCATAAATTCAGCCAAGGTGCCCACATCACATTTCACATTTTTCCTTGCCAATTAGTCCAACTTGAATGCCAAAAGTGCAATAAAAAACGGCCCTCTAATTTTCCCGGTCCAAAATGGCCCAACTTCAATTTTTCGCCGAAATTCCCAATTAGCTGAAAAATCTTCGGAGGATGAATTGACGTTCCTAAAATAAATCGTGACATGACAGAACTTTTAATTTTTGAAATCAGGTTCAATTTCGCGGTTAATTTCAACCATGTGCGATTTTAGCGTAACCTAATATACCGGGTTGCTTTTAGGAATTTTTAGTACATTTGACTCGAGATCGATTATTTTCGAGCCACATTGTACACCTTCGACACATTGACGACTCTCGGTTGTCGCGAAAATCTCGAGGTTTCAAATACGGGCATAGAGTACAGAAATGACAGAAAAATCGATTTAGTGTCATTCGACAGAAATTTTGAAATCAGGTGGAATCACCCACACACTAATCACATACCTCTATCGAATCGACCTATCTCCGGTCTCTGATCGATTTTGACGGTGCCGTATTGACTCTTGCAGATTAGCACGGTTGAGCACTCAATTTCTGGTTGAATTCTTTAGTTTATTGTGTTTAGATTCCTTAACGGTTTCACCTGATAGACTAGTTATCCCGTGAGTGATCAGCTCAGGGAAAAGAACTATAAGCGCGTCGATGAAAAGTCCAACTCATTCAATCAAATACAGAATCAGAAAATCAGGATGTCACAAGGGGTGCGGAGGTTCCACGAGAGCGAGGGAAGGAGGGAGTGGTACTCGCACGAGAAGGGGAGGAAGGTGCTCTACTTCTCGAATTTCAATCTATTCAAGGTGGCGGTGGCGGATTGGAGGGACACGCTGGTCTACGAGATGGCTCCAAGCCCGTCAGAGCCGCATGAATTGCCGGAATCGTGCAGGTACATCTGTCGAAAACGGTTTACTTGACTTGATCTCAGGCTTTTAGATTGCTCTCGAATAACTCACTGGCCGAATCGAGTAATCAAAGATTGTATGGATACATGTATAGATGCTGCAAATGGCTACATGATGTAGTACTTAGTCTTGCAATTTGAAGAATTTGAGGTCGATTCGAGCTTTGTGAAGTCGACCATGCTCGAACTCGAGAAATCAAGCTCGAGGCCAAGATATCAGCATGCCCAATTGTTAGGTCAAATGTCATTCAATCATTTTTCTGGTCAACACAAATATTATGTATTATTTTAGAAAATCCGTTTATAAAGTGACATGGACTCAACAAATTAATTTGGAAGTAAGAGGCATACTATTGTCAATTGTTAGGTCAAATGTCATTTAATCATTTTTCAAATGCGATCCAAACACCATAAAATACTTTTAGTTATGTATCACCAAATAAAGGTAAACTAACCAATTTCTTGGAAAATGGTTTCCCGGAAAACATTTTCCAAAAATGTTACGTTTTTCGTGAGACAAACACATCCTAAATTGGTAAAAGTATAATAGGTTTAAGAACTTTTTGATAATTTTTCTAAGATATTTGTGGAGTAAAAACACCATTCTTAAGAAGTCTTCCTTGGGTAAGTTCATTAATCCTCGACACAATAACATCAGCGCCAACAACCTTAGGGTAATAATATGTTGAAATTATGTTCATGAAACTTAACATCTTCTGCTTGTTTTGGATACATGACATCACGTCTTGTCATTTCCTTATTAACCAGTAAGGAATATAACTAGTTACCCTGAATGATATTCTAAAGACCTCACACACTACGTTTTTTAGGTATCACTTTTAAAGGATGGAGCTTCCTTACTGTCATTCCCACCCGCTCTCTCATGTCGAGGGTCTCTGGAGTCAAACCATCACCGAGTTCCCAATCGAAACGGTAGAGCAACTTCGCAAGACCGAGATGAAGCACCCTATCCGCCAACGAAAGTCCGACGCACATTCTTCTGCCTGATCCGAATGGAATTAGCTCAAAGTTTTGACCTTTGTAGTCAATTTTAGATCCTAGAAACCTCTCTGGTTTGAATGCTAATGGGTCCTCCCAAGCATCTGGGTCTCTTCCAATGCCTCATGCATTCACGAAAACCTGGGTATCTTTGGATTTATCAAAGCCCACGAAATTGGTTTCTTTTATAGCATTTCGCGGGACAAGCAAAGGTAATGGTGGATGCAATCTTAGGGTTTCCTTCACCACAGCTTGCAAAAACGGCATTTTTTCCGTGTCACTTTCTTCGAGTTTTCTGTTCAACCCCACAATCTGGTTAATCTCATCTTTGGCCTTTTTCATTGACACGGGTTGGCGGAGTAGCTCCGCCATCGCCCACTCGATGGTGCTGCTTGTAGTCTCTGATCCAGCGAAAAACATTTCCTGCACCATCAATTAGACCCATTTAGTACAAGATAATGTCTTGCTAGGGTTACCACCAATGTTGATTCTTTTGCTATAATTAAGATATTCAGTTTCGCTCGAAAATCACTCCCTCAAATCGTGGGCTTAACAGTAAAAATTATCATGCTTCACCTGATACAATCCTTATCAAACATAGCAGCTCCTATGCTTCGAATCGACAGACAATTGCGCATAAAGAAAAGGAACAAGAATTTGATGATTGGATCCTAAAATTGACGAAATGAATCCGCTAATGACAACAGGAATATTTATAAAAGGGCAAGAGCAGGTGTTTGATTGGAAAAAATGAAATAAACAACTGGAATGGCAAGAATTAAGTTGCTGAGAAATAATTGAAAATGAATGGCAAGAAAGTGAAGTGTGTTCTTTTTATGTTTGTGCGTCTTTTTCCCTTAAGATGTGCTCTTTTTGTAGTCTCGGCTACAACGATTGCTTCACTGCAACTGCCGGTCAACAACTTTAAAAATTGTTCCGTCCTAGAAGTTTGACTACAATAATTGTTCGCGCTAGTTTTATCCTTGCAGTCGGTTTGATTCAACCAAATTTTGTTCGCCAATGTCAATACTTCTCGACTCGACCGACATTAACTTGACTTTCATTTATAAGTCCATGGACAAAAACTTTTCATGCCTTGTCAACTTAATTTTATTGGCTTCTTATAATCAATGCTGGTGTCCGAGCATCTATTATATTTATAGTCAATATCAGATCACACATCTGATCAACATACTATTCACTCATTCATTGTGGATACCCAACATGTTCTATTAATCAGTCAAATTGACATCGACTTAATTTAATAAATCATTCAATGTGTTTTTCTAGCACTAGATTTTCTTTTTTATAAAAAATAACCATAAATCAATCTCGTGTTTTCGTAGAACATTCTTAGCTAGTTATTACAAAATGAGCATAGACCGGCTAAATTAGGAAAGAATGGTAACATCTTTATAATAGCAGTAGCTTTTTGTTATGCAACGTTCTCTACAAACTTAAAGTGTAAAATGTTTTCATAGATAGTTGATTGGAAAAGGATAGTTATTATAAAATCTAGTGCTAGAATGTTCTACGAAAACACAAGTTTGTAGAGAATGACACGTGATATGACCTGCTTGTTAATTGTCAATTAAGTTTACCACCCCACTTTACAAACCGAACTGGACCTAATATCCTTGAGATGTTAATCATTTCATTTTTGCCAAGAGTGGAAAAGAGGATACCAGAATTATTATGATGATGTTCTGGGAAGAGATTTTGCGAGGGCCTTCTTTTCCATCGCCCTCATAATCCAATACCGCATCCAAGAAGTCATTCGTTGTTCTCATCTCCCCCCTTAGCTTTCGCTCCTCCAACCTCTCATTGACAAAGCCTTCGGCAATCTTCATGGCTCGACCCATGTCCTTCGCCATGCTTGCCTTGATCCCCTGCGGGTCCAACCATTTCAACCACGGCAGGAAGTCGGCTACGTTGGGCTTGCCAGCCCATTCCATGAACCGGTTCATGGCATCGAAGAACTCGGGCCCGTCCTTCGATTTTGGGTTCAACAGATCCCGCGAGAGCACCATATTACCCACCACATTAAATCCCATGAGAAAGAGGAAGTGGGATAAGTCGATTCCTTGCTCTTCATAAAAATTAGAAATTTTTAACGATAATAAAGTTCTTGATAAGCTTGTTTTCAGATATTTTTCACTAACAAAACTAAATTAGCATCTGAACTCTTAAAAACTCCAACTTGGCTTCTACAAATAAAATAAAGTGGAAAGTTTACTTTTGCATTCTCTTGCATAATAATGGGGATATACTTGATCAATGCATCAGAACATAAATAAAACCCAACTACTTGATCATGCTCGAGTTTGACCCAATTCAATGGTAAAGCTACTCGAGCTTGGCATAATTCAACAGTAGAGCCACTCTAATTCGACTCAAACTCAAGAAGAATGAAAGCAAGTTCGACTAAAAATAGCACTTTAAACACCAGTAGCTCTTGGGCTACTTGATTTATTTACACTGGTATCTATTTTATTGAATTTGTCAATTACAGTAACAAAACAAAGGGATAAAAGTATCAGCAGTCCCTAAACTTTTACAAAAAGTTTTAATTAGGTTCCTAAATTTGTTGCGCAATTAGATCCTCAAGCCGTATAACTTCTTCTTTGATTTAGTCCTTCCATTAAAGAAGTAAATATAAATGTTGACATGGCGGTTACGTCCTCATTGAAAGCCAACATGGTGTCGGGAGGAGGGGAGAGAGAGAGAGGAGGGAAGAAACCGAAAAGGGGGAGAAAATAATGGAGAAAATATTGGGTCCGGATTTTTGGTGGTGTGGGCCCTAGGTGATAGTGGAGAGAGAAATGGGAGAGGGCAAATGATTTTTGGGGAATGAGCATATAAAGAGAAAAAGAGAGGGAAATAATTTTTGAGAGGTTTTCGAGGGGGAATAATTGTTATTTTTGTTATAAAAATAAATAAATGAGTTAAAAAATGATTTCAAAAAATAAAAATATTAAATGTTAAATAATGATAAATTTTGATGATTATAAAAGATCATAGATTTATTTAAATAAAGTTGATTATATTTTTTTGTTAGTCATTAGTTTTATTCATAATTTTTGTTAAAGTTAAAAATATGTTCTCAAATATGGTTAAACATTAATTATGAATATGTCTTTCAAATTTTCTATGAATATATTTATTAATATTATTAGTGTAAATTCATTATAAGCTCTTGCTATCTATTTGCGAATTTGAATCAAATTAATTAAAAATAAAGATATTTATTCAATAATAACGTGTCCCAACGTGTCAGAATTTTCTATTTTTGAGAAATGACGTGTCAGCTGTTGTGTTGTGTCACGTGTCCGTGTCACGTGTCCATGCTACTTAGGGTGGAGGTGAGTTGTCGCCCGGGGTCATGCAATAAATCGAGGCAACGCTTGGGTTGGTGAATGTTTTACTTGGATTTAGATTTCTTTATTTTTTTAATCTTTCTTACCCATCTTAGCACTAAGTAAAAAATAATTCATGTCTCCCTAATTAGTTAGTCTAGTCAGTGCTAACATATGGTGGGGATGCAATATTCACCGTAACCAATGCATTCGCATATTTAAGAGGAGGGCCAACTCAAATTAAAAGATGTATAATTTAAGAACTCAATAGTAGAAAAAAGAAAAAATAAAGAAAATCCTTTATCCGTAAAAAGCAGGCTTACTGTTTTCTTAGGTAGATCTAGTTGCAGGTTGCATTCTTTATTGAAATACGATTCTTTTGACAGCATGGATTGTTAACTCCTAATGGTGTAGAAGTCCTAACATATCTTAACCGTTGATTTTACATATATTAATAATTGAGAAGAACTTGTGACGCTAGTAGGAATATTGTGTAGGGTATAGGCCTTCATCCTCTGTTGATATTTTATAAGGAGTTTAAACGTTCCTTTTCTCTCTCTCTCTCTCTCTGTTGCTTTTTTTCTTTTCCTTTGAAGAAGAAAACTATTATTTCGGTCATTCAAGGTTACACATGCAACGCAAACGTCCAAAGTAACACGAAGCACGTAAGAAATAACCTGTTGTTACTTGTTTAACCGCCATTTCTTCCTCTAAATACACGACCATATTGTCGATGCACTTCTGCCTGAGATGGGCTGTCTCGTTGACGCGCTTGGTCACGAGGAGCTCAACAGAGCAGAGACGCCTGAGAACGCGCCAGTAGCCACCGTAACGACCCACAGCGAGCGAGCCTTGGTCATAATTGAGAGCTGTCATTGCATGGGGACACTTGCGGTCTGCGAACGCGAAGTCATGGCCCTTGAAGAACTCTGCGGCGGCCTGAGCAGATTGGATCACCATGGTGTTCACGGAACCGAGCTTCAACCACGTCACAGGCCCGTGCTTGGCTCGCAAGTCGTGGAGGTTCTGGTGGGGCATGGTCCCAAGGTCGAGGATATTGCCGATCACGGGCCATGCGGGCGGCTGAGGGGGAAGCTTGGTGCGCTTCCGGTTGAGAAGGAAGAATAGAAGTGCCGGGAGGAGGAGGCCGAGCCAAAAAAGCAAAGTAGGGCAGTACTCCATTCGCTAAGCTTTGAGCTATTGCTCACCTTGCACTTATGCGATTATTTCGTGGAAAAGTTGATATTTATATACACTCTTATCCTGTTCACAAGAAAGCAACCCAAAACAATAGAGAAAAAGCAGGAGATGCTATTATTTGCCGTCCACAATATAAAAAGGAGAAAACATTAATATATCTTTTGGCTATGAATAGGAGTAAACATGCTGGTCACTTAGAGTCTGGTGATCCATCCATTTCATCGAATTAGGTAAAATTCGATTCTTATTTCATTGGAATAATTTCATTTTTGGTAAAACAACTTACATGAATTATGCAATCGAATCTGCAACTCTTAATTTGTGCATTTAAATCCTACAACTTTACTCTAGTACTCAATATAATCCTCCAGTTTCCACAAAATTATGATGCCTTGTTCTTTCTTGGGTTTCATGGATTGGTTTATCAACTAATTTGTCCTATCAAAATTGGATAGTTATGTATTTACTTTTGTTGGGAGTATATAACAGATGTTCAATATCTTTACCCTAGGAGATTGCTAAGAGGGAGCCCAAGTCTAAGCCTATTAACATATCTAATTGGACCTATCTTCACTCAAAAGCTTAAAGCAATGAGTTATTGGCCAACTAGATATATTAATTACTTTATACTGCATCAATTCTCCATTATGGGACTTCCCTAACGTAACTTACATATGTATCTCAACAATCTCCCCATCATGTATGAGCTCAATGTTAATTATGTTCCCCCTTAATTCATGTATCTTTCTATATTAACTTATCTCAACTTGAATCTCCAACATTCACCTTCATCCATGTTCTTTTTCATCGGACCATACCATGAAAACTACCATTGGATTGCGTTGCAACACCATAACACACATTGCTTGGAAACTGTGTTAGTTACTAGATTCCTACTTACATATATATCTCAACAATCTCCCCATCGCAAGTGAGCTCAATGTTAGGTTTGTTCCTCCTTAATTCAAGTATCTTTCTACGTTAACTTATCTCAACTTGAATCTCCAACATTCACCTTCATCCATGTTCTTTTTCATTGGACCGAACCATGAAAACTATCATTGGATTGCGTTGCAACACCACAACACACACTGCCCGGAAACTTTGTTAGTCACTAGATTCCTACTTACATATGTATCTCAACAATCTCCCAATCACGTGTGAGCTCAATATTAGGTCTGTTCCCCCTTAATTCAGGTATCTTTCTACATTAACTTATCTCAACTTGAATCTCCAACATTCACCTTTATCCATGTTCTTTTTCATCGGACCGAACCATGAAAATTACCATTGGATTGTGTTGCAAACCACAACACCCACTGCCCAGAAACTGTGTTAGTCACTAGATTCCTTTCTTTGAGATAACTCACATGTATATCTCAACAATCTCCCCATCACATATGAGCTCATTGTTAGGTTTGTTCTCCTTAACTTAGGTATCTTTTTATATTTAACTAATCTTAACTTGAATCTCCAACACTCACCTTTAACCATGTTTTTTTTTTCTTTGAATCGAACCATGAAGACTACCATTGGGATTGCGTTATACCACAAGAAAGTAATACTCTATCAAAATGATAAATAAAATGCTTGAGCAGACAGAAAAACCTTGATGGGAATGATCTCTTCTTTTTGTTTTTTCTTGTTCGTTTTCTCTTTAACGTTATTCACCTTTTTGCATTTTTGAAATCCAATTTAGAGCTTGCAGAACTTCATATTTTTTGTTACGGGCTGGGAATGAATATAGAAATTTCTCCAATTGTGCCCCCTACTTGGGCATGATCAAGAATTTGAGGAACCTTCAAGGACTTCCAAGTCAATGCAAAAACCCATTCTCCAGTTTGCTTTTTCAGAGAATGATGTAAGCGAGACAAGATAGTTTTATTTCTCCGCATCTTCATAATTGTTTCACTTTGACCTTCATTTTCTCCCTTTGTGGTGTGGTTCTTGACGGGATAGTTTCAAATTCACTTTCTTTTATCTTAAGTAAGTTAATAATGAATATCTGTAGCGTTCAGGGTAAATGAACAAGAATGCCCCCCGTTATTGCGATATATGTACTCTTCGCAAGTGATTTGTCAAATGAGATGTGCCACAGTCGTGTTAGGGGCTGTGCTTGGAATGCGGTTGCCTTGTGTCCTCCCAGGATTGTCCAATAGGTCCAATGATTGGACTTCAAGTGCTCGGAGTAGATTCCCCCAGTGAGACTTGTTCTTCGTTTACATGTTTCCCGCGAGTAAATATCTCAAATGGGAATACCTGCAATTTGCAGCAAAAAAGGCTTCTCTTTCTTCTCAAAAAAAGATATCCCTTTATGGGCAAAAGATCGCTTCAAGTGCCATAACTTGACACAAAGGGACACTTAAGTGCCAAAAGTTATGAAAGTGCCACTTAAGTGCCACATTCGAAGAGAAATGGATCACTTAAGTACTACTTTGGCCAAAATCCGGCCAAAATGCTAACGTGCGCAATTTCCGGCGAAGTAAGTGCAAAATGACGCCGTTTTGCACGCTGACGTGGCCAAATAATGCAAAAACGGCGTCGTTTTGGTGCTGACGTGGTAAAAAAAAATACAAAATTAATTAAATTAAATTTCAAATATTTAAAAATAAAAATTTTTAATATTAAAAAAATTATTTAAAAAAAAAAAAAAAAAGAAAAGGGAGAGGCGGCCGAGGGCCGAGAAGGGCCGATGACGAAGGAGGGAGGGTCGGCGGGATCGCAGGGCCCGGCCGGGGGCCAACGACCCCGGCCGGCGGGCGGCGAGGGCTGCGACCCCGCCCCGCATTGGGGCAAGGGTCGCAGCCCTCGCCGCATTCGGCGAGGGTCGGTGGCCCTCGCCTGGTCGAGCCAAGGGCTGTCGCCCACCGCGGCGACCCCCAGCAAGCAGTGGCCCTTGGCCCGGCCGGGCGAGGGCTGCTGACCCTCGCTGGATCTGGGCGAGGGCTCGCGGGCCCTTGTCACCGGTCGGCCGGGGTCGTCAGCCCCTGGCTAGGGCCCGCCGACCTCGGCCGACCCTCCCCCTCTCGTCGCCGGCCCTTCCGGAGGCGGGGGGAGGCGATGGCGGCGGCTCAAGGCTAAGCCCTCGGCCCGCCTCCCCCGTTTTTTAATTTTTTTAAAATTGTTTTAATTGTTTTAATATTTTAAATAAATTTAAATTAATTAATTTTTATATTATTTTTTTACCACGTCAGCACCAAAATGACGCCATTTTACACTTGTTTCGTCGGAAAATCGCCACGTCAGCATTTTGACCGGATTGGCACTTAAGTGATCCATTTTGCTCCGATTTTGGCACTTAAGTGTCACTTTCGTAACTTTTAGCACTTAAGTGTCTCTTTGTGCCAACTTTTGGCACTTCAAGGGTCCTAGTGTCATGCATAAAATGTCTAAATACTAGGAGTTTACAAAATGTGCAAGTCTTGTTATTGCAATGTTTGGGAAGAGATTATTCACAAAATGTATGGGAAGAGATTATTCAATTACTTAGAGAATAGGAAAAGCTAAAGAAAGAAAGAAACTATATAGAAGCATTTTACTCATAGGAAGCAAATAAATATGAGAGATTAGCAAGGAGAGTGAACTTCCATAATCAAATTGCAATTTTTTAGTAAAATAATAGTACTAATGTCTTGTGACAATTGTTGACACCTAATTTAGGATCAAATTTTTATTTTAGAAAATAAAATAGAAGATAATAAATAAAATAAAACATTTGGGTTTGTGGAGGGAGAATTAAAAACAAATTTTGAATAATGAAGCATTTTTCTTGTTGAGCACATATCTTCATTTCAAAATTTAAAAAAAGAAAAACAAAACAAATTTAAACAGTCGTATTATTTTGGAGCCACTTTGTTGTTGAAGAAGTTGAGTGAATATCGCCAAATCTTGAACAACTTCGAGTCTTTCCTCTATAAAAAGAAGGTAAGTTTCGGAACCGAAGGGGGGCTTCTCTTCGAACACAAAAAGTTGAAAGGTCAAGAAGGAAGAGGAAAAGGAGAGCAAAAATGGGGGTTTCGGTCCTTTGAAGAAAAAGGAAGAAAAGTCAAAAGGTGAAAAGTGAAAAATTGAAAAGCAAGAGAGCAGAAGGAGGAGATGTGAAAGTGAGAGTGAGGGGGACGTGTGAGTTTTCGGCAGAGAGTGAGAGAGACAGGTGAGAGAGTGTCAAGTGAGAGAAAAAAGTAAAAAAAAAAAAAGAAGAAGAAAAGAGGGGGCACACTGTTCATCTTCCTCATGGATTCCTCCTCCACGAAGCCCCATGCCGCTGCTTCTTCCACGATCGCGACCACTGCCGTCGCTCCTGCGCCCCCCACATTGTCACCAGATCGACAACTCCTCCTCATCGATCGCCGTCCGTGAAGCCCGCGAAGCCGATCTCCCTCACCGACGCCTGTTGAAGCTGCATCCCTGCTGCCCGTTGCCGCCTTGCCGTGACACCGCGCACTGATCCGTTAGTCGCCGGTGACCTGGTGCCCAACGCCGCCGTTGCTGCTTTCCTCCGGGCGTCGCTGCTGCCCCGATCGAGTACCTTCGCCTCGAGCATCCGAGCGTCTTCATTCGCCTGCTCTCCGTGGCGCCTCGACGCCGTGCCGTTGAAAGCCCGCGGCCCGCTCGCCTCCGCCTGTCCCTTCCACTCGGAGTTTGACACCACCACACCTCTGCAGCTCGGGCTTTCACCGGTCATCACCTCGCCGCTCCACCCCCGACGCCCGCGCCAGTAGCCCACGCATCAGCCGCCTTTTGCCGGAGCCCTGCACCGTCCGTGACCGCGCCACATCTCCCCAGAGTTCGCGCGCTGCTCGACCCTGAGCTGCACCACCGTCCGGTCACCGCTCATCCACGATCGCACGCCTCCGCCCCGAGCTCCACCACTTGCTGCCTCCCTTGTTTCTGCTGCAGGTCCATTTATTTGCCCGAACCACTGTGCCGGTGCCACCCTCAAGACAGCCGTGAGTTAGAGAAGGGTGAATTTGGAATGTTCTTTTGTTGGTTTCCATCTTGAAGATAATTTTTCCAAGCCAGGTAAATTTTTAGGTTAAATTCAGCTGTTACTTGGATTTTTAGCTTGCTGAATTGACTTGATTTGTTATATTTTTATCATTATCTGATTAGGAAATTGGTCATATAAGTCATAATAATAAAAAATTTTGACCCGTGAGACGTTGGGTTAGATTTTTGATTATTTTGACTTTTTTATGGCAAAATTCATGAATTGCTTTGCATTATTAATGCCCATTAAAATGATACGTTGTTGATTTACATTGATGATTTTCTAAGTAGGATACATATTTTGGTGCATTATGGTTATTTGTTTATCACATATCATGCATTATATGTCATATTTAGAACTTAGATATTTAGGTCCATAAGCATTTTACATTTTAAGCAAGACATTTTATTTTTTTAGATTCATATAGGATTAGGTTAATTTTCCTTTAATAAACTAAAAAAGAATAAAAAATGTTATTTAGGTTATATAGATTTCATAATGTGCACGTTACATGTTGCATTTTAATTAGTGGGTCATATTTTAATGTTTTTTTTTAGTATTCCCATTATGTAGTCTTTTTAAATATAAAATAAAAGATAAAAAAAAAAAAGGCAAAAAAGTTGGCGTTGCATCATTATGTTATTTTTTTAATAAAAATTATTCGGTCATTTAAAAAAATAAAAAATAAAAAGAGAAAACACAAAAATCATTTACTTGGTTAGTTAATAGGTTAGTTCATAATTAATCCCATTTCATATCATCATTGTTTAGTGTAGGTTGCATACATTAAAAAAGAATCATTAAAAAAAATCACAAAAAGAACATGCATATAGAATTGTTATGTCATACATCTCATATCATGAAACACATGCATATTTAGGATTATATAAATTAGATTGTATACATATAGTTCAAATTAGGCCATATGAATTGCACCTCACATGTCATTAAAGCAAAATTCATGCATATTAAGTTTAGATTAAGATTGCATAATAATAAAAATTAGGTGTCATGTCATTTAGAAATCATGTTTAGGGCATGCATTTTTATTAGCATTTTTTTGTAAATGTTTTTTAGAGGATAGACTTTAATAAAGTTGTAGTTTATAATTTCTTAGCATTTTGATTTATTGAATGTTATTTCATTGATTGTGCACCCGCATGACCACCATTTGCATGTTAGTATCTTAGGTTAAAATTGATCAACACTGCTTGCAAAATAATTTTTGAAATTAAAATAAAAAGGTACCGAAAGGGCGTTAGACTAATCTAGCGTAACCATGTCCCCGGACTTATTGAATCTATGGTTCGCAAAAGGTAAAGTATTCTCCCGTACTTTACCTGGGTTTCTAATCAACCCTAATTGATTAGTGGCGGCTCCAATTTGAAATATAATTGCATGTTTAAATGAGTTAATTAGTATCAAGTCGCGATTGGTAGGACTTGGGAGGGTCTGTGCCAAGTCTTCGGACTTAGTAAGCCATTAACCTAGTTTTAGGTGATTCCCTAAAAAATTAGGTCGCGACAACAATATGAAGAATAGTTTCAAACTGAGAGGTCAATCGTGTTACCTACGCATATAGAACTTTCTATATTCACTGAAAGAGTAGCTGTGCGTAATGCATGAGCGTGTATTGTGTGTGACGCACGCGCACACGTCTAGTTACTAACTAATCGCACGTCACAGTGCCCGAATTAATGCTAGCTAATATTCACTGGTTTTATAACCTAAGTTGTGATTCGAAACTTGTCATACCCAAAATTCATCCCAAGAATTTAGATAATGATTCCCTATTATTTGGGAAAAATAAAAATAAAGAACGAATCCTTCCACGAACAGCAGTAAGCATATATATTGACTAAGCAAATTATTTCATTGAATGATAATTATAACAACATCCATTGTATCATGAAGTAACCAAAAACTAGAGACGCATTAACCCTCTTCAGATCGCTCTCCACGTGTATCAAGAGTAAAAGTTGAGAATTAACGCAATGTTTAAAAAGTTTGGAGAATAGTTTTCGAAACAGTTTCAATAAACCTGAAGAAAATAATAGATGAAAATGGCCATATTCTTCCTAAAATATTGATACGTGGGAAAAGTGATTTAATTAGAAAATGATGCACCAATAATTATACCCATTTTAAATAGATTCAATTATGATTTTTTTACAATTGATTGGTATTGCATATAGCACGTGGTTAGGACATTCCAAGGAGGCGGCTATTTTTATGGAAAAAGAGTGAACGTAGGCAACTTAGTCCAATCCTTCTAATTTATTACTCTTAATATTATTATTATTGTTAATTTAATCTTCTCAATAAACATGGATTTCAATTCAACGCCTGCCTTTTCATTGCCTTTGCAACTTGCAAGAGTGTTAAACGAGTTAACTCTACAAGCACGAAATATCTTAGACAAACCAAATCAGTGGGTCCTATATGCATTATTGACAAAGGCTTGCGTGGATGATGAGAATCCTACCTTCAACAACTCAACTCCATCGAAGAAGTTAAAAATTAGGTCACATAAACTTGTTATACATACCTGAAATCTCTGGCCTTGGAATGACTCGACTAATATATTATGAGAGAGAGAGATGGCATCTGTTCGTCAGCATTGCTCGAGATATGGCTCCACAAGCACTAGAAAAAGTTGGAAATTTATAGGGCATCAAGCATGAGATCGGGGTGCTTAGGGACACATGTATAACAAGTTTATGTGACCTAATTTTGGCTTGAGCAACTGAAGGATGCTTTCTATGATGCACATGGCGTACTTGATGAATTCAAATTAGAAGCTCGTGTGACAAGAACTTGTAATAATGGGTTTTGATGGCTCAACGTTAATGAAACGTCTCTTCAATTCACGCCTTTTTCAATTCACATGCAACAGCTATGTCTCTTTGGATCATCCCTAATTGTTGCAATTATGGGTTAATGACTCTTTGTTGTCCTGTAGTTTCTTATTTAATAATGTTGTTATTAAGGGTTAATGGCTCAACTAATGTGAGCGTAATTGGTGTGACTCTTGAGTTCATGTCCTTTCAATTTTCTACAGCTAGTTCCCTTGTGTATAAATATATGTGTCTTCTTAATTCAAAATAACAACGAAAACTCCTCAAAGTAGTCCTCTAGTTTCCTGGTAGTTTCTTTAAGTGTGTTGATTTAAAGAAGTGTTCGATAGAATCTTGTTCATATAGTGCTTATACAAATGGGTTTGAGGTGTTGTATTTTGTGAGGCATAGTTCATGAAACTAATTGGCACCATTGACATGAACTAATCGTCTTAAGGAGATTTGATTAGCCGTACCTCACCTCTTGTTTATTTTACTATTGCTTTCTTGGAATTATTATTATTTTCCCCAATACGTATTAATATTTCCCACAACTTAAGGTGATTATCTTTTACTATTTGTTGGGTTTATCAAAAAATCGAGATGACTAATAATAATCAAGTACCCAATGATGTTTGGAATGTTTGTGAGGACATTCATATGGCCATTTCAATGAGTGAGGTTCAAACCTCATGGCCTAGTGTTGCGGCAACAAATGCTGCAAGCTTTCGGGCTGAAACCATCTATGGTGGTACCGGTAGAAGTTGCTTGATCGATACACCGGGGATTGTTTTTCAAAGAAGTACATATCCAATGGTGTATGGTTCAATTTCTAGAGAGATGGTTTAATAAGCTTTGCCTAATCGATGATACCATCTCCAATAACTTCGAATGAGAAACTGTATGAGTTAACTAGTGTGGGCTTTAAGCAGTGGTAACAGAAGATGTTATTCTATTTGACCACATTGAATTTAGTCAAGTACTCATTAGAGGTGTGCTCAATAATTAGTTCAAATGAGTAAGATGTCACGATGCGTGGGGAGTTGGAGCCTTGGAAGCACAGGGATTTCCTACGCTGAAACCATATTCTTAACTGTCTAGCAAATTCCTTGTATCATGTTTATTGGAACATTGAAACTACTAGACAATTATGGGAGTCCTTAGAAAAGAAATACAAAGCTGAGAAATTTGTGGTAGCTAAATTCTTGGACTCAATATGGTGGATTCTAAATCTATCATGAACTAGGTCCATGAAGTGCAAATGATTTTGAACATCTTTGTTGAGGAAATGTTCTTAGTGAATCATTCCAAGTGGCGTTTATTATTGAGAAGCTGCCTCCGGGCTGGTTAGACTTTAAAAATATATGAATGACAACAGTAAAGAGATGAGCCTTGAATATCTCATTCCATGCCTCATAATCAAGGAAGACAATAGGTGGAATGCATACCCTTCTATGGAACCAAAGGCCAATACTATTGAGTTTTCCAATTCAAAGCAAGATACAAAAAGGAAAAAGTTCTTTCAAGGAAAAGGCAAGCAGAACAAACAATCCTGAAATTCCAAGGTACATGTTTTGTTTGTAACAAGCTTGACCATCGGGCCAAGGATTACAAAAAGCGCCTGAACAAACGCAAGGGCGATGGTGTAGTCAAGTAGCTTAATCTGACAGATTAAACAGAGGATGAGAGACTGATTGTTGTGGTTGTGTATGAGGTATCCTTGGTATTAAATAATACTAATTGGTGGTTGGAAACAAGTACCACAAGTCACATTTATGTGGATAAACACTTGTTTTCATCTTACAAGAAGGCTGAGGAAGAAGAGAAGTTTTATATGGCTAAATCCACATTAGCAAATATTGCTAGAAGAAGAAAAGTGATCTTGAAATTCATCCCTAGCAAGGAAATCACCTAGCTAAATGTGTTGCATATATCGAAGATCCAGAAGAATCTAATTTCTAGCCCCATACCTGTCTAGAAGAGTTTCAACATTATATTGGAATTGGATAATTTTGTACTTTCCAAATAGGGTGTATGTGGGAAAATGGTACTTTTGTAATGACCCATTCAAAGTAAATGTAGCTATCATTTGATGTAAACTTGAAATTCTTGTACCCAAAGACTATCGATAATGAGAAGTCTTTGGTTTACACTATTGTGTCTTCTTATCTATGGCATAGTCTTTGGTTTACACTATTGTGTCTTCTTATCTATGGCATGGTAGATTATGACATATAATCTATGCTACAACAAAAAAGATAGCAAAATTGGGGCTAATTCCAATGTTTGAGTTGGATGTCCATCACAAGTATAAGACTTGTATCGAGGCTAAGTTTGTCAAAAAAACCATTCAAATTGGTTGAAAGATTGAGTGAACCTTTGCAGTAATCCGTAGTGATCTATGTGATTTAAAATTTGTAGAAAGTAGAGGTAAAAAAAAAGTATTTCATCACTTTTGTATATGACTTTACTCAATTTTGCTATATTTATCTATTAACTAGCAAAGATAAGGTTATAAGCACATTTGTTAAGTATAAAAATGAGGTCGATAACTAACTTGATAAATGAATTAAAGTGCTTATGTCACGATCTTGACTCCATTCTTAGGGTCTTGAGTGACAAGGGGTATTTCACGACGTCTTAGGCTCATCGCTGTCTCGATTCTTTTTATTTTGTTATCATGCAGATGTGGAAACGTGAATAAACAACTCCTCAGACAAACAACTGCTAGAAGATTGGGATTAATGTTACACAAAACACACTAGTTTATATTATAATGGTACTTTTACAAACCTCTTTTCTATGGGGTTCTCTTTCCTTTTTGCATCACACTACAAATTTCCATAAAGGCCAAAGGAAATTACTATTTCTTTGAACGTGACTGCAGTGTTGGAGAAAACTTCCTTATTGTTTTGAAGTTGACAAAACGTTTCCATCAGTCTAGTCTGAAGACTTGCAGACTCTATTGTTAAAGTTTGAAGACGTCC
Organism: Eucalyptus marginata; assembly: GCA_014182565.1. Lineage (NCBI taxonomy): Eukaryota > Viridiplantae > Streptophyta > Magnoliopsida > Myrtales > Myrtaceae > Eucalyptus > Eucalyptus marginata. The sequence continues at coordinate 18,323,850 of CM024586.1, read as the reverse complement.
AGACTCAAGATTTAAAGTCTACTCTCACTGATAGTTTTCAGACCAACGAAGAGAAGACTTATCTAGATGCGAGTTATTTTTAAGGATTTGATTCGTATGGTTGAAGAAGATCTCACGGCTGGAGATAGCATCTCGTGATCAATTATTCCTATTGAAATCAATTCGGATAATTAGATCTGTTGATTGGCGAAGTATACTTGGAAGGTTCTACTTATGGAAACCTAGATCCTGATTGTATGGGCGAGCATGATTGGTGGGCTATCATCACATTCCTTAAGTAACTTGAGATCTCCTTAATTAATTCTGTCCAACGGATAGATTTGAAGAACTCCTTTGGAAGGTGCCAACGATTATAAAGGCATGGAGGAGTATATAAGGAAGATGCTCAAGTTATTCGAGAGTGTGCATGAAAGAAAAATTCCAAGGTCTGAAGCTCCTAGTTCTTTGCTATTTCAATTGCTGAGCTTAAGTTGTACTCAAAAGAGATATTAAATACTTGTGAGACCTTGAGAAAGTGTGGTAGAGTTTCTACACTGTGAAATCAAGGACGTGAGGCTGTAAAATCTCTTTTGGTTCTTAGTGAAATCTAGCCAGTGGGCTGTCAGTGCGGGAAAGTGGACATAGGCTTGGTTTAAGCCGAACCACTATAAACCTTGTGTTTCAATTCTCTTTCCCTAAACTCTTTACTTTCATTCTTAGCTTTATATAACTGTTTACAGTCTTTTACATCTTCAGTCTATTATTCTCAAAAGACGAATTAATTAGTTAAGTCTTGTAAAACTTCTTTGAACACCTATTCATCCCCCCTCTAGGTGATTTTACTAGCCCTATCATGCAGCTCGCAAAATTGACGTGAGACTTCCATGCCTATAAGACTGAAAGTTGAGAAAGTGAGTCTTGGGAACTCAGTTAGTAAAATTCTTAGTTCTCTACTAGGAAAATATCTCGTCATCAAAGTCTAGCAAGTATAACACTCGCCAAACGGTCGATGGCGAGATCAATCACAAATCATTTGTCATGCTTTATTTAAACACATGCCATCCATGTCAAAACTACCATCGGCTTAACAATAATTCATGCTCATGTATAATCGGCATTCATGCAAATTTATTTATCTTCGTCCTAGCTCGATTGGAGCTTCCAGCTTCTTGTTGGGCTTCCTGGCTTGACTAGGGCATCTCGGCTTGACCAAGTCTTCTCAGGGCTATCTTCTCTAGGCCTCTAGGTTCAAGACCTAGGCATCCTGGCTCAACTAGTGCATCCGGGCTCAATCGAGGCATCGCCACCAACTCTGTGTGGCGGTAGGCATTTTTTTTTTCTCTTTAAGTACAGATGTATATACATCATACAAGTTGGTTCTTATCCTTTCTCTTAGCCGACACATGCATGGCCCGAAGGTTTGCTCATCCATATGTGTGTGCCATGAATTCTTATACTACACAAGTAAACATGTTGAGAATGACCCTGATCTATGATTTGAACCAATCACTGAGCGTTGATCCCTGCACCGGACATGGTTCGGAAACGGCATGTCTCACTGCTAATCCAAGACCTTGAGGCTTGGGTACACCTCACTTTCGTGAAGATCCTTAAGCTCAATGGACCTTGGCTTCAACCCGACGTGAACATACTTCATGCTGTGAATGACCCTTAGGTTGTGGCTTGATTCAATTGTCAAGCACAAAGTCCTCACACCAACAAATGCATAAAACCGGCATGCTTTAGTGCCTTATCAAGATCTCGCGGGCTTGAGTGATCCTTGTATTGATCAAGACTTAGAGATTGCGACGGTACTTAATATGTGGCAAGTAAAGTATGTCTGTCTTCGTGATATACCTTTGATCGTTGTTACATGTTTCCTGGACTCATTTCCACATTTGTTTTTCGGTATTTGATCGTTCGAGTATCGGTTCGATTTTTAAGAATTTATTTCCTACAGCATCTAAACTCTGAAAACTTCAAGTTGACTTCTACAAATAAAATTGAGTGGAAAGTTTACTTATGCATGCTTTTTGAAATTTATAGAGATGCACTTGATAAATGCAACGGAAGATATATAAAACCCAACTTCTTGATCATGCTCGAGTTTGGCTCAATTCAATGATGAGGCTGCACGAGCTTGCAATAATTCAACGGTAGAATCACTCTAGTTAGACTTGAACTCGAAAAGAATGAAAGTGAGTTGGACTAAATAACATATTTAATCACAGTAGCTCTTGGGTAAGTTGAGTTATTTACACTAGTTAATTTGTTGACTTTGTCAATTACAGTACACAAAACCAAGGGATAAAAGTATCAGCAGTCCCTAAACCTTTACAAAAGGTAATTAGGTCCTTAATTTTTTTTGTGCAATTAGATCCTTAAATCATATACTTTCATATCCGACATGGTCATTTCATATAAAAAAAAAGAAACAAAAGTACTGACATGACACTTAAGTCTTTCAGAATGCAAATACGATATTATGTGTGGCATTTAAAAATTCTTTAAAGAGAATTACACAGAATTCATAAATATGGAAATTTTAAAAAATAAATATTAAAAAATGAAAAATAAGGAAATTTGATAAAAAAAAAAGAGAAACGAAAAAAAGAAGTATCGCTACTAAAGTAGGGGGGACGCGCTTGGATAGGAGGTGGGAGTCGCAGACGGCATGCACTCAACAACCCATGTCTTGCCGCGAGGCTGCCGCCCACCCTAGCCAGCCAGCCCTCTATTCCCTTGTGCGCAATTATTAGTTAGATTTTTTTTTTCCTTTTCTGTATCAGCACTACGTTTAAAAATAAATAAATGTCACCAAATAAGTTACTGCTAACTTATAGTGCTGGGGCGACATTCCTCATTATCATTCCATCTACACATCTATAAGGAGGGTCAACTTGAACTAAAAGATGTATAATTTCGAGGACCAAATTTACACACAAAAAAGATTTTGGAACCTGATTGAACACTTTACAAAAGTTCAAAAAACCGTCGTTCCTTTATCCCTAAAAAATATGACCATTATTTTATTTTTTTGAGTTAAATGTAGTTGCAAGTTGTATTCTTTACTGAAATACATTATTTTGACGCAAGGGATCATTCCTCTTAGCCGCACTTTTGTAGAAGTCTTAACATGTCTTAATCAATGATTTTACTTATATTAATAATCGAGAAGTGGTTGTGACACTAGTGGTCGTGTAGTGTATATGATCTTGATTCTGCTTTGATATTTTATAAGGAGCTAAAGAAACGTCCCCCTCCCTACTCACTCTTAAAAAAAAAAAAAAGAAGAAGTCAAAAGGAACACCAAGCACATGAGAAATAACCTGTTGTTACTTGTTTAGCTGCCATTTCTTCCTCTAAATACACGATCATGCTGTCGACGCACTTCTGCCTGACATGGGCCGTCTAGTTGACGCGCTGGGTTACGAGGAGCTCTGCAGAGCAGAGACGCCGGAGAGCGCGCCAGTAGCCGCCGTAACGACCCACGGCTGGATTATATATGGATGGATCATGATAATGAATCAAGACGTATTTACAGCCTTCTTCAGCAAATTTGCAATCTTGTGTTTATTTTAGCGTAATTTGCAATAGTGACAAAACATGTGAACCAAGACCGACCGTGTTTACGTGGGTCCTACTGCAGAGTTCACGTGATCAATGGTCCATATCGATTTGACAAGATCCGAAAAGATCATGCATTATCTTCCTGTTACTTTTCTTTTATATTGCTCTGTTGGATCGTACAATATTATGAAATTTGACTGGTGGAGTAGCTCCACCATCACCCATTGAAAACCGCTCATGATATATAATTCGGGAATCTATTGTACAGTCTTGCGTCCAGCGAATCTGGTTCATCGCAATTGTCCATTTTTGTGGATTCTAAAAGCACGAATGATAATTATTTTGGTTATAAATTAATTTCTGTAAGAAAAATTTCTAAATGAGTTTTTAAGCAATAATAACATTTGATAACGATATTAAATTTTTACTCAAAAAATAAAAATTCGTTTGATAATGATAAAAAATTTATTCCTTTCCGATGGCGATGGACTAGCGGATGGTGGTGGATCGGCGATCGGTAGCGACAGACGACACTCGGTGCACGGGCGGCGGCCAGCGTACGCGGCGTCCGGGCGGCGGCGGCGGGGCGACGACCGGCGGACGATGGTTGGCAACGACCAGCGGACGGTGGTCAACAACGACGAATGAAGGACACGATAAGAAGAATTTTTATTTTTCATTTCTATTCTAGGAATAGAGAAGTAGAAAATTTTTACTTCTGATTTCTATTCTAAATCTATTTCTAAAACAAAAATTTATCTTAGAAATAGAAAAATGGAATAGTTTTACCAAACAAATTTCTATTCTAAAAACAAGTCTGGAATAAAAAATTTGTTTATGAAACAGAAATTACTGATTGTCATGCACCCCTAAATGTGGAGCCAAATTTAGAGTAATTTTGTATTTCAACAAGTGAGGTTTTATTGATGGTAAAAAGGGCAGGTGAGCTACCCTGCTACATGCTCAAGTCATACAATTCAAACGAGACCCAAATGCTAACATAAGAACTTGTAGTTTCCCTGAGATATTTGTGCAGGGATGACATCATTCTTAAGAAGTCTTCCTTGGACAGCTTTTTTATTGACACAATAACATTAGCACTAATAACCTTAGGGTAATTATACCTCACACGCTACGTTTTTAGGTATCACTTTCAAAGGATGGAGCTTTCTTAGTGTTATTCCCACCCGCTCTTTCATGTCGAGGGTCTTTGGAGTTGAACCACCGCCTAGTTCCCAATCGAAATGGTAAAGCAGTGTTGCAAGACCAAGATGAAGCACCCTATGCCCCAATGAAAGTCCGACGCATATTCTTCTGCCTGATCCAAATGGAATTAGCTCATAGTTTTGACCCTTGTAGTCAATTTTAGATCCCATGAACCTCTCTGGTTTGAATGCCAATGCGTCCTCCCAAGCATCGGGGTCTCTTCCAATGCTCCATGCATTCACGAAAACCTGGGTATCTTTGGGTATATCAAAACCCATGAATTTGGTTTCCTTTAGAGCATTTCGTGGGAGAAGTAAAGGTACTGGGGGATGCAATCTTAGGGTTTCCTTCACCACGGCTTGCAAAAATGGCATCTTTTCCGTGTCATTTTCTTCGAGCTTTCTGTTCAACCCCACAACCTGGTCAATCTCATCTTTGGCCTTTTTCATTGACTCGGGTTGGCGGAGTAGCTCCGCCATCGCCCACTCGATGGTGCTACTTGTAGTTTCCGATCCGGCGAAAAACATTTCCTGCACCATCAAGTAGACCCATTTAGTACAAAGATTAGGTCTTGGATACCACAAGTGTCCGAGTCTCGTCCTATAATTAAGAGATTCTCTTTGGCTGGAAAAAGTCACCCTCGAATCGTCAGCTCAATAGTAAAAATTATCATGCTTCACCTGATCAACAATCCTGATCAAACACAGCAGTTCCTATTCTTCGAATTGGCAGAAAATTGGCACACAAAGAAAGGAACAAGAACTTAAAGCTGACAAAATGAATCCACTAGTGACAACAGAAGTATTTATGAAAGAGATGGGGCAGGTGTTTGATTGACAAAAGGAAATAAACAACTGGAATGGCAAGAAATAGGTTGCTGGGAAATAACTGAAAGAGATTTGCAAGAGAGCAAAATGGATTAACATAAGTAAAGCTTGTTCTTCTTATGTCTGTGTGTTTCCATTAAGATGTGTGCTTCTTATAGTTTCAGCTACAATAATTGCTTCACTGCAATTGTCAGTCGACGGCTTTGAAAATTATTCCCGCCTAAGAGTTTGATTGCAATAATTATTTGCACTGGTTTTATCCTTTCAATTGATTTGATTTCAGCCAAATTTTGTAAGCCAATGTCAAAATTTCTCGACTTGATTGACAATGACTTGACTAACCTGGTAATTTTACAATAACTAGTTGGAATGCTTGACGGAGACATAAGATTGATTTTAGTTTATTTTAATGAAAAGAAAAATCAGTGCTTGGTAGGTACCATGATTGATTTATTAAGTTAGCTACCAAAACTTACTCCGTAATGCGTGATGTGGCTAGTTGTTTAAATGTCAGTTAAGTTTGTCACGTCACTTAATCAACCGAATTAGACCTAATGTCTCCAAGTGTGGTCATGTTAAACGTGGAAGAGAGGAGCAAACTCACCAAAATGATTATATTGATGTTCTGGGAAGAGATTTTGTGAGGGCCTTCTTTTCCATCGCCCTCATAATCCAATAATGCGTCCAAGAAATCATTCGTTGTTCTCATCTCTCCCGTTAGCTTTCGCTCCTCCAACCTCTCTTTCACAAAGCCTTCGGCAATCTTCATGGCCCGACCCATGTCCTTCGCCATGCTTGCCTTGATCCCCTGCGGATCCAACCATTTCAACCATGGCATGAAGTCGGCCACGTTGGGCTTGCCGGCCCATTCCATGATCAGGTTCATGGCGTCGTAGAACTCGGGCCCATCCTTCGATTTTGGGTCCAATAGATCCCGTGAGAGCACCATGTTGCCCACCACATTAAACGCCAGGAGAAAGAGGAAGTGAGATAAATCGATTCCTTGCTCTTCATAAAAATAAAATTTCTTTATGATTAGTTCTAATATGAGAATGTATAACCACCCTTAACAAATTAGACATGTGAAAAATAGATTGTACCAAGTTGTGCAACTAGTTAAAGGAAAGATGCAGTCAAATCAAGAGGAACCAATCTCTAAACTACTCGTAAGCTCCACTTGACTTACTGTGTATGCTTCAATGTCGAACACGAAAGTTTACCTATGCCATTCAATGATAAAGCCACTCGAGCTTTACATAATTCAACAGTAGAGCCACTCTAGTTCGACTCGAACTCCCAAAAAAGAAAGCGAGTTCGACTGAAAAACAAATTAAATTCCAGTAGCTCTTTGGTAAATTGAGTTATTTACACTAGTATTTAATTTGTTGACTTTGTCAATTACAGTACACAAAACAAAAGGATAGAAGTATAAGTAATCCCTAAACTTTTACAAAAGGTTTAATTAGGTCCCTTGTTTTTTTTCGGTGGAATTAGATCCCTAAATCATATACGTTCTTGTCTGGTTTGGTCTTTCCATTTAAAAGGAAACATAAATGTTGAAATGGCAATTAAGTCTCGTTGAATGTCAACACGGTATCCTACATAAGTTTTTGAAAGGATTATGAGAATAACAATCTATTATGAATTATAAATTCTTGAAAATGTGAGTTTCAAAATAATTTATAATTATTTATGATTTGATTTTTTGTGATTTAGAATTGACTGTTATTTTTACTAAACATTAAATATTGTCACCCAATCATTTCTCTTTTTAAAAAACATAAAATAGAATAACAAAAAATTCATAAATAAGGAAATTAAAAAATGACATAAATATCAAAAATATCAAAAATAAGGAAATTTGCAAAAAAAGAAATGAAAAACAGAAGTGTCGCGATTGAACTAGGGGGAGACTTTCGTGAACGGAGGCTATGCTGAATTAAGGATGGAGGCGACTCGTCGCTAAGGTGGCAAGACTTTCGTATTCCTTGCATCTTCTACTTTCCTCACTTCTTTTCACCCAATTCCAGAAAGCCGCTTCATTCTACGGAATGGCTCCATTCGGATTTGTATACGGGTCTTGCTCTCAAAAGAAAAATCAAAATCAAGGCAGCAAACATTTGGAGTGGCTCCTCATACGTAAAAATCTTTCGTTTGATGGGAAACTCAAAATGTAAAACTTCTCCCACAAAATGTCAATAATATCAGCAAGCTTATCAACTCAATAATATGTATAGACTTGGCTGTAGTTGCATTAGTAGATGTTACTCAACAAAATGTCAATAATATCAGCAAGCTTATCAACTCAGATTATGTTTTGCACTCCGCATTAAAAAATGAAGTAAAGACGAGGTGTAGATGGTTTGCACAAAGAAAAAAAGTGGATGAACAAGGCGACGTATTTATCCTCAGCAATGGTGCATGTGATTTACATAGGAGACAGAGGTTCTTTTAATTTCTCTGTTGATCAATAACTAGTAATTTTTTTTATCTTATATTATCTGTTTTTCCATATAGAAATTGCATAACATGGCTACATACGGAATATATACCTTTTTAACTAGAAATTTAATTAGGTCCATAGAATAACAAATCCTACTACGAGACTAAAATAACTTTACGTGCATGATGATTATTTGATTATATCGGGTTATTTAAATTTTTTGGTCATATTTATAAATATGCTTTCCCGTCGTTTACAGCAATTTTTGTCATATAAAGCAGTTTTTGTTTTGGGTGATCGATCAATGTCGTGCCTCGAAACTGCCGCCCACCCTAGCCAGGCAGCCCTCCATTCCCTTGTGCATAATTATTAGTTAGAATTTTTTTTTATATTTATATTTATATTTTTCTTACCCGTATCAGAACTATGTTTAGAAAAAAAATTCATTTCACCGAATAAATTAGCTTAGTTAGTGCCAACATATAGTGCTGGTGCGACATTCCTCGTAAATATTCCATCTACATATTTAAGAGGAGGGCCAACTCGAACTAAAAAATATATAATTGAACATTTTACGGAAGTGCGAGAAGTTAAATCTAGTTGTAGGTTGCTTTCTTTACCTATATTAATAGGGCCATGCTAAGAAGACGGTGTTGTCAAGTGACGGATATACTGATCACATATTCCAAGTGTGGGAAATTTTGCAACCAAAGTATATAACTTTCATAATCAATTATCAAGATTGCCTCTTGTGATGTAAACCACAAAAATTAAGGCCGTTAAAAGAAGAATAATAATATACAGAGAGTATAATCATTTAGCATAATAAGAAACCAAAGTTAACGCAAAACCAACCTTTCATATCAATTTTAGATTCTGTGCTTGTACAAAAGTTAATTTGTAGAATGTCATGAATGATTCTCAAAGGAAAATAAAAATTTTAATTGAATTTTAGAAGTAAAAAATTACGTGAATCCAATGCTATCTAGATAACGACTTCAAATATATAGGGGTAGTACACTTCAAGATGGCAAATGAAGAACCATCGCCTAAAAGGCAAGATAGAATATTTCTTAAATCAAAACTATGTATGTTTTGATTCCCCATCATCTCTCTGCTTTCATGTTGCTCACGTTCGAGTTATTGCTTCAGCAGCCCTAGTCACACCTAAACCAGAAACTAGTAGCACATAGTTTAAATTTGTGTAGACATCGATCATCATGAGAGAGTAGATAATTTCGTGTTAGTGACCAATTAGAGAAGGGATATGAAGATGTTATATTTTACCTATTACCATGATTTAGTAATAATACAAAATGAAACACGGACCTTAGAAATTCTAATTTGACAAATCTTAAGCAAGCGTTGGTTTCCTACAGGTGTGTAGTCATGGGCTAAATGTATATTATGTTTATATGGTCTAACTTTTCTGATTTTACTCTATGAAAGTCATTTTTTGGCAATTGAATTTTGAAAATGTTATATTCTTGTTGCTAATATCCCGCAATAGAGATTTGTGGTCAGCGTGTCCTCGTCGTTTCCTAAATAGTGATCGGACCGTCTTCTCAGCTTTTTCTTCATATTAATAATTAATTAAGGGTTGTGACCCTATAAAAATATAGGGTAGGGTATGGGACCTTCATCTTATTTATATTGAGTTTAAGATAAGTTCATCTCTATCTCCCGGTTGCTTTTTTACTTTTCTAAAAGCTATAGGACACAGAGTCAGAAGTGACGCCAAGTACTTAAGAAATAACCTTTTGTTGCTTGTTTGACTGCCATTTCTTCCTCTATATACATGATCATGCTGTCGACACACTTTTGCCTGAGGTGGGCCGTATCGTTGACGCGCTTGTTCACGAGGAGCTCCGCGGAGCAGAGACGCCGGAGAGCGCGCCAGTAGTCACCATAACGACCAAAAGCGAGCGAGCCTTGGTCATAGCCAAGAGCAGTAAGCGCATGGGGACACTTGCGGTCCGCGAACACGAAGTCATGGCCCTTGAATAACTCCATGGCCGCTTGAGCTGATTGGATCACCATGGTGTTCACGGAACCGAGCTTCAACCACACGACAGGCCCATGCTTGGCTCGGAGGTTGTGGAGGTTCTGGTGCGGCATGGTCCCGAGGTCGAGGATGTTGCCGATCACGGGCCATGCTGGGGGCTGAGGGGGAAGCTTGGTGCGCTTCCGACGGTTGAGAAGGAAAACTAGAAGTGCCGGGAGGAGGAGGCCGAGCCAAAAAAGCGAAATAGAGTAGGACTCCATTGGCTATTTCTCACCTTACGCTTCTGCAATTATTGCACGGAAAACACGATATAAATAGACACTCTTATCCTGTTCACAATAAAGCAACCCAAAACAATAAATAAAAGGAAATACAGGAGAAAACATTAATTTATCTTTTGGCAATGAAAAGGGGTAAATACGCTGGTCACGTTGATTCTTGTGATCCATCCATTTCATCGAAATAGGTAAAACTCGATTCTTACATCATCATAATAATTTCGTTTTTGGTCCAAAAACTTATGTAAATTATGCAATCTAATCTTCTAACTCTTAATTTGTGCAATCAAGCCCTATAACTTTAATTCAATATTCAATATATTGATGTCTTGTTCTTCCTTAGATTTCACGGATTGCTCGATCAATTTATTTGTCTTGCCAAAATCAAATAGTTATATACTTACTTTTGCCTTGGTAAGATGGCATGTTATTTATCAAAAATATTATATATATATGTAATCCAATCATCAATTTGATCGAAATTTCTAATCTCCACTCTCCAAAGGACTACTTGATGGTGAAACATGAATTTCACCAATGAATTCATCATGGATTATCAAAGAAAATCATTTCAGCAATCAAACTCCCAGATAATGGCTGGAGTTTACCCTTGATAAAAAAACAGTTAGTTTATATGAACTTGAATTCATTTTTCTCGTGGCGTTCCTCCTGCACATATAAACTAGAGGCACGATAGTTTATTAATAATTAGGTGTAGTTTATATGAACTTGAATTCATTTTTCTCGTGGCGTTCCTCTTGCACATATAAACTAGAGGCACGATAGTTTATTAATAATTAGGTGCAGTTTATATGAACTTGAATTCATTTTTTCTCGTGGCGTTCCTCCTGCACATATAAACTAGAGGCATGATATTTTACTAATAATTAGGTGTCAATTCACGTGAGTTATCCGTTTATCTCATGGAGATTAGGTATCTCCTACACTCTTCAACTAGGGATGAAGTAGCATGAGAGCAGCGGGCTTGACAGTTAAAATTTTTATCGATGGTGACTCTAGAGAGGCTAGAGTAGGAAACGTCTTTGGCCAGTATGTAGATTATGCGCACCCAGAAATTGAATGCGAGAGAGAAATTGACATCTAAAATTTTTATCGATGGTGACTCTAGAGAGGCTCGAGTAGGAAACGGTTTTGGCCAGTATGTAGATTATGCGCACCCAGAAATTGAATGCGAGAGAGATTTATAGTTGATGATCCCTCCCAATGCGAGAGAGAAATTGACAGCTAAAATTTTTATCGATGGTGACACTAGAGAGGCTCAAGTAGGAAACGGCTTTGGCCAGTATGTAGATTATGCGCACCCAGAAATTGAATGCAATAGAGATTTATAGTTGATGATCCCTCCAATAGTGATGGTGGAACCAAAAAGAATATGACAACTTTTGGAAGTTTGGAACAAGGCACAAATGAAGACTAGAGAGAGAAATAATGGAAATGAAAATGCTCTTTGCTTTTGTATAACTACAGATTTGAAGTCCACAACCTTTTAAAGTGGTTAGATGTGTGCATAGCTTAACTAACATCAAATAGAAAACAAGAAACTCCACAAAGTGAAGAAAAAACACATGAACAACAAATGAGACAAAGACATGAAGTCCTTGCTTCTTACGAACAAAGAAACCTAATGTTCTTTAACTAAAGAAAAAAAACAAGACCTTCCCTTTTCAATTTTAAGCATTTACTCCTTGTTGAATGGTGGAGGGGCTACTCAAACACAGCCCACCATAAATGTGACATCCTGAATTTCAGGTTCTGTTTTCAATTTAATAAGTTGGGCTTTTCATCGACGCGCTTATAGTTCTTTTCCCTGAGCTGATCACTCATGGGATAACTAGCCTATTAGGTGAAGCCGTTAAGGAATCTAAACACAATAGAATTGAAAATTCGACTAGGAATCAATTGCTCGACCGTGCTAATCTATAAGGGTCATTATGGCACCGTCAAAATCGATTAGAGATCGGAGATAGGTCGATTCAATAGAGGTATGTGATTAGTGTGTGTGTGATTCCACCTAATTGCAAAATTTCTGTTGAACGGCACTAGACCGATTTTTCTGTCATTTTTGTACTCTGTGTCCGTATTTGAAATCTCGAGATTTTCACAATAACCGAGAGTCGCCAATGTGTCGAAGATGCACAATGTGGCTCGAAAATAATCGACCACGGGTCACATGCGCTAAAATTTTATAAAAGCTACCCGGTAGGTTAGGTCACGCTAAAAAAATTAACCGCGAACTTGAACTCGATTTCAGAAATTGAAAGTTCTATTATGTCACGATTTATTTTAGGAATGTCGACTCATCTTTCGAAGAATTTTCGGCGAGTTCAACATTTTTACGGAAAATCAATTCGGACAATTTGAAAAAGAACGGAAATTCGGATGGGCCAAATTGAAGGGATTTTTGGCCTCCAAAGTGAGCTACTTGGTGAAGGGAAATTGTAGAAATTGTGTGGGCTTCCTCCTCAGCAAAATTGGACATCAATTAGTGAAGAAATTGAAGTCTATTTGAGGGAAATTCGTAGGCTTGAAGGGGGCTGCAACATTTGGCATCAAAACTTGTTATTTGTGGGGATTTAGATGCATGAAAGTGATGGGGGGACAAAGGGGATTAACTTGAAGGCTTGTGGGACCAAGCGTTTAATTGAGTGGATAATTTTGTGGACTTCTTTCCCCCAAATTGCAGCTTCCTCCTCATGCCAAGCTGCCCCTCTCCTTCGGTCTGTCTCTCGTGCACGCCGGTTTGACCAACCCCTCTGCCTTATGTTTTCGTTCATTTATTCCTTCACCGAAGCAACTCCATCGTTTTCTCTCTCTCTCTCTCTCTCTCTCCGCCAGCACCTGCTTCCATTTCCCTCCTTCAAGTCTATCTTGCAGCTACTCCACCACCATCGCCTATCCCACCTCCATTTCGCTGCCGCCTTACCCATCTTCACGTGGCGTTGGTTCGCCGAGTCAAACTCCAGCAATACCTTCTCCACCAACGTTGACTCCAGTAGCTCCTCTTCGCCGAAGCTACTTGTTCATCTGGTTTGTGGACCACCAGCGTTGACGCCACCTGCCACCTCCAGCTGCTCTCTTCACCTCCACATGCTGTAGTCCCGAGCCACCAAGCCAAGCCCACGACGAGTTCTTGAGTAGAATTGGTTTTCAGCTCAAGCAAGGAGTTTGCGAGCCGTTTTCGGCCCGGTCTAAGTCTCCATTGGTGCTGCCGAAAGTTCAAGTTTCGGTCGCCGTCGCGCCGCCGTTGCGGTGAACCGGTTTTCGCACTAAACCGGTGAGTTTATGCACTAAACTCTAATTAGTAGGCTAATGATGTTTAAGGGGTGTTTAGATTATATTAAGATTATATTAGGATAGTTATTAGCTTGTTTAATTAATTTAGGTTAGTTAGATTAGTGAATTAGGTGGTTAGAACTTGTAATTAGTTAGTTTATTATGTGGCATTATAGTTAGAATGGTTAGTATAAATTAATTAGTTCAATAGGTGGTTAGATTAGCAATTTTTAGCCTAAGCTTGCATTTATTGATTTAATTTACATTATTAAATTAATTTTAATAATTATTTTCCGAAAATTAGACTAGGATAGCCGGTAACCGGAATTTTGTGCTGATTGCAATGGTGTGTTTAGTTTATGCAATTGGGTGTTAATTTGTGCAAATTGAGTACTGATTGGAATTTTGGTTATTTATTCCAAAATTTGTGAATTTCAATATTTATTTAGAAAATCCTGGGTGTCGGATTTTGACACCGAAAATGGTTTTATATATTTTATAAAATAGTGGGATTTTAAAAGGAATGATATCACTTTTTTTGATTTGATCTAACCGTGTACCCACACATGACTATTTTCACCGGGTGTTTTTAATACGAAGAAAATGAGCCAAGTGCATTATTTTAATTGAGACATTTGAATGTAATGCATAGTGTCTTTGGCCATAATTGAATGATCGTGTGCTGGTTAAGAGAATTCGTCCTCAGTGTGTATCGGTGGACGTTAACCTTATATGGGAAGCCGGTCGCAGTAGATTCTGGACCGAAGCTCCTTCAGGTATGCCGTAAGGAATGCCATCCCTAATGTGTGTCGGAGGATGTAGTTGTGCTCAAAGGAGTGAGACAAAACCTGGCTACGCCAGAGGACCGATGTGTGTCAGGTAAAACTGCTTGTGCAGGTAGTAATAATCAATTAGAACGCATGATTAAGTGAGATAGATGCGCCGAATTATGGGACAAAATTGCGTGGCACGGTATGGGACGTGTCATAACGATTTGGCCCTATAATCAGGACCCCTATGCTTGTTTGAAATTTGAATGTGGCATTCCAGTTGATGAGCTTGATTGCTGCTCATGCTTTTGTGCTGTCTGTGATATGAACTATGCTGACCTGCAGGGAGGATCTGAGACAAGGTAAGTCTCTATAGTTGTGTGGTTGTGTGGTTAGAATACCTCTAGGCATATTACCCTCCTAATCGGGGTTTAGAGCATGAACTCGTTGAAATTTATATCTCACCCCGTCGTGGGCTTAACTTTTCAAGACCATAGGGTAGAGGACCTGGAGCTGAGCTGAGGGGATCCGTAGTGTAGGTCAGATAGGATAGTTTCTTTTTGGAGAGGCAGTTTTTTGAAGTATTTTGGTTATAGACCTTTGTACATGACTCAGTATATTTATAAAAGCATGTTTTTTTTGTGAATCTGTTGTTTTGCTTTTATATCCTGAGATGGTTACTATCAAGGGATTTGTTATTCACTTTCGCATGTGCAATAAAATGAAAGGGTCGGCGACTCGTTCTAGGAAGTTGCATTTTTATTATTGACCACCGAGAGATGGGCACGCGCTCGAGGATCGGGGTGTGACATCCCCGCCTGGAGTGGTATCAGAGCTAGTCGATAGTTGGAGTGATAAGGTGCGATGGGTTCTTGGGATAGTTAGTAGGAAATGCCTTTTAATTATGTTGATGCATATGAGTGATAGCTGATTGGTAGCTTGTTTGTGGGGTCACTCAAATTCTAATATGGTATTGAAATTGGAAAACGGGTTTCTATAAGATCCTGTAGCATGAGTGATTAGGAGCGGAGAACTTTTAGGCAGAGGTCAGTAGGACCTGTAACTTGGGGTAGTACGTCGACAAGGGTCGGTACCCGAGGTAGAACGCAGGCTCTGGCCAGCGTGAGTGTAAGAGTACTGCCGCAAGCCAATACTGTGAGTGTAGCAGCATCGAGTGATCCTAGATTTGACGGGATCGTTCAGGCGCTTGAGACTTTGGGAAGCATTTTGGGTTACCAAGCACAGAATCGAGCTGTTGCTGTTGCCGCTATCACTGCCGCCGCCAATGCCGTAACCGTTGTTGTTGCCGCACCCGCTAAGGCCCAACCTAGAATTGTGATTGGGGAGTGAGCCACCACATCTAGGTCGCGGTTTAGTTCAGACAGAGTTAGCAATTGATTCGGGAAGAAACCGATGACAGAAGGAAAGCACTTCAATCGTCCCACTCAAAGGAGTATAATGGGAAAGCTAACACTCAACCAGAAGGGCGTGTGTCGTGTTGATGGGAAAAGATATGGATTTGCCTTGTGTTTTAAAAAGACAAGGGTTTGTTATTGGTGTTGCTAGTACGGCCACCTGATCAAGGACTGTCTGCTTGGGCAGATGGAACCATAACAACTACTGCCACCGCCGCCGATGAGCTAGAGCAGAGAGAATGCGCCGCAAAACGCACAGTGGGGTAATTGGGAAAGGCCTCCGGTGCAAGAAAGGGTGCGTGCCGTCACCCGACAAGAGGCAGAGGACTCACCGAATGTGTGCTAAATTTGTAGAAGAAAGCATGGATCAGCCCAATGTCTTGGTATCACGGGAGCATGCTATGAATGTGGCTAGCATGACCATCAGGTGAGGAACTATCCGTGCAGGTTCAGAAGAGCATAAGCACCGCTACCGTAGGTAGGACGTCACTAGGATGGCGAAGGAGATAAGAATGAACTGAAGCATGCAGTGATCAGAGGAAAAATGCTTTTGGGGTGATGTTATTAATGTAGCGTAGCGAAGTTGTGGTTAAGTTTGGAGAATTTCAGTTTGTTGTAATACAATTGTAGAAAGAAGAATAACTGGCTAAAGTTGTACTTGACTAGTTTGATTATGTATAACTTTGACGTCATATATAAAAAGGTGTGGCTCAAGGAGCTTTTTGTTGTAATGAATTATTGTCATAAGGCGATCCAATTTAAACCGTTAGCAGGTGAAAGCTTCGAATTTATCGAAAGTTGAGGAGGACTCTCGATCCCTTTAATCACGTTGCTTGAGGCAACTTGTTTGTTAGACGGGGGTTGCCAAGGTTACCTAGCGACTGTCGTGGATACGACAGTTGAGGAGCTGAAGATCGATGACATCTCAGTAGTACAAGAATTTTCAGATGTGTTTCCAAAGGAATCGCTAGGTCTGCCGCCAAAAAGGGAGATTGAGTTCGTGATTAAGTTACCACCCGGGACAGAGCCAATCTCTAAGGCTCCTTACTAGATGGCGTTGTCTAAGTCGAAAGCACTGAAGGTGCAAATGCAAGAATTGTTGGATAAGGGATTCATACGCCTCGGCTGCTTTTATGGATCTGATGAACCGAGTGTTCAAGGAGTATCTGGATCAATTTGTGATCGTGTTTATTGACAATATCCTGGTGTACTCGAGAAGTCCTGAGGAACACGAGAGGCATTTGAGGATGGTACTTCAGACTCTGAGGATTCATGAGCTGTACGCCAAGTTCAGCAAGTGCGAGTTTTGATTAACTCATGTTGCTTTCCTAGGGCACGTGATTTGAGGCGAAGGAATCTCCGTGGACCTGTCCAAGATCGAAGTAGTTATCAACTGGCCAAGATCGACAATCGTGATAGAGATCAGAAGCTTTCTGGGTTTAGCAGGGTATTACAGAAGGTTTATGGAAGGGTTTTCCACTTTAGCCTCACCGTTGACTCGACTATTGAAGAAGGAAGAGAAATTCGTGTGGACAGACAAGTGCGAGCGTAGTTTCCAAGAGCTTAAGCAGAAGCTGACTACCGCACCTGTGTTGACAATTCCATCTGGTCCTAGAGGATACGAGATCTATAGTGATGCGTCATTTAGAGGACTGAGTTGTGTGTTGATGCAACGTGGTAGGGTTGTTGCATACGTGTCTCGTCAGTTGAGACCTTATGAACTTAATTACTCAACGCATGACTTAGAACTCGCAGCAATTATTTTCGCTTTGAAGATTTGGAGACATTATTTGTGCGGAGAAAGATTCCAGATTTCACTGATCATCAAAGTCTCAAGTATCTATTCTTTCAGAAGGAGTTGAATATGAGACATCGTCGCTGAATGGAACTCTTGAAGGACTATGATTGTGATATTTTGTATCACCCTGGAAAGGCTAACAAGGTCGCATACACGCTAAGTCGAAAATCTTCAGTAGTGCAGATGGTACTCAAGGAATGGATCTTACTTGAGAGGGCTCGATATTTGGTTTTCAAATTTGAGGTAGGCCACCTTTCAAATCTTATGGCCACCCTCATAATTGAGCCGGAAGTGTAGATCAGAATCAAGACGCTTTAGCCAACAGATCCAGAGATTCAGAAGATCTTGCAAGAGGATACCGAAAAGAGGAAACCTGACTTTCAGATTTCTGATGATGAAACACTAAGGTTCTGAGGACGATTATGTGTACCTGACGATGCAGTGTTTAAGGAAGAGATCTTGTCAGAAGCTCATCGTAGCAGTTACAGCATTCATCTTGGCAGTACGAAAATGTATCATAATCTGTGTCAATACTATTGGTGGTTTGGTATGAAGGTAGATATTGCCAAGCATGTCGCCAAGTGTCTGACATGTCAACAAGTGAAGGCACAGCACTGTAAGTCGAGGGGACTTTTGCAACCTCTCGAGATTCCCGAGTGGAAATGGGAACACATCATAATGGATTTTGTGACAGGCTTACCAAGGAGTCAGAGAGGGAATGATTCCATTTGGGTAGTAGTTGACGGACTAACGAAATTGGCTCACTTTATCATCGTACGAAAGGACTTTGATTTGGACAGGCATGCATAATTGTACGTGCGTCAGATCGTTCGCCTGCATGGAGTGCCAGTGACGATTACATCAAACAAAGACCCGAGGTTTACCGCCATTTTTTGGAAGAGCCTATAGACCGTTTTAGGAACGAAGCTGCAGTACAGTACGGCTTATTATCCTCAGACGGATGGCCAGTCTAAGAGGACAATTCAAACCCTCGAAGACATGCTGCGAGCTTGCGTATTGGATTTCAAGAGAAGTGGGGAGGAACAGCTTCATCTCGTTGAATTCGCCTATAGCAACAGCTACCAGCAAAGCATTCAGATGGCTCCCTTCGAAGCGTTGTATAGCATAGCGTGTAGAACACCAGTTTGTAGGGATGAGGTTGGAGAACAAAAGATCACAGGCCTAGAGTTGGTTCAGCAGTTTGTGGATGTCGTTGCCGTCATCGGGGATAGATTATAGACTGCTCAGAGCCACTAGAAAAGCTACGCTGATAAGCGTTGGAGACCGTTGGAATTCCAAGCTGGTGAGCACGCCTTTCTGAAAGTGTCACCAATGAGAGGTACTTCGTGCTTTGGCAAGAAAGGGAAGCTGAGTCCGAGGTATGTAGGTCCCTTTGAGATTTTGGAAAGAATATGGACTTTAGCGTATTGCATTACCACCGAGGTTGGCGCAAGTGCATGACGTCTTCCATGTGTCAATGTTGTGGAAGTATGAGCCTGACCCGACTCACGTGCTGAATTTTGAGGAATTAGACATGGACGATAGAGTGTTGTACATGGAAAGCTCGGTTCAGATCGTGGATTGGAAAGAGTAGGTTCTGCGCACTAAGATGATCCCGTTGGTTAAAGTGGTCTGGCAACACCACGGCACAGAGAGAGCAATATGAGAAAGTAAAGATTCGATAAGATGACTGTACCCTCACCTTTTTGTTTAAAGATTTGTATGGTTTAAATTTCGAGGACGAAACTTTTATAAGAGGGGAAGAGTTGTGACATCTTGAATTTCAGGTTCTGTTTTCAATTTAATGAGTTGGGCTTTTCATCGACGCGCCTATAGTTCTTTTTCCTGAGCTGATTACTCACGGGATAACTAGCCTATCAGGTGAATTCGTTAAGGAATCTAGACGCAATAGACTCGAGAAAACAAGTAAACGAACATCTGAGCTGTCCCTCGGTTTATGGTCCTTCTAAGGAAAACACAACCTATGAGGAAATAACAAGTAAACGAACGTCTGAAGAACAGAAAGGTCGAGCCAACGATGATTGTGGTCCGGAAAAGGTTGACTTATGTGTAGGATTGCTTGTCTTGGACGGTGGTGTGCGGTGTATTAAGAAGTCATGTTTTCTTTTAGGGTTCTTTTATTGGTGTTAAAATGCATAGGTTGAACCGAAATGAAGTCACCAAAACATGAAGAAAGCATGCGAATGTGTGGCTGTGAGTTGACTTTAGCTATCCTTCGGAAAATGTTTAATAAACAAAAGCTTTTTGTTGTCGTCATCATTCTTCTTCTTCTACAATGATGGGAAAATTACGTGATTATGCGCTGGAGTGCTGCGATGTCTGGAAGTAGAAATGACAATTCATGTTGTTGTCTGCAAACTATTTGTAATTACAACCTAAATTATCCGAGTGATATCACGAAAGAGTTAATTATGGCCATCATTCAAGGAGACCCTTGATTTTTGAAACATAAGCTAATTAGAGTCATTTACATACATAGTTACAAGTCTTCTGGAAGGAATACTCTATAGGTATGTTTGAATATACATTTTGTGATTTATAATAAGGGTGTGCAAAATACCCGGGAACCACCCGGACCGCCCGGAACCGGACCGAAACCGCCCAGAACCGGCGGTTCTTGAGGGAACCGGTCCAGTTCCCGGTTCCAATTTATGGGAATCGGTGGGTACCGGTCCGGTTCCCGGTTCCATGGGCAGATCCGCCCGCCCACCCGGACCGGACCGAAACCTTTTTAATATTAAAAAAAAAATTACTAAAAGAAACCCTAGATCTCATCTCACTCCCTTCGTCTTCGGTTCTCTCTCTCTCTCTGTCTCTTCCCGGTTTACTTCTCCCGCCGTTCGCATCTCCATGTACTTAAATTTGGTTTTTCTTTCTTTGGATTGCTTTGATGTCACGTAGTCGTTTTATGTTGAAAACCAAAATTGTTTCGCGTCAAGATCGGTTCCATGGATCCACCCGGGAACCGGACCGGACCGGCGGTCCGGTTCCCGGGTGGATCCATGCAACAAACGGGTGGATCCCGGTTCCAATTTTTCGGAACCGGTCCTTAGTGGGCGGTTCCCGGTTCTAGGTCGGGAACCGCCCGCCCGAACCATGCACACCCCTAATTTATAACCACTTGCTCTATTTCACATAAGCCAAGTTATCCAAAGGAGTATTTTGAGTAACCACACAATGTAGAGCATCTCTCATTGACGTGAGACTCTAAAACATTACAAATTCCCTTCAGTTTGACCTGTCGTCCTTTTTAATGTTGGCTCGTATCGTGATATTGCCCATATATTATGTGTGGTCTAGTTCATTCCTATAATCTTTGCCATCTTACAAGTCTATTAAAAGTCATATGTTGTCCGAGTTCTCTCACCTGGTATGGCTTAGTCCATCTAAGAATCGCCCATCTATTGAAGGGGGTCCTGCTCCAATACTTAATGTAGCAATTTGACGTGTTCCGTGAGGTTCACGTGTTCAAAAAGAGTATCCCCTTAACCACACAAGACATATTTAAGGAATACGGTTTGCTTATGAATCACTCAAGAGTCTCTCTTCCATTAAGAGTGAGTTATAATTCTTCAGATGTCTCCTTCAATCCAATATTGGATTCTCAAGCAGACAACTTTTGAAGAAAAACTCCATACTATGTCATTCTTCTATAAAAAATAAATCGTCAGTGACGCATACGGAGAATAGTAGTAGTTAAGGAACGTCGACCCGCGACCAAAAACCATAAATTCTTGCAGGTACTTGCATCGGATTGAGACAGAGGACTGTAATCGTTTTGGGTAAACTAAGGACAATAGAAATCCCCCGCAAAGTACAACCCTCTTCCTTTTACGCTCTCATGATACGCTTGAGAAAACCATGCTGTGTACCGACGCCAACTAATGCTTTCATGTCCTAATTGAGTTGCGATGCAAACAAGACTTCCTACTCTACATGGAAGTGATTTTCAAATGTTTGCCATAGCAAAATCATGAATTTCAAAATAAAGCACAAAGTCAAATATAGGGGTAAGATGTCTGAGCACCAGACTCGACATCAAGGGCCCCACCAAGGAATTCAAACCCAGCTGTCGGGGATCAAGGTGTGGCTACTGGGTCCCGCGATAAGTTGATCACGAGCCTTGGTATTTCTATCCCAAAAAGCCCAGGTAAAAGTAGCTGGGTCATTTTACCCATACTTCTCTCACTGGCTCCATAAATATTAATAGAATATGTATCATTTTTGTAAATTCTAATTATCCCTTTTATCAAATTTTGCATTGTTCTTCAAGGATCGCGTAATGCTTGTCTTTCCTTTTTATTAGATATATTTTAGAATCCATAGATGACCTAGTTTAGTTAGATTGAGAGAGAGGGAGAGAGAGATTGAAGTCAAAGGCCTTTCTCTCCGATGGGCTTCCGAAGCCAGCTCTACGGGTCGGATTTTCCTCAAGCGAATCGGACATGGACATGAGCCTAATTGAAGCTGAGCGTGAAATGGGCTGCTAGGAAGGTGAGTTGGTCGGCTTGACTAGTGAGGTAACGCTGATGGACCGGGTCGAAATCAAATGGCCGGATGGGCTGATATGATGGGCCGGCTTTGGTTCCTTGCAAGTTATAATATCCCAATTGGACTCTCTCTCTCATCCATTTATTTATTTGTTTCTCTTTTTTTTTTTGTTGTATTCATTTTTTATTTTTGCAAAAATGCATACTTTACCAGTCGACGAAAATTCAGGCATCACCAATTGATAATTGCCACGGGAAGTTGAAATAGTAAGTGTTTGTGCATAAAGTGTGTGCACTAGAAAAGGTGAGTGACATGCATGAAAATGATGAAATGTCTAATTATAGGATTTTACATTGCATAAATGTGCAGCTTTTGGTATTGCCCAATATAGGAAGAGATCTTAATGGATTTTTGTTTATTTAATTAGAGAATAAAATAAAATAGATAAAGCAATAACATAGAAGCATTACTCATAGGAAGCAAATAAATTTGAGAGATTAGTAAGGAGAGCAAAGTTCGCTAATCAAGCTGCAATTTTTTAGTAAAATAATAGTGAGGATGTTACGTGATAATAAGAAGAAGCGTTTTGAACTGAGAGATATAGAGATCTCATCTGAATTTTAATAAATCAACCATGTTATCTAAGCATATAGAAATTTCTATTTTCACGAAAAGAATCTCCATCCCAATATGGGCTGCATATGTATAAATATACATACATAGATATGAGTAACTGATAAATTGCAGCTCACACCTCATAGATCCCCATAAAAGCTAACTAATATTCCCTAAGTTCATAACTTAAGTTCTAATATCAGCTTTGTCATATCGCAAATGCATCCCAAGATTTAGAAAATGACGGGCTATCCTTTGGAAAATATAAAGGACGGAGCCTTTAACAAAAAACAATAATTTTAAATAAATGTATTGACTACGCAGAACCTTTCATTAAATAATAGTTATAACAAAATCCAGTGAGCCATGAATAATAAAAAAGTAGAAAGTAATTAATACCCTCAGAATCGCTCTCCACGTGTATTAAAACTAAAAGATGAAAATTAATGCGATATTTAAAAAATTGGGAGAGTCGCTAACAAATTGATCTGAGTGCTGGAATAATTTTTGAAACTGCTTCCGAATAAGCTTAAAGAAACATAGCAAGATGAAAAAGGCCACATTCTTCTTAGAAAAAGAGACATGCAGGTAATTTAATTTACTTAGGAAATTATGCACCAATAACTATACCTATTAAATAGGTTTAATTCTTGAGTAATAACAAAAAACTTTGGAGGATTAATTGATATTGCATTTATCATGTGGTTACGACTTTTTAGGATGGTGGATAGAGGATGACAATACCATGGAAAATGTACAAAAGTTCACCGCAAGTGTTAAAATTTGACACGGATAGACACTTAAATGTCAAAGCTTCCAAAAATACACTTAAGTGTTTTTTTTTTTTGAAAATTGGGACATCTAAGTATCAATTTCAATGATGATAGCTAGAAATCTGATGTAACATTAATTTAAGAATAAATGCAGTCTAAGTGGCTCGTCGGAGTTCCTTACTCAGCAATAAAAGTGCAAAATAACGTTGTTTTGCCCCAAAATTAATTTTTAATATAAATATTAAATAAGTTAAATTAAAAGCTAAATTAAAAAAAAAAAAAAGGTTTTAGCAAAGCAACGAGGGCCTTTACGTTCCTTGCCACTGTTGTTGCCGCTGTCATCACCGTCGCCTCCGCCATTGTCGGGAGGGCGATGACCGTGGGGTGAGGGTCGGCCGGTGTCAAGCCTTGGCCCCGCCTTGCTATTGGCAAGGGCTCGTAGCCTTTTCCCAGATCCAACGAGGGTTGCCGCTAGCTAGGGCAGGGTCGTCTAGCCACGCCATAGTCAGTGACGGTCCTTGGGCCCTTTGGCTGAGGGCCGGCGACCCTTGCCGGCGGTCAGCCATGGTCACCGGCCACTGGTCGAGGCCCGAGAACCTCGACTGACCTTCGCCCCACCGTCATGGGGCCTTTCTAATGATGATGGGGTGGTAGCAGCCGCAAGCTCTCATTGTATTGCCGCAACCCTCTTTTTGAAATTTATTTTAATTAATAAATATATTAAAAATCAAATTTTGAGATAAAACGACGTCGTTTTGGGACATGATAGTCACATCAACGTTACGTGGATATTCTTTTTTTTTTTTTTGAAATAATTGCCATCTCAATAAAAAAATATCACCGAAAAATGCTATGTCAGTATTTTGATCGGAATTTCTCGTTATTGACATTTAAATATCCCTTTCTTTTCCGACTTTAATATTTAAATATATTTTTTAGAAATTTTGATACTTAAATGTTCATTCATATCAAATTTTGGCATTTGAAATTTTGGATACTATGGGAAATGCATTTGCCAACTTGGTTATATTCTCCTTTTGCTTTTGGCCCACGAAAATCGTCAGATCAAAACAAATTGATCAATAAATATCTATGTCACTTCAATGCTAGTATTGTCATTGCCCACACAAGTGTCACGGGTCGGTCGATTAAGAATGATCATACACCTATGTGGCCTCAGGATTACGATCCCAAGTTAGCCTCACTGACTCTTAGCTCACAAGAATGGAGTATGAGAGTGAAACACGAGTGTATTACTTCTGAACGAGAGAGTGTGCACAGCTGAATGGGGGAGGGTCCCTTCTTTATACAAGGATGAGTCTAATCTCAACCGTTGATCCTCTCTCCAATCCAACGGTGGCATTTGAATCTACATCATCATTATAAGTCTATACATTAGGCTACTCGATGGCACCAAGCATACGAAAGGCTCAAGGGGCGTGTGTCAGAAGAAATGGCAGGGCCACCTGACACGAGAGCTGGATGGTCACGGGATTGTCTTGTGTTGCACATGGGCTGGTCAAGCGCTGATCATGGGTCGTTCATGGACCGGTCGTGGGTTGCTTGTGGGCTAGCCCTTGCGTGTGACACGGCCCCATCATAGACGGTCTTGGATCATGCTTCGTCCGTGGGCCGTGTCAATCTCCTCCACCTAATCGGGCGACGCCCTTGTCATGTTTGTGGCATGGAAGGTATCGATGTGTTTCTTGAACTGCCACAGAGTCTCGGACGGTTCCCAACTCGCTTCACTCTCGGGAAGGTCTTTCCATCGGACGAGGTATTCCTTCTTTGGCACACGATATTTCTTCCATATGATGTGATCCACCATGATGCATTCAACATCCTAATCATAGGAGATTTTCGCTTCCATGGGCACCCGTTGTGATTCGCCTCGATCCAGGTCTTCCTCATCTACATGGAAAGGTTTTAGCATACTCACATGGAACATGGGGTGTATCTTGAGTTTGGCCAACAAGTCCAGCTTGTATGCAACCTTCCCGATCTGTTGCAACACTCAAAAGGAGCCTTCATAGCAATGGATCAGCCCTTTGTGCATGTCGCAGTACTGAAGAACCAAGAATAGCTTGGCCAACACCAAGTCTCCAATTTGGAATTCCATGTGCCGTCGCTTCTTGTCGGCCCACTTTTTCATGCTCTTTGCAGCCTTATGTAGGCACGACCGCGCCAAGTCCACATGTTTGTCCCATTCTTTGGTGAACTTGTATGCGGAGGGATTGCTACCTCGATATCTCAAGGCAATCGCGCTTGGTGTAAGCGGCTGCTGCCCTGTCACGATCTTGAATGGGCTTTGATTCGTGGACTCACTCCGCTACAAGTTGTACGAGAATTGGGCCACGTCAATTAGGCATGCTTAGTTCACTTGCGTGTTGTTCACGTAGTGCCAGAGGTAGATTCTTGGAGTGCATTCACCCGCTTCATCTGACCATCAGTCTGGGGATGCAAGCTCATGGAAAAGTTGAGGTTTGTCCCCAGCCACTTGAAGAGCTCGGTCCAAAACCGCTTTGTGAATCGAGGATCGCGGTCGCTCATGATGGTGCGTGGTACGCCCCAATACTTGATGACGTGCTTGAGGAATAGCTTGGCTACTTCCTTAGCTGGACAATCTTTTGTGGCTGGCATGAATGTTTTGTATTTGGAGAAACGATCCACGACGATCACGAGGGTCCGACATCCTTCAAACTTCGGCAAGTTCACGATGAAGTCCATGGAGACGCTCTCCCATGGACGCTCCGGGATAGGCAACGGTTCAAGGAGCCTTGCCAGTGACTGTTGCTCTATCTTGTCTTGTTGGCACACAAGACATGTCCACACATAGGCTTCAATGTCATCTCGTATGTGGGGTCAATAGTATTGATCCTCGATGAGTGCCATAGTGTAGTGGATTTTCGGATGACCCATCCATTTGGAATTGTGGCACTCGTGCGAAATTTCCTTCCTGAGTTTCCTGTGGACCAATACATAGAGTCGTTGTCCCTTGGTGTAGAAGAGATCATCCTCGCACCAGGATCGCCTTGTCTTGCCTTCTCAAGAGTACTGAAGGAAGGCTTGGGCCATTCAGTCATGCTTGAGTCCCTTCTTAATGTGATTGATCCATGGATAGTTCAGTCAACTCATCATATTAGCTAGTTGCAGCTTCCGGCTTAATGCATCGGTCATAGAGTTGGACTTTCTAGGCTTAGATTCCAATATGTAGTCGAACTCAGCTAGGAAATCTTGCCACCGAGCTTGCTTTGGGTTGAGCTTCTTTTGTGTTTGAAAGTAGCTTGTGGCCTCATTGTCAATCCTTATGATGAACCAAGATCCCAAGAGATAGTGCTTTCATGTACGAAGGCAATGCACCACCGCGGTTATCTCTTTCTCTTGGACCGTGTATTGTCGTTTGGTATCGTTTAGCTTTCGAGACCCGAAGGCAATCGGATGCCCCTCCTCCATAAGGACACCACCGATAGGAAAATTAGAAGCATCGGTTTCTACCTCGTATGACTTGGCGTGGTCAGGCAATACGAGCATTGACTCTTCGGTCATGGCTCGCTTTAACCGATCGAATGCCTCTTGACACCAGTTTGTTCACTCCCACGATGTTTCTTTCCTCAGCATGTCCATGATTGGCTCGGCGAGGCTCGAATATTCCCAGATGAAGTGCTGGTAATAGTTTGCGAGACCAAGGAAGGATCTCAATTTTGTCACCTTGGTCGGCAGATCCCATTCAATGATGACATGAATCTTGGTCACGTCTATCCACACTCGTCCACCCCGACGATGTGCCCAAGGAAAGGGACTTCATTTTGCGCAAAAGCGCATTTCTCCCGCTTTACGTATAGGTCATTTTCCCGCAAGACCTGAAAAACTCGCCTCAAGTGCTCGATGTGTTCCTTGAGCGTCCGGCTATACACGACAACATTGTCGAGGTAAACCACAATGACCGATCAAGGAGTGGATGGAGTACCTTGTTTATAAAAGTGCATAATGTGGCTGGCGCATTTGTCAAAGCTAAAAGGCATGACGAGGAACTCGTACGATCTGTAACGGGTCATGTACGCGGTTTTGACACTTTTGATGTTCGCGCCTCGAATCAAGATGTATCTATAGGCTTCTTTAGCAAATGTACAATCTTTTATTTATTTTAGCGTAGTTTGCAAAGGTGACAAAGTACGTGGGCCAAGACCATTTCGACCGTGTTTATGTTGGTTGTAGTGCAGGTGCACGCGATCAATTGTCCATACAAGATCTGAAAAGATCATACAATATTCTTTTTGTTCCTTTTCTTTCATGTCGGTCTCTCTGACCTCCTTATTCTATTATTGAACAACCTAATGAAGCCTTTGCCTTCTTAACTTTGGTTAGTACTACTCGGGGTCTCTGAATCGGGAATTTATCTTAGGCACCATAAAAAACATCCATTGTGCACTCACCTGTAAAACCAACTTTAGATTAATTGTTTTTTTTATCTTTACGACCAGTAAGGTTTTATCGATGTCATAAAAGGAAGATGAGCTACCCTGCTACATGCTGAAGTCATACAACTTTAAACAAGACCCAAATGCTAACATAACAGCTTGTAGTTGCCCGAAGACATTTGTGCAATAACAACAGCATTCTTAAGAAGTCTTCCTTGGACAGGTTTATGGATCTTGACAAAATAAGATCAGCGCTTATATACTTAGGGTAATTATATGTTGAAATTATATTCACGAAAATCTCACTTCTTGTACTGGTTTTTGGTACATGGCATCATGTCTTGCCATTTCCTTTATTACCAGTCAATAACTAGTTACTATGGATAATATTCCAAAGACATCACACTCTACATTACTTTGGTACCACTTTCAAAGGATGGAGCTTCCTTAGTGTTATTCCGACCCGCTCTCTCATGTCTAGGGTCTCCGGAGTCAAACCACCACCTAATTCCCAATTGAAATGGTAAAGCAACGTTGCAAGACCCAGATGAAGCACCCTATGCGCCAATGAAAGTCCGATGCACATTCTTCTGCCTGATCCAAATGGAATTAGCTCGAAGTTTTGACCCTTGAAGTCAATGTTAGATCCTAGGAACCTCTCCGGTTTGAACGCCAATGGGTCCTCCCAAGCATCTGGGTCTCTTCCAATTCCCCACGCATTCACGAAAACCTGTGTATCTTTGGGTATATCAAATCCCATGAAATTGGTTTCCTTTAGAGCATTTCGTGGGACAAGTAAAGGCAATGGTGGATGCAATCTTAGGGTTTCCTTCACCACAGCTTGCAAAAACGGCATTTTTTCTGTGTCATTTTCTTCGAGCTTTCTCGTCAACCCCACAACCTGGTCAATCTCATCTTTGGCCTTTTTCATGGACTCGGGTTGGCGGAGTAGCTCCGCCATCGCCCACTCGATGGTGCTGCTTGTAGTCTCTGATCCACCGAAAAACATTTCCTACACCATCAAGAAGACCCATTTAGTATACTATAGTGTCTAGCTAGAATATCACTAATATTGATTCTTGTGCCATCATTAAAAAATTCTATCTCGCTTGAAAATCACTCTCTTGTATCGTCGGGTTAATAGTAAAAGTTCTCGCGCTTCACCTGATAAAAAATCCTGATCAAACATGGCAATTCCTATACTTCGAATTGACAAACAAATGTTAATAGTGCCGACAGATTCACAAAAGAATTACTCATTTTGTGTTCCAATTTGAATAAGATTGTCGATCTCAATCCAACCTCTTCTATAGGCTTAAGACTTGTTTACTAAGGTCCAATGATACCTTCCACAATTGAAATAGCCTTTTCAACAACTATTCACTATTTATGAAAACATTTAACACTTTGAGTTTTTAGAGAACATTGCATAACAAAAAGTTGATACTGGTATACAGATTTTATCATTCTATCCTGGTTTGGGCAATCCCTACTCATTTTATAATAACTAGCTCGAATGCTCTAGGAAAACACAAGATTGATTTATGGTTTATTTAAGGGTTGTGCTATTTCCACCACTCATATAACTAACTCCACCTTATTTTTCATTAAAAAGGCAAAATTGCCTCAATCATTAAATTGCAATTTAAAGTGGTAGACCCAAATTTATTCACTTTCCTTCTTTTTCATTCTCATTCTATTTTTATTTAGAATCTAGTCACCATAGTTAAACTTTTCACATGTTTTGTGTTTATTTAATATGGCTATAATGTGTATATTGGAGGCATTTTGTTTTCTTTATATTTTTAAATTTTACTTCCGCAAAATAAGTTATGTTGAAAAGAAAAATTTCCAAGAAACCTAATTCTTTTTTACATTGTTGAGCAAATTATTGGATTAATTGTCATATAGAATCTAGAGATTAATATATACAACTTTTCTAAAAATCTCATCTTCATAAACTTTTACTTTTGTTATGTATATCACCATCAAACCCTTTCTCATTAGGTCTTTTTTTTTTCCTTTTCAGAAACACTTCATGGATGATATTAATTTTTGTTATTCCTATTTGGTGAGATTTCACTTGAACTTTTAAAAAGACATTTCTTATTTAATAAGAATTGTGATTTAATTACCTTTTACCTTTTAAATTTTCACATTGGAGAATATAATTATGATTTTACTTAAAAAATTCTTTGTAGGTTCTTTTTTTTTTTTTTTTTTTTTTCCATTGATCATCCCATTATATGTATACGTGAACAAATTGATAAGAAATGATTTAATGGTGACACACACAACAAATTTTTTAGACAACATTGAAAAGAATTTGATTTAATGAAAATTTTCTTTATGAGTAAATTAATTTCTACATAAGTAAATTGTAATATTAAAGAAAAAACATAGTGCCTTTAATATACTTGGGATATCCACAATAAACCAAAACAAGACATGTTAAATCTTGATTATGATAAATAGATCCTAATAGAAGAAGAAAAACTAGAAAAAGAAGGAAAGTGAATAAGTTTGAGCCACCACTTTAAATTGCAATTGAATGATTAAGAACCATTTTGTCTTTTTGGTGAAAAGTGGATGGATTTAGTCATATAAGGGCAGAAATAGTGCCATCCTCATTTTAATATTAACTACTAAAATTTGTCTTTGACGCGTGATGTGATCTTACTTGTTAAATGTCAATTAATTTTACCACACCGCTTAATAAACCAGAACGAAACATGTTAAATCTTGATAATGATGAAGTGAAAACATAGTGCCTTTCATATACATGGGATATCCATAACAAACCAAAATGAAACATGTTAAATCTTGATTATGATAAATGGTTCCTACATAGGAGAAGAAAAACTAGAAAAAGAAGGAAAGTAAATAAGTTTGAGCCACCACTTTAAATAGCAATTGAATGACTAAGATAAATTTCGCCTTTTTGGTGAAAAGTGATTGGATTTAGTCATATAAGGGGTAGAAATATTGTCTCCCTTATTTTAGTATTAACTAGTAAAACTTGTCCTTGATCCTACTTGTTTAAATGTCAATTAAGTTTACTTTAAACTTTATAAACCGAATTTGACCTAATATCTCTAAGATGGTAATCTATGATCATGCCTTTTTGGCCGTGTTAGACGTGGAAGGGAGGAGCAAACTCACCAGAATGATTATGTTTACGTTCTGGGAAGAGATTTTGCGAGGGCCTTCTTTTCCATCGCCCTCATAATCCAGTACCGCATCCAAGAAGTCATTTGTCGTTCTCATCTCTCCCCTTAGCTTTCGCTCCTCCAACCTCTCTTTTACAAAACCTTCAGCAATCTCCATGGCTCGACTCATGTCCTTCGCCATGCTTGCCTTGATCCCCTGCGGGTCCAACCATTTCAACCACGGCATGAAGTCGGCTACGTTAGGCTTGCCGGCCCACTCCGTGACCCGGTTCATGGCGTCATAGAACTCGGGCCCGTCCTTTGATTTTGGGTCCAATAGATCTCGCGAGAGAACCATGTTGCCCACCACATTAAATGCCAGGAGAAAGAGGAAGCGGGATAAGTCGATTCCTTGCTCTTCATAAAATGAATTTTTTTACGATTAATTATAATAAGAGGCTGTATAGCAGCACGTAACATATTAGACATGAAAATTTTTTATAGCACCAAGTTGCTCAACTAGTTAAAAAGAGGGATATAGTCGAATCGACCTCTAAGCTATTCATGAGCTCCACTTGACTTACTATGAATGCTGCAATGTTCAATACGAAAGGTCGAATTTTTTAAGCTCAAGTCAAACTTAATAAAGTGCTTCTAAGCTCGGTTTCAACTCTACTTCAGTAACAAAACTAAATTAGCATCTAAACTCTTAAAACTTCAAGCTGACTTCTACAAATAAAATTAAGTGGAAAGTTTACTTATGCATGCTTTTTGAAATTTATAGAGATGTACTTGATAAATGCAACGGAAGATATATAAGACTCAACTTCTCGATCATGCTCTAGTTTGGCTCAATTAAATGATGAAGCTACACGAGCTGGACATAATTCAACAGTAGAGTCACTCTAC
This sequence comes from Eucalyptus marginata, assembly GCA_014182565.1. Taxonomy (NCBI): domain Eukaryota; kingdom Viridiplantae; phylum Streptophyta; class Magnoliopsida; order Myrtales; family Myrtaceae; genus Eucalyptus; species Eucalyptus marginata. The sequence continues at coordinate 18,291,889 of CM024586.1, read as the reverse complement.
TTCAACTCAAATTTGAAAAGAATGAAAGCGAGTTCGACTAAATAACATATTTAATCCCAATGTCTCTTGGGTAACTTGAGTTATTTACACTAGTATTTAATTTGTTGACTTCGTCTACAGTACACAAAGTAAAGGGACAAAAGTATCAGCGGTCCCTAAACCTTTACAGAAAGTTTAATTAGGTCCCTAATTTTTTTTTGTGTAATTAATTCCGTAAATCATATACTTTCATGTCCGATATGGTCCTTTCCTTAAAAAAGAAAACAAAAATGCAGACGTGGGAGTTAAGTACCGTTAAATGCTAACAAGGTATCCTATGTGACATATAAAAGAACTTAAAAAATAGAATAACACAAAATTCATAAACAAAGAAATATTAAAAAATGAAAAATAAGGAAGTTTGAAAAAAAAAAAAGAAAAAAAAAGAAACGAAAAACAGAAGTCTCGTTAGTGAACTAGGGCAGACGTCCGTGAATTGTGGCTATACTGAATTAGGGACGGCGGCGACTCGTTGCCGGTGGTCGTGCGACTTGTCGAGGTGACGCCGATGTCACGCCACCTCAAAGGGATCTAGCCTGAGGTGGCGCATGGGTGCTTGGATGGGAGGTGGAGGTCGCAGACAGCAAGCACTGAATGATCCATGTCGTGCCTCGAAACTGCCACCCGCCCTAGCCAAACAGCCCTCCATGCATAATTTATTAGTTAGATTTTTTATTTTCTTATTTTTATTATCCATATCAGCACTATATTTAAAAATAATTCATGTCACCAAATAAGTTAGTATAATCAGTGCTAGGGCGACATTCCTCATAATCATTCTATCTACATATCTATGAGGAGGGTCAACTCTAATTAGAAGATGTATAATTTCGACGACGAAATTTACAAACAAAAAAGATTATGGAACCTAATTGAACATCTTACAAAAATTGAAAAACCATGGTTCCTTTATCCCTGAAAAACAGGCCCAATATTTTAATTTTTTGAGTTAAATCTAGTTGCAAGTCGTATTCTTTACTGAAATACATTATTTTGACGGAATTGATCCTTCTCTCCTAACCACATGTTTGTAGAAGTCTTAACATGTCTTAGTAATTGATTTTACCTATATCAATAGTCGACATGTGGTTGTGACACTGGTAGAAATATCGTGTAGGGTATATGATTTTGGTTTTACTTTGATACTTTAGAAGAAGCTTAAGAAACGTTCCCCCCTCCCTCCTTTCTTTGGAAAAAAGAAAAGAAAAGAAAGTCAAAAGTAACACCAAGCACGTAAGAAATAACCTGTTGTTAATTGTTTAGCCGCTATTTCTTCCTCTAAATACACGATCATGCTGTCGATGCACTTCTGCCTGAGATGGGCCGTCTCGTTGATGCGCTTGGTTACGAGGAGCTCTGCAGAGCAGAGACGCCGGAGAGTGCGCCAGTAGCCGCCGTAACGACCCACGGCGAGCGAGCCTTGGTCGTAGCCAAGAGCCGTCAATGCATGGGGACACTTGCGGTCCGCGAATGCCAAGTCGTGGCCCTTGAAGAACTCTGCGGCGGCCTGAGCTGTTTGGATCACCATGGTGTTCACGGAACCGAGCTTCAACCACGTGACAGGCCCGTGCTCGGCTCGGAAGCTGTGGAGGTTCTGGTGCGGCATGATCCCGAGGTCGAGGATGTTGCCGATCATGGGCCACGCTGGGGGCTGAGGGGGAAGCTTGGTGCGCTTCCAACGGTTGAGAAGGAAAAATAGAAGTGCCGGGAGGAGGAGGCCGAGCCAAAAGGGCGAAGTAGGGCAGTACTCCATTGGCCAAGCTTTCAGCTAGTGCTCACCTTACACTTAAGCGATTATTGCGTGGAAAACAGGAAAAATATACACTCTTATCCTCTTCACTTCACGAGAAACCAACCCAAAACAATAAAGAAAAAGAAATATATGCCGTCCACATTATAAAAAGGAAAAGAAAATTAATATATCTTTTGGCTACGAAATGGAGTAAACGTGCTGGTCATGTTGATTCTCGTACATCCATTTCATCGAATTAGGTAAAATTAGATTCTTCGTTTTAATAATTTCAATATTGGTCCAACAACTTACGCAAATTATGCAATCAAATCTTGTACTTAATTTATGCAACTGAGTCTTATAACTTAAGTTTGGTATTCAATGTAACTCCGGCTACCAAAGATTTGAAAATTCCTGTCAAAATTATGATGTCTTGTTCTATCTTGAATTTCATGGACTGCTTTATCA